>JARHVA010003634.1:1520000-1895000 GCA_037957365.1 Torreya grandis | reverse complement strand
AGGGATCCTTGTCAGATAGAATGATGAAGTGAAAACTAAGAAGAATGGGTGTCATTTATAGTGATACAAGCCATAACATCTTGAAATAACAAGTTAATAGTTTGAATAGATTTGAGACCAGAATCAAGGGCTTGTAACATGGATAAAATGAAGGTCTACACAATACGATCATAGGATTTCTCAAAATCAATCTTGACAAATAGAATTTTTTTTATTCTAAAGCCCAACCCATTTTTATACCTTCTAAAATGGTAATGACATTGTTTAGAATGAGTCTATTCTAAATAAAATTGATTTGCTCACTCTTGAAAATTAAAGGGAGAATGTGTTTGACCCTGAGGGAAAAATAATTAGAAATAATATTATAAGATACATTGATAAAAGCAATAGGCCTCCAATTGGTAATAATTTTAGGATGATTTGCCTTGGTAATAAACTTAATGTAACACTAGTTTATAATTCATCCCAAATATTTGGTTAGAATAGCTTCAAAATAAACTCGATGAAGACTAAGATAAACAATATCCCAAATGGTTTAGTATAACTCACATGGGAAACCATCAATTCTAGGATCTTTATCCATTATAATTTGCTTAACAACTTCATGAAGGTCACTGTGATATAAGCGACTATTACAAGCTACTCTTTGAGAATTAGAAACTTTACAAGGCACCACCTAGAGGCATTGTTGGAGAGCCACATCCCATTATGAATAAGAATATCATGCTGATAAAACACCATGGTAATGATAAACAAGAGATTATAGAATGTCAAGAAGTTTGGTAAGTCAATTATTTACTTCTTTGATAACTTTGATTCTATTAACAACTCTTTTAGAGAAAAAATGGAAAAAACTAGATTAGAGACTTTGTCTCCAATTTTAAAACTATTACATATGATATCATAGTTGAGATCCTCTAGCCTTGTGAGTGTCCTCAATTTGGATGTTATGTCTCTAATGTGCCACTTGAGTTTGAGGTGAAATTGAAAAGAGAATTCTCCAGTTCCTATGAAACCTAGATATATTCATGGTTTGCAGCATTATGCAGATGCCATCTAAAAGAGTCCACTTATTTGCATAAGGTTGAATTACAAGCAAGAGAATTTGACCACCACTAAATCCAACAAGTATCTTACTCTAATCAAGGAACTAGGTTCTAAATTTAGATAATATGCTCCACTATTATTTCATGCTTGAGGTGAGCAGTATTAAGATAAAATTGAGTGGAGGAAGGCTTAACTTAAGGTGGGTTCTACTTAATATTAAATAAATTAGGGTAATGATCTGATAAAAAAGTTTCAGGGATGATCAATACTAGCTTGTCATAGACTAGGGAAAAATGAAAAGATCTTGCTCAGCCAACAAGGCTGAGTCAAGCCATTGAAGTAACCTATCTTCTCACTATTGAAAGTTGGACCAGATGAACCAGGGGGAATATGAATTTTTTATTGAGTGATGATTAAGATCAAACACTATGAGTTTGTTGTGCATATAAGGTGGCCTATTCCACAACATCATTAGAGGCATAAATGTTAACCAACCTAATGATGTGATTATTAAAGTAAAAAAGGGTTCACACCACCTGATGGGTGGGGTTCAATCCTTAGGAAATAATATTCATAGCAAGCTCTAGATCCAAAATGGTGACATCCCCATGATGTCAAACTTCATGCCTAGTAGCCTGACATATAGATCTAGTCCCAATTATTTATGTTGCATTCCATAGTAAGAAGCTATAAATCTTGACCTCTTACAAATAAAGAATTTTCATGCTACTAAAAAGATGATAATTTTTCCTGACTGCATACTTACATGGTAGATCAATAATGCCTTGAACATTTCAAGAGTAAATAATCATAGTGAATTATTGAGGTGCACTTCATTTTCCTCTTTGAGATCTTTCAGTGCATTAAATAGATTAAACATGAGTTTGTTGGGCAAGAAATCATTGATTATAAATGGTTCTCTTATATGTCATATATTCTTCCTCCTCAAGAGATGGAGAAGGGTTGTGAGAGTGCCTAAACATTGTTTTATGGTCTAAGGTGATCGAACTTTATTCTTCCTCTAGAACACTCACCTTAGGAGAGGGTTGTGATGGTGGCACTGAGGGTGGCATCTCAACTAGATAGTCCACTACTTGTGGAGTATACACAAGTGGAGGAGAAGCTTTATTAGACAAAATAATTTTTATAATAGAAATTGAGGCAAGGTAATAATAAGCTTATGTCCTACTGTGACCTTTGGAAGAGTTTTTGTTATTTTTTTGGTGACAGTAGTCCAATCATCATTATTATCATTCTAAGATTTGGCTTTAGAGCCACGATTTTTCTAAGTGGTGGGGGGTGCTTGTATCATCAGAAGACATTCTATAATCATATGTTCTCAGTACTAGCATCAAAAGTAAGTATTCATAATATTGATATGCAAAACAGACTAAGAAAAATGGTTAGTGTCAATTTTTATATCAATAGAATCTTCTAAATCTCAGGATAAATCCACTTCAACAAAAACTTTCTTTTGGGGACAAGCAATAAATAACTTCATCTAATCATGGAATATAAAACATCCTATGTGTTTTATGAGATGGTCAATAAAACCCCATAAGGGAAGATCTAAGCCAAGAAATTCAACCCAAATAGGGATTTTCAATTTTGCTTGCTCTAAGACTTGAAAATCTTGAGTCTAGTGAGAAAAGACAACTAGAGTGTTGTGAATAAACCAAGGCCCATGGTTAACAATGGATTTGCACTACATTGGGTTTGAAAAATGAAACAAAAAAAATGCCCTTGGTAAGGTTTTGGGCTCCTTCTAGTTTCATACCACAGCCTTGTCAATGGTTGTAAGCCCATTGCTTCATAAGGCTCTTAGAGAGGACTCGATCAATAAAGTAAGAAATAAAAGTATTTTTTTTAAGAAATGAAAGGCTTTGTCAAATTTAGGTATATTTAGAAAAACATCAGTTAATTTAGAGTTAGAGTCATCGACTTTACCTCATGGAAGACTTTCAGGATGAATTTCCTTACCTGCTTCGGGGCCTTGGTTATGCTCGCTCACTCTAACTTTCTCTATATTCATGGATGTAGAGAGGGAGGTGGATTCCATTTAAAATAGGATATCCCATACTTCCAAGAGGGTGGATCACTGATAAAAATCAGTAATAAATGTGAACAAAAGTACTATCATGCCTAGATCCACGATGATCGGTAATGTAGTAGAGGTACCTAAAGACTCATCAATACAGAGCTACAAAAACCTAATTCCCTCATCTATCCATCATAAATAATAACTCTTTAACCTTTAATTCATAGATAAATAAATACACACACCTACTTAAATGTGTATGCAAAAATGGTAAAAAATACATATATTTATAAGAAGCCATGTTGGTTGATAAATGTTTCTGACCATAAGGGGAGAGAAGGATTCTAGGCCAAACACAAACTCTGTAATAAGATTCAATGTAATAAAAAGCATTAAAACTAAGTGGAGGTAGCTTCTAATGGATTTGTGTCCTGTGCTAATATTCTCACCATTGTGGCTTGTGATTATGTGGTTGAAGTAACTATTCTTCTCTGTTGCTCATTATTATTATCAATCTAAATTATAGTAATATATATACTTACACACACTCAATATGCATTTATGGCAATTTAAAACTTAATTGATGTTTTAGATCACCACCTCCTATTAGATATTAGATATAAGAACAAAGAAGAAAATTAAGAAATTATGTAAACAAATATGAAATCTTTATTACAAAGTCATAGATATTTATTATAATTAGGTTTTTTTCTTTTTTTATGGGGTTATATTGAAAATTATAGTCTTGTTAATGCTAGTTAAAATAAATAAATAATATAAATTTTAATTAAAATTCTATTTTTTAAAAAAATTGAAGATTTATAATAAGATTTAATATTTTAAAAATTGTGTTAAAAAGAATCCCCAAATTTTATAATTATTACTAAAAATATATGAAAATGATCATTCAAATAATGATTATTTAAGTAATAAATATAATATATACTAACAAAAATCTCAAAAAATTGAAATTATTCATAAAAACTTTGAATTTAATATTAAAATAAGAATATTTAATTAAGAGAAAATATATTTCATATTTTTATTAATTTATTCGGAAAACTTACAAATAAAAAATTGAGACAATTTTTTAAATATAAAATTGATAAAAAAAAAATATATAATTATAATAATACAACTATATTAATAGAGTTTATTAATATTAATCAACTAGTATGAGTATATCATGACAATTTTTTAAATATAAAATTAACATATATATTTTTTTTAAATATAAAAATATAATTATATTAATAAAGTTTATGAATATTAATCAACTAGTATAATTATATCATGATGATATTTTAATATTTCCATTATTTCTGAATAGTCTGGTATTAATACGGTTAATAATGTTTTAAACCCATTATTTGTGGTTCATACGAGCTTCCTTACTTAGCTGTGAACAACTAAGGTCCACCCTAGACCCTCTGCGATTTTATGATGCAGATGACAAGTTTCGATTAAATTAACTTATAAAATTGTAACAGAGGACACCAAATCATCTGACTTCTTTTTGTTTAAAATGTCTAAGAATTCTAATTCAGCTGAGAGTTTAAAAAATAAAAAATAAATAAACATATGCACAAACCATTATAAAATAGCCTGTGACGTAATCCAACCTGCACTTCACCATGACACTCCAAATGGATCACGTGCGGCCCCGAAGCGTTAATAAGGTTGACGATGCTTCGATCCACTCGCCATTAATCAAGTAGTATAATAATATCAATCAAGTTATATTGATATTTTAATCCACTCAATATTAATCAATCGAGTACAATAGTATCGATAATATTATATTGATATTTTAATCCGCTCAATATTAATCAAGTACTATAATAGCATCAATTTGATGAAATTTTAATCCAGCTATTATTAGATGTCAAGTAGGAGTAAATTACACCGGTGGAATGCTTCCACATGTCGTAAAGAACCTTACCTTTTAAGCAAAGGAAGTGGCTGTAAACAAGAAGTCCCTCAACACAACCAGTCTATCTACCGGAAACATCTATGATAAGTATACTAGTATTTGTACATATTTATTTGTTTTCTAATTGGGAAATCTCCTGCAGTGAATGGGTGTTTGATTGACAAAAAGATGATATCTCCTGCAGTGAAGAGCTATAGTAAAGTCTCTAATAGAACCACTTGCCAAAGGAGGAAGAAAAGTATTATCCATGCACTAATGGCCCAAAGTAAGGAGAAAAGGGAAAGACGAGTCTATAACATGTCAACCTTAAAGAAGAGATAGAGGTTTATTGTAAATGAAAGCCGAGGTGGTCAGTAAGCTGAAGAAATTCAGCTGTAAATTGCAGTGTGACATAGTTCCTCTCAGAAATTTTTAGATAACATCATGCAAATAACAATTTCAATCATCACTGCTCTAGTGGAAACTCCGTGTTTCTGATTTGCAGTTGGGAGGACCAACATGGACGGTGCTGTTGAGAGGAAGAGACTTCACCACTGCCAGTCGAACGGCTGCCAATACCAATCTTCCATGTCCCACTTCTCCCCTCAGCTGACTCATTTCAACTTTCAGTGGTAAAGGCATTTCTACTAAGGACACGGTTGCACATTCAGTCAAAGTTTACGCCATACTGAAGATCAAAATCAATATGAATCCTAATATTTAAATTTTATATGTTTGCTTATGTACGCGTATATAAAAGGGGTAATGATGTATAGATGCTCATACTGTTGGTGCATAACTTTCAGAGCTCGCATCAACAATGACTCCAACATAGACACGGCATTTGCCGCTTCTCTTAAGGCTAAATGCACCACCTTGTCACTCCAGCTGGTTTTGACAATAACTACTACAACGATTTGACAAGCATGAAAGGTGTTTTTCACTCAGACCCGGAGCTATTCAAAGGAGGGTCTATTGATCCTCAAGTCACTACCTATTCCACCACTAAGAACACCTTCTTTACAGATTTTGCAGCTGTCATGATTAAGATTGGAAACGTCAATCCTCTTACCAGCAGAAAAGCACAAATCCGAAAAAAGTGTAGAAAACCCAATTGAATGTATTCTCTGAACTGTTTCTTTGTAATAAAGCAATTGACAAATGTAAGATGAACCAGTGAAATTTTACGCGGTACAATTACCACAATTCCGCTACATTTTGGTGGGAGCCATCATTACTGAACTCCGTGGGGCGTGCTCCATACGTCAAAGATGCTTTAATGGGAGAAAGGCCTTTCCAATAACGACTTTCTAAATAATATATTAAATTTTAAATTTTAAATATGTTATCCTTTTATAAACGTTGGTTAACGTTGTTCCCCCAGCCGTCCCCCATCTTCCTTCCGTATATACTACAAACATTTCCAATTCTAGTCTAAAAGTTTTTTAAATATTAATATTAGTTCAAAAAAATGAGTGCAAATTAAGTAAATATAATGTATTGGATTGTAAATGTAGGGAGAAGGCTTCCATAACAAAGTTGTATAGCCATTAATTTTTGTATATGTGTTAAATAATATATTGTTGTATTAAATAATATATTGTCTTTGATTTTTGTGTCGTTGAAATAAAAGTAATAACATGAAATAAGTAAAAACAATTCTTTTAAATAGTTATTATGACAAAATCACAACGTTAAAATAAGTTTAAGAGCTGAAACTAAAACTAAATATTGATATAAATGACAAACAAAAATGGAATTTGAAATATTAAAAAAAAATAACAATTAATCTATATAGACTATTAAAATATAATTTTAATCGGAAACTATTTGTTAACAAAAATATAATTAGAAAATATGAAAAGTAATTTCTTTTGTTGATAAATATAGAACAATGTAATTTCAAAGTGATGGCAGTATTTGATCGCAAAAAAAAAACAAAGTATAAGTCTGAGATGCAAGTGCTTGAGTAGTAATATATATAACTAAACACTATTGATAAAGAAAAAAGCACTGAAGTTTAGACCAGATTCACAAAATCATCCTCATTTTGTAGCAGAAACAAAAAATAGTTAAGTCTTAGATGTGAATCCTCCATAGGAAAACAAAGTGTTTAACTGCATAGTGAGAGATAATTATTATAAATTGGCTAGTAGTGTGTAGTTTCAAAGCTAGAGAAAAAAAAGAAAATGTTTAGAGGCATATTATATACCTTGGTTTTTGTTCGATTCCTCACAGGTAAAATATTTTTTTTCATCAAGAGTATTTTTTTCTTGCAATAAAAATCCTCTTAGCAAGTAGATAGTGCTCGCCTTGTCTACAAGATAGTCATTGTATGAAATTTGTGTGAATGCATGAAAGATTATTATCAATAGTGGTTCTAATAGACTGCATTATACATTAGTATTTTTAGCAATTTTCAAATTACAAGTCCATCGATTGTGATATGCATATTGAGTTTATTGATGGCATGAAGGACAATTGAAGGTTGTGGCATGGGTAGTTTGTGCTAGTTGATTTAAGGAATTGTAATTATTGAAAGTGATTTATAATGACATTGAATATATATTGGAAATTATTGATGAATCTCCGACCTAGAAAAACTCATATTGAAAGTGTTATAATTTAATATCTTGAATTTAACTACATGTTGAAAAGGCAAATGTAGATTATGAACTTGATATTAGTCCAATCATGTAATATACCTCTGTTATTGTGTGAAGTAAAGCAGACAATTCTTGGATGAAATTTTTAGCTTTCAATTGTGTGATGAACGTTGATTGATCATTTTTGAAAGTAGTTTTAGGGTCAAGGTGTGTGACGATATTTTTAAGCAAGTACATTAAAAATTATTTAACCTATAATTTTTGTTGAATGCTTTAATTTTTCTAGTATAACAATAGAGATTTAAGAGTGTGAGGTATTTACAAGAGTAGAATCATACCTTTGTAGTGTCATCTTCAGTATTTCCATCCTTTATTTCCAAGTTTGATTGCATTCCTTTTTTTTGAGTGCATGTGATAATTACAACCATTTTGACAGTTACATAGGCATTAGTGCTAGTTACCAGTTGGTAGGTTGTGGAATCTGAGATGAATTTATATTATGTACAAACAAGTGGTATGATCTCTAATAGACTAAATTCATTAAGCAATAGTATTTTATCAATATCTCCATAATCATAATTTATTTTGGGATAAATAGAAAAAAATAAAAAAATGTATTGCTTTTTTAGGCCACATTTTTTGTTTTTGTATGCGAATAAGGTTGTCAAACACGTTGATAATAATAATCATTTTAACATTGACATGTGTGAGATATATGCCTAATAATTTAGTATTATTTTGTCTTTATAGCTATGTTTTATAGGTGATAAGGACATTGCCTTAAAAATATCTCCTATTTTATAGCTACTCAGATCATCGATCAATATAAAATAAGATGAAGTTAGTGTGTGACTAAAAAAATAAGGTGTGATGTCAGTGTATATAGGTATAAAAGGAGATGAAGTTTTGAAAAAAAATACAATGTTATTAATGCTTATATTTTGGCTTCTCCTGCTAGTCTTTGATTATCTTCAATGCTTTTAGATTGCTTCTTTGTGTTGCATGTGATTGTGTAATGACATGAGAAGAATAAAGAGAGTGGTAAGATATTTATGTATATGTGAATGTATGTCTATATTGAAAATATGATTAAGCAATTTGTGAAAGGATGCTTTAAACAAATTTTGAATTCTTTATTTTAGATTAATGTATATGCAAATTACATAATGCCAAACAAACAATGTCATGATCGCTCCAATAACAATCTTATTTAAAAATATATTTTTTTTATATTTTAAAATTTGACCATGCATGATAAATAATTGGTGTGGATAACACATTTTGTCTTTCCATAAAAAAACACATTTTATTGGTTGTTATGTCTCGTTCAAGTGTTTTTGAATTTTTACTTCACTTTATAATGTTAGTATTGAAATCGCATAATGTAATTTTATTTTGTGTTTTATGTGCACCTATGAATAAGTCATCAATAATAGCTATGATATCTAAGATTATTCCATTTGATCCTTCATACAAATTTAAAATTACAATTTGGTAGATGTAGATTATGATAATTACTTCCATTGCTCCAATATTACTCCTCGTTAATGTTGCATTGTTGTTGAAGTAGAAATGTATTTTTAATGCAAATAATGTATTCATGAACATGATGCATTGAAATGTAATGGAAATGTTATAATTTGCTTGATACAATGTTCTCAATGTGTGTCTCTTACAAACACAATATGTCTGAATGCATGATGCCATGATCACTTAGCACATATTGCATAAGTGATTGTAAGCATCTTATTTAGTGATGAGATGAGAATGTGATTAGTAGTATTTAAATAATGGAAAAAATGGTTTTCATTTTGAATTAGTTTATAGGCATAAATTTTTTGCATTCATCTTTTCCTTGACACTAAATTTTCTAATTATTAAAGAGGATAACAAGTACAATTATTCAATCACTTTTACCTATGATAATGTTATATACGCTATCCCATGTTATGTGATTTGAGAGGAGTCAAATTCAATGCTATCTATTATGATCCCTTGAGATCTATGTATTATTCATGCACATGCAAGTTGTATTGAAAATTATTTTTAAATTGTTCAAGCATCATTCTTATATGTGTTTTGTATAGGTATAACAACATGCGATATGGGTGTCCAATCCCAGGGAATGGAATTATGATATAAGTGAGCTAATTTAATGCATTGATGATGATTGGTATGTCGATTATTAAATTTTATCCATAATATGTCCATATTATTTTAAATGGTGTAAATTTTAATTCTCTCATCGAAGCCATTGACATGCTAATTTTGATTGTCATGATTGCCAACATAAATTTCAACTAGAATCTTAAGTTTCAAGATGATGATAGGAAGGAGCATAGACAAGTGATGCCATGATATTTGTCCTTCATATCTAACTTCTTATTCATCAATGGTGTGGATGGTGATACTATGCCTTAGAACAATTGAGAGCACTCTAGCATTACGTTTATTTACATTGTCATTATTGTAAAAGATATATGGGAATGTTGGACTGTTAGGGGTTGGTCATAAATAATTTTTATTGATATAAGCTATGTCATCATCTTTTTTGGATGTTGTGCAAAAAATATTGATAACTAATTCAAATTTCTTGTTACTTTACCACATTATTACTTGAAATTCATATATTTTTACATATTCTTTCCAAACTTCATATAAAATTAGTTCACCATTTATTTTTAGATATTTAAATATCAAATAATCATGTACTAGTTACACTTGGTAAAAGTCTACACACAAAATCATATCCAAATTTTAAAAATAGGTTGTATTAATATGAATTCTATATATGATCCTTTTATCTATTGAATACAAGAATTATGAGCCTACTAATGATATGTCATATTTGAAAAGCAATCATAGCTAGTTGTAGTGATTTGATATTGTGTTAAGCATTTCATAAGTAAGTGGAATAATTATTGATTTGTTAAAAGACAAAAATAGTGTGAAATGAAATGTGATTCCTCATGCATTATATGTTGATTTCCTAGCATTTACTATTATTAATCATTTTCTCTTAAGTAGGTCATTGTCAATTAAATTTTTATAGAAATGGATTAATGTCTCACATATCAATTTTGTTATGAAACTATTTCATGTGCATGTACCTCTTAAAAATAAATAAATTGGTATTGTTGGATTTTTTCATTTCTTCATTGGTATGTCTTACATGATTGTCTATTGTTCTTTGTTCAAATATTTTCTTCTTTCTTAATAGTCACTATTATCATAAATAAATGGGTGTTTGCCTATTTAAAATGGATTCATATCATATTTATTTTTACTTGATTATTTTTAAAATTATGAATCATATTTTAGATCATAGTATTCATTAGAAAATTTAATGTCTTGAGCATTTAAATTTATTGGTTAGACATTTTTATTGTCAAAATCAACATTGTCAACAAATTTTTCAATGTTTCCCTAAGTAGAGTTCATGCAATAAGTATATATGGCTTCATTTTTTAGGATGTCTTTTTCATGGAAAGCATATGTAAAATTCCATGTTTCAAAACCATGCTTCATGTTGTTTTCATTTTTTGTTTAAGGAATATGTAAAAATGTTTTCTTATCTACAATGATTTTAAATATCAAGATGTTTATTATAATTGATGTATCTTATAACATGGGGTTTATGTTTAGCATTGACATTTTTGTTATTTTTCCTATATTTAGAGACAAATTCAGCAAGACAATCTTGGGCCAATACTTTTGGACATTGAAGATTTTACTATATTATAGATTTGCATATAACATATTCTAATTCATTAGGTTCATATAAAAAAGTTTTGAATGCTTTAAAATGAATGTAAACTTATCTAGTGAACCTATGTTTATGAATATGTATTTTCTAGAACAACTTTTCAATTTTACAATGAGAAAACTATGTTAATAACTTATTTAGCATACATTTGTTGCCTATTAAGCAATATGTTTCCAACATTACATATAATTTGAATAAAATTTATATTTTTAATGTGGTGTTATTTATGAATTCGCTGAAACACTTTTATCATGTAGGATGTATAGTAAAACAATGCAACATAAAGATTTAGCAGAAATTCTGCATCTACATTTGCTTTCCAAAAGTGTGGCATTTTTTTAAAAATATATTTATCTATGCATTTGAGGGATTTCATTTCAAGAAAATTGTTGGATTCTTATGTGTGATTTGTATCGAATCTATGTATTCATTTTCATCTATTTGTAATTGTGCTAGAAACATGTCAAAAATTGTAGAATGTTTTTAACATTTATTTTCTAAATTAGCATAACTATGTATTAAATTTTTAATGATCAAGTTATTTTCATTTGTACATGGTTTAAGGATAACTATTCATGACATTGGTGGAATGGGAAAATTGTAACTACAACATGTTTTAAATTTTTTTATTATAGCTTCTAGTATGATAGTGTTCATGTAATTTAGATATGTTTGAAACATGTATACTTTCATCTCAAGTTATGTAATTATTGACAAAGCTTGTACTGTCTATATTTTTATCCTTTTTATAATTTGCTATAAACTATATCCACAACATAAAAGACATGTGCTGATTTTCTCAATTCTAGAATTCTATGATTGAGAAATGATCTTTTAATTTCCTAAAAAAAGATTCATCTTTGCATAACAATGTTAGAATTACCTTTAGTCTATGTATATAATGTCATGTACATGTAATAGTATTTTTTATAATTGAGCACACATGATCATCTATATTAAAGATGTTGGTTTTGTTTTTTTCATTTTTTAATAGATGGCTATTATGTAACTCAGACAATGCATTTGTAAGTTATTCTCAATAATTTTTAACAATTGAGAATGTAAATGAAAATGTTGGAAACCCTAACTAGTGAATCATTTGTTTTTTCTTAGTTTCTGTAAATAATCTCATGATATTCATATTTTTCTAAAATTGATATATCTAATATAAAATTTCAATATACATTTTGTAATAAACATAGATTTTGTCTATAGTTGACATCTTTTGCTAGAAGCTTTCTTCCTTTTAATTTTTCTTTTCTAATTTTCACCCACATTTTTTCAATCCCCTGGTCAAGTACAATTTTTGTTACCTTGAAAAAAATACTTGTGATATGATATGAAAATGTGTGATCCATGTGATGCAATTTCCATTGAGCAATTTTAGCAAATGAAAATCTAGTTGTTATGTTTTCATTTCATGGCTCACCATTATAAATGATTTTGAACTGCATTTTCTTTGCATACTTGTCTTTAAAAATTCTTGAAGTGGTTGTTGGCATTTTGTTGGTGCAACTTGGATAATTATATATTGTAAATCATGAACTCATGTCAACTCTATGAATCCATGTAGCATGATTAAGGTGAAAACATTATCTTGTTCACTTGTTATTTCACTACTTGTGGAATTTTTTGTTATGTATTGTTTCATGCAATAATTAGTATGTAATAATTGTTTTCAATCTTTTATAATTTTGACATTTTGTGATTGATATAATTTTATCTTATACAACTATTTTAAATCAAGCATGATTATGTTTGGAAGAACCGTTCCTTTTTTGTATGCATTTTTTGTATATTATTTTTATCCTTAGTTCAATATCAATTGTTGATGTTTTATTTATTGAGCATTGTAAATTTTTTTGTATTGTGCTAGTGCTTGATGACACATTAATGATTTTACCAATTAATCCAATCTATGGTTTTTTGTATGCTAGTTTCCTTATCTATGCAAAATCATTTAATAATGACAAAAAAACTCTTTAAGATCTATTAGCATTTTAACATATGTCAAAGCCCTGTTCAACCAAATGTGTGAAGTATATGCAATTTTTTGAACAATTATATTTTTGAATGAAGTATTAAATCTAATGCATATTTTTTCTATCACTATTTCATTTGTCTTTGTTAATTTCCTATATGTTTCTTTTTCTAATTAATTGAAATCTATAATGTTATAATTGAAGTGCATTTGGATACACACCGAACACACATGTTTTGGTGTGTCTCCTACGACTTTTATTTATTTTTTTCTTTAATTTATTTATTATGCTAAATTTTCTTCAAGACATGAAAATATATCATTTAAGTCTTACTCAATGCATTACTTTTGTTATGTTGAATTTCTTGTATAGATTCTCTTCTAGTTTCTTTCCCATGTTTTGTTAAAAAAAATTGAAAGAAAGAGAAGGTGTTTTACCTATATTTCTCAATGTTATTTATTTACTATTGTAATTAGGAACAACTATTTCATTATGGAAATTTCTGGTCAATGACTCATAGTAAATTTGGTTTGTATTTATTTTAGAGAATATTATGTTATAAATATTTGTAGGCTATAAAGAGTTGTTGTATGTCTTAAATATGAATGTACAAAAATTTGACCAATTATGAATCTCTACATTTAGAACTATTTATATCCACTAAAATAAAAATTCAACTCCTTCACCTTTTCTTTAATTAAAAGGCTTTCCCAAGTTTACAATATATGTCTACTAGCTTGAAATACTACTCATGTTTTATATTAAGTTGGGTCCTAATTTTGTTTCTATGTATCATAGTAATTTTTTTAATTTTACACAATATTGCATTGAAAAATTAATGTGCAAGATAATGATATAGACATTTTATGCTAAATTCTAAATCTATCAATTGACAATTTGAATTGGAAAAGATCTCACCACAATTAGAACTGCACATATCAAATATATAAAAGTTATTGATTTCTATTTTTCATGAAATGGCTATCTAATATGGCTCCAACTATTTTCACATATCATACAATCAAATACCTATCAGTGACCGATTGTATTACCTATTTATTTTGCAGTATAGGGGCTCATAATGGCCATAAATAGGATTTTTATCATAGAACAATATCAATTATAGAAGTTTTTGACATTCTTAATTGAATCAAATCTAGTTGTTTTTCCTTGTAGAGGACCATATGCATATTTTTATGTTAATCCATCTAACTAACCAATATATATAGAATATGTCTCCCCATAAACCATCTTCATCACCAAGACAAGAAGGAAATGTAAATAATCTCATTTTATGTAAATTTATTTCAATATCATGTATTCCATGCAATATTTATAATTCAAAAGGATCTAATTCTAGTTCATATGATTTAATTGTAATAGGATCACAAATATGAAATTGTTTTAAGAAATAGTTAGTGATCCCATTTATCAGTTTTAAGGATGTATATTGAAAATTTAATAACACCTAGAATGTATCAAATAGACAATCTCTAACACTAAGTTTAACATTACACCATAGATAATATGGTGTTCAACCAAAACATGGTTAATGCTTTTATATTATGTCTTTTTTTTTGGTCATAGCTCTCTACAATTATCAGTTTCATTGATGTTTCATTATTTATTATCTTTCATTTTTCAATATTCAACTTCATTTATTTTATGAATTAAAAATATAGATATATGCCAATGTATATACCTTAAATTTACCAATACAGTGTGTTAGTTTTCAAAAAAATTAACTATTGCAACCTTTGGAGATGACAATACAACAACCTATTGTAAAGTCCTCTATCTAGTAACAACACACTGATTGGTTTTTATTTTTCAAACTTATCATGTACTATGGATATTGATGAAAAAACATAGTTATATAATTTTTAAATAATTTAGTCTATGATTGATTTAGTATATCAAAAAAATTGGGGGGGGGGGAGGCGCGGGGGGCAAACATTATATGGAACTAGTTATAATTACTAACTTATTTTGACTCACCATGCATATGCTGGATTGTTTGAAATAGTAGGAAGGTGTAAATTGATTTCATATAGAGATTAATTTCATATAAATAGATGAAATTAAATTTCATGAAACAATATACAAAGATGTGAATTAAACATAGTTAAATAAGACCAAACTAAAATATAAAGAAATGTCTCAACTATAGGTATTTATTTACAATGTGAAATATAAATAAATGGTGAAGATGCATTAATTATTTTTTGTAAAAATTCATTATGATGATCTCCTGACAATGGTGACTGAAAATTTTCCTTGAAATTGTATTTAGTTTTTAGTGCAATCAGCGCATGCAAATAGATTTCATGCAATTGCCACATATATTGTTTGTCTATATACCAATTAATAAGGTGGTTAAAATTATATATGTACTAGATTAAACATGATGTTTGATAATTGGTTTCAATAATTTATGAAACATAGATAAGATGTATCCAAAAGTATCAGAGAATTAGTATATGCCAGTGATATAGGTGATATTAACTAGATATTGATAATGTTGATTTGCCTTCACATCTAGTTAATGTAGTAAAGGGACATTTAGTCATGTTTATAGCTATATGGATCATTAAATTATTATTTTTTAAATATAATTTGTAAAAGTATAAAATTTTAATTGGGTTTTATATGTAAGATAAAAATAAATACAACATTCAAATACTATAACCTATCTTTATAGGGACTAAAAATAAAGCACATGTATTTTTTTAAGTAATAAACCTTTTAGAGATAACTTAAACCTAAAAATTGAACATCACCAAAATTCAAATATAACCCAAAAATATTAAAGTGTAACAAGAGGAGTAAACGAGTATAAGGAATGGCTATCTTTTTGACCTCACAAGGGATTAACATTTTAACATAAAATAGCTATAAACTTAATCAAAGTAATTATATAATTGATTATGTAAAATTAAATGGATAATATATTTTTTTTAAATGTTGAAAAAATAAATTACATAATTAACTTTGTGAAAGAATCTAGTTAGTGGATAAGATATCTACCATAGTTAACCTAGAAATTTAGATTTAAGTTTTTGACATGTGCATCATAATAAGTAAATAAGTAATTGACATGTGTGTCATAAATAAGGAAACATGGTATAATCTACTTGATTATGAGATTTATAAATTTATATAGGTTGTGTGGGAGATTTTAATTAAGATTTGAAATATGCAGACATCATAATTAGAGTAAACCCACATTTTTTACTGAGATACCTACTAGAAGAAGACAATTAATAACATATCCATTGTGGTATAGTAAATGAATGAATTTAATTTTAATATTTGATTAAACTCTTCCTTTTGGGACAATCAATATTTATTATTTTTTGTACATATAAAAAATTACATTTTTACAATAGTTAAGTTATGCATTTTAAATAGAAAAATAGGAAAAAAAGGTTCTCATTGGTCCAAAAAATAACCACATTTTTAGGGGTAGAGAAAGTGACAACACAAAAAATTAACATGCACATGAAAATTCATAAGAACAACATTCAATTAATTTGTGTGGATATCCACTAAAGGATATGATTTTTTACAAAACTATTTTAGGGATTACATGACATAATGGCTAGTGTATCAATAGTATGAATTCAAAATAAACTTAAAAATAAAATCATTGAATGAAAATAAACAATATATTTCAAAGTAATAAAATCATTTAATTGAAATAAATTATGAATTGACACCTAATAGTTCCAAGCCACTAAGGGCCCGAGAGGCCACAATGTGAAAACCTCCCAGGGACTGAGGAGCTTGATTTATTAGAGTGTATGACAAAATATAATAGTATAATGGCATTGAGGGATATATAAATCATCACATAATGAAGTTATAAATGATCAATACCATAGGGGACTTTAGGTAAGCCAATAGTCGCATGGCCCAAAGGCCCCGAGAGGTTTCCACATAGGATGTCCCAATATCATAGAAAAATATACTAGTCCCATGGAGTTGAGGCCTTGAGAGGTCACCATGTGGCAATATACTTAGAGGCCAAGACCATGAAATAAATATAGTAAATCAAATAATCTAATGGCCTTGAGGCCCCAAAAGTTTACCATGAGGTAACATCCTCAACACTAGGATCCTATTTAAATTCACATAAGCTAATAGTCATGTGGCCTCGAGGCCCTAATGAGCTAACACATGGATACGACTTGGGATCCAAAAAAAACAAAAAAATCATGGAATTGAAGCCTTAATAGGTCACCATGTCCTGATGTCTTGAGATTTTAAGAGTTTTAATCAATGAAGGCTCTAGAAAAATCTAATCAACCAATGGCCTCAAGGGCCTGATAGGTTACCACATGGTGATGTCTAGGAAGCCCAAGACCATACGAGAAATCACATAAGATATTATTCCCATGAATCTAAGGCCTTGAAAGTTCTTCATGTGGTGACCTCTTGGGGCCTCAACACCATATGGGATTTAAGATAGTCTAATAGTCCCATATCCCTAAGTCCTTGCGAGGTCATTAGGTGGTGAGGTCTCGAGAACCTGGAATGATAAAAGACTTTAGGTAAACAAATAGTCATATGGCTCTTAGGCCTTGATACAACACCATATATATACATCCCATGAGTCCCTAACCATAATTAACTTTGGGAAATCCAGTAATCTTGTGGCCTTGAGGCCCCAAGAAATTACAAAATGTCCTGAGTTAGTGGAGGCTCTATAAAAATATAATATGCTTGTGGCCCTAAGCATTATAGAGGTCACCACATGGTGATACCTTGGGTACTCAAGACCAAGGGGGATTTTAGGTAAATAATAGTCACTATGGCCTCAATGTCTTTAGATGTCACCGCATGAGGATGCCCAAGGATCTCAAGACCATAAGGGACTTTGAGTAAGCTAATAGTCTTGTGGCCTCGAGATACTACCATCTAGTAACACCCCAAGGACTCCTAAGATTGGAGGGGACTTTGAATTCATAAAAGTCCCTAAGTTAAAATATTTTTCCATGTGGCATCATCTCAAGATTTTGGGAATCTAGAGGTCTAATTATAATCGAATTAATTTTTGCTTCTTCATACCACCTGAGATGTCACCATATTATGAAATCTTGGTTTCACTCAGACTATAGGACAAGGAATTATGTTTTCTTTTAAATTTCATGTCATGTGGAACTATCACAACCTTTTACATATACTGTCAATAACAATTTTGGGACATAGAGCCTTTGAAACTATTCTAACCTTGTACCTTTGCTATCTATAGTAGTCACTATCAAAATTAAAAAATAGCACTAACCAAATAAATGCAAACATCTTTCATAATACTAGCATATTTTAACCTGTAAATCATATTCATATTTTTCTTATGAATTTATATATGGCTTGCATCATTGATCCATAAATTACTATGATTCTTTCTATTTCATTTAATTTTCACCACATAACTACATTGATTTTTATGGAATAAAAGGAATATGTGAATATTTATGTCCAAACTTCAGTCAAAACTATATAATATTATTATTATGTGTATTTGAGCTTTCCAATTGGTTCATATATAAATATGTAATCGAAAAGTGGTTCCAATAATCTCCTCCCTCGGTAGGGATTAATAAGAGTTATTAAATTTCAAGTCTTTACTAGGTTTTGTTCATAGTTTTTATGAAATATAAGTTTTTGTTGATTGGTATGCAACTTTTATTGTATAATAATGTCTAAGATATTATAAAAGTGAAATATTTTACACCAGTGTAAATAACACTAGAATGTGTTATTGCAATGTAAACAATATGGATAATGCATTATATATTTATAAACCTGGAAGTAAATGAGGGATTTAAATTTAATTTACAACATGGACACATTTACAATTATGACTATTGGACATTAGAGGTAAAACCCTCATTTGGGTTGGGGTTAGTGATTAGTATAAACATGTTTTTTCTTGCACTAATTTTTCAAGCTATAATTCATTATCAAAACCTAACTTACTAGGAAAATTAAATATACTATGAATCTTGAGGCATTTAGTCACGTATTACACAATCTCCTTTTGTTTAATCATGGAATCTATAATAAAAATGCTAAGGCCAAAGTTGGATCTTATACATTTTTAAAATAATATGTCAGTCAATGGTGGAGATTTAAATATATGATAAGTGTAAATGCTTAAATCTAAATTTATATGTTAAATTATTCTTTTACACTTAAAATATTTCTAAAGGTTTTATCCTTTAGCTTTCCCTTCTTCAAATTCAAAATGTTCATACCTCACCACCTCATAGGGCTAGTTAATTACTTCTTAGTCCAACTCTATTTATTTCTATTATCTAGATCACTTGTAACCACATAATGCAAAAATATGACATATGTCCTTCATAGTCAGTAAGATAGTCTCAATAGCATCCCTTTATCTTGGATAGTTACATGGAAGGTATGATAGTAGCATCAATGGTATTATCCCTTCTCTAATGCAAGATTCCTTACCTTAAAAATGGTCAAATTTGAAAATATTTCTAAGTGTAAGGGTCAGTTTAACAATTTCATTAACCCTTATGTGAGGATCATTTCGAAAGAGCTAGTATAAATACAAGCCAAAGTCAATTCATTTGGACATATGCCATCTATCTAAAAATTACCAACCAAATATAAATCAATGATATTCACAAATAAGAAAATTTTCCCTATTCATCCCTATTTTCATACCAATCATAGGATTAGTCATACTTTACATATGAATCACTCAAAAAATAGCCCGTTAGCCATATTTGTCAAGTTACAAGATAAATCACTACATGCATCATCATATGGTATACTGCACCTATGTGTGCACACATTCCCATACATATGAGAGAACTATATATTATTAGGCCCTCTAGGATTATTAGATATGTAGGCAATGCCTATTATCAAAGGGGTCTTTGGGATCAACTTGACACCCACCATTATCCCACTAACCTAGTTTTTAAAAAGATAACCTAACTTAGGTGAAGATATATATTTTTATATACAAATAGTCATTTATAACCAATGTACAAGATACAAATACATTAAAAAATCCAATAGAAAACCTATAAAGACCTGGGCAACCACATCTTGATACAATGATTATTCTATACAAGACAATTACATCATGATTCATATAGTAACATTTATGCAAGTGTCTATAGGGTAACACATGTGTCTAGGCAACTAGAAAGAATATTTATATAATCTAAGGATGTTTTCCATAACATCAAAAAACCTATTTCCACACTTATACATCTTAGATCTATTTGGGCATTATTGTATTAGCTAAGTACTATTTATTATTTGTGATTATGCAATAAAATATTATTTAGAATTGTAATTTTTATGTTTAACATATTTTTAATCAACATATAAATAGAATATCATAAACTAAATTATTTAATTAGCTTATTTTAAAGAATAGGTTATCACATTTTTTAATAGACTATTCCATATAACTCTTAATTTAAAAAAGGGTTAGACATTTGGTCAACCTAACATCCATTTATTCCATGCAACCTAGCTTGTTCTAGGGTTTCCAATCTCCTAAGGCTTCTGATTATTGTGTTTATTTTCATTTATGTTTTGCTTCACTTATTCACATTTTTGTCTTCATTTATAAATAATGAAAAATATTAATAACAAAGATAGATTTAAAATGGAAGAAGAAGAAGCATTAACAAATCATTTGAGTAAAAATAAAGAGTTAATTGATGTATTTTTATATATTACAAGAGATGAAATCAGTAAACATGCTAAGGGTCTACCTCCACATCCAATAATGAACCATTACATGTTTTCAAAGTGTGTATTTTCATAGCATAGAAATTTATAATATTTCAAGATTCACTATGTAGATTTGAGTTATACTCTTGACCCATTTTTATGAGGTGGTCAATACTCTTTGACCAATCACTCATGTGAATGGTCCACATTATCACTCATTGCATCTAGGTGATGCTCACAGGGGTGAAGCACTGAGATTTCCTAAGAGGTCACCCATCCCAATACTACTCTAGCTCAAGTGTGCTTAACTATGGAGTTACCTCCATAGTTAAACCCACTTAGCTTTCTACCCCATTTGGAAAACCTTTAGCAAGTTTTGTGCCTTTTTGAACCATCCAATATGGAGTATCCTTTGGGCTCATTCATTTTTTGAAGTGTGTATTTTTGCATCATAGTAATTTATAATATTTTAAAATTCACTGTGTAGATTTTAGTCATACTCTTAACCCATTTTTATGAGGTGGTCAATACTCTTTGACCAATCACTCATGTGAATGGTCCATATTATCACTGATTACATTTAGGTGATGCTCACAGGGGTGAAGCACTAGGATTTCGTAGGAGGTCACCCATCACAGTACTTCTCTGGATCAAGCACACTTAACTATGGAGTTACCTCCATAGTTAAACCCACTTAGCTTTCTACCCCATTTTCAAAACCTTTAGCAAGTGTTGTACCTTTTTGAACCATCCAATATGGAGCATCCTTTAGGCTCTTTCATTTTCAAAGTGTGTATTTTTGCAGCATAGCAATTTATAATATTTCAAGATTGATTGATCAAAGAGTTTTGACCACCTCATAAAAATGAGTCAAGAGTATGACTCAAATATATGCAGTGAATCTTGAAATATTATATGTTACATGTTATTAATATTGATACACCATCCATGGGAACCATCTAGACCTGATTACCCATATTAATGCCCATTTTAATAGAACTATTTACATCACCCATGGTGACTTCTGAAATTTCAAACCTTAGTTGTCGAAATATGCAAGACCTTGTACAATCTATAAAAAAATTGCAAGATAAGGTTACCAACATTGAGAAAAAATTATATGAAATCACCTCATGTTATTTATTCACAAGATGTATTACATAACCCTCTTGTACCTAAGATATCTTTGTACCCTTTTCTAATTAGTTTTATTTTACCCAATTTCACACTTTGTGATGGAAGGGGAAATCTTGAACAATAACCTTGATCATATTATTTGACATCAATTGATTATGCTTCAAATGATAAATTTTGAATAATTTATTTTTGGGAAGATTAAAGGATTGTGCTTTGAGATGGTTATATGACCTACCCAATGAAATCTATAAAATCATAAAAATCCATAGCTGATGAATTTTAGAACATTTTATAATCAATATTAATTAAAATATGTCATGTGCACAAATTTACAAGATAAAACTAGGAACTAATGAACTAATAAATGAATATGTTTGAAATATTAAGATAATGTTGGATAAAATGACAAATCCAAAGTTGGGTAAAGAACTTCAAGACATAATCATGAAAAAAATTCTTCCTCTTATACATGAGTATATTGCTTTCAATAAATTTAAATATTTTGATGACTTATTCCATATTGTTCGAGATAGATAAATGAAACATATTAAATTAAACAAGCTTAAGTATGTAGCTAACACACCAACTACATCCACTAGTATGTTTCATATCAAACCAAGTTATCAGGTAAAACCTAATAAGGCAAAAAAGGACACAACTAACATAGTAGATACAAGGAGGTTCGTAGTGTTCATTACATTCATTTTGGGAATTTGTTCTTGGAGGTTTAGAACCTTAGGGAAACTCTACCTAAATTTTTGGCATGATGGCTAAGGGAAATGTGAAGTAGTTTTACATGTGGAATTTTGGGGACTAGAACTATAGTTAGAAGCATTAATATTGACATCCATTCATGGATTTTTAAAACTTATATGGGATTTATTTTTTTGTTTATTAAGAGACTAATTTTGTTAAAATAGACGTGTAATTTTTGTACTTGGAGGCTATAAGAGTAGGAAAACTACTATCATTGACTTTCATCAACAAATTAAGTAATTTATCTAGAATTAAGAGTTTATTTTTAGAAATACATTCAAATATAAAATTATTATGGATTTATCCCATAACTTAATCATTAGTTTTGAATTCATGTGAAACCTTAATAAGGGCCATTGTGTTGGTTTTATGTTTTTATTGGTGGATCAGTTGAGCATTTATAATATTTTATTAGGCTTTTGATAACATTAATTTTTATTTGAAATGACTGTGTGTGGGTGTTATCATTATATTTTAATATGGTTACTCCATATTGAGGTCATGGGTTTAAACTACCACTATTTTGTTTAGACTATGAAGTCACTATGTTTTTTTGATACCATGAGGCAAATAGGTTTGTACAATGGTGAGCTTGTATTTTTTACCAATATTTAATAGGTTATTAAATTTGACTATGTGTAATGTTTTTTCAATATTATAATCATGTTTTCTTAGTGTTTGGGTTTAAAGTTTTATGGGTACCCAAGACCAAGGGTGATTTCAGGTAAACTAATAGTCATGTGGAATCAAGGCCTTCAGATGTCACCACATAAGGATGTCCTAGGATCTCATGACCATAAGGGACTTAGAGTAAGATAATAGTCTTGTGGCCTTGAATATTACCATCTAGTAATACTTCAAGGACTCAGGGGCTTGGAGGGGACTTGGTACTCATAAAAGTCCTTAAGTCCTGAGATGTTTCCATGTGGCATCATCTTGAGCATTTGGGGACCCAGAGGTTTCAGTATAATCAAATAAATTTTTTCTTCTTTATGCCCCCGTGAGATGTCACCATATGATAAAATCTTGGTTTCCCTAAGACTATAGGACAAGGAATTGTATTTTTTTTAAATATCATTCCATGTGGCATTATTATGACTTTTTACCTATACTATTAATAATATTTTTGAGATATAGAGCCTTCAAAACTATTCTAACCTTTTACCTCTATTATTGATAGTAGTCACTGTCAAAACACAAAATTAGCACTATCTAGATAAATGAAAACATTTTTCATAATATCATCATATTTGAACCTATACACAAAATTTGTAATTATCTTATGAATATAAATATGGCTTATATCATTAGTCCACAAATTAATGTGATCCATTCTATTTCATTTAATTTTGACCACACAGCTACATTGATTTTTAAAAAATATTCTTAAATAAGGCTGAAAGGAATATGTGAACATTTATGTCCAAACTTTAGGTAAAACTTTATAATATTATTGTAATATGTATTTAAGCTCTCTAATTAGTTGATAAATAAATAGGTAATCAAAAAGTGGTTCCAATAATCTCCTCCCTTGGTAGGTACTAGTAAGGGTTATTAAAATTCAAGTCTCTACTAGGTTTTGTTAGTAGCTATTATGAAATATAAGTTTTTTTTATTGGTATGAAATTTTCATTGTAGAAAAATGTCAAAGATCTTAGACAAGTGAAATATTTTACACTAGTACAAATTATTACAATAAAAATGAAGTCACATGATAAAAAAAAACATTTAATGAATGCATCCAAGTTTTTGAAACATATAAATGTGAGTGTTTAAAGAGAAGTGAGACCTCCATGTATTGTGTAGATATACTATAATGTGTTATTGCAATGTAAAAAATATGGATACTACATTATATATTTATAAACCTAAAAGTAAATGAGGGATTTAAATTTAATTTCCAACATGGACACATTTACAGTTGTGACTACTAGACATAAGAGGTAAAACCCTCATTTGGGTTGGGGTTAGTGATTAGTGTAAGCATGTTTTTTCTTGCTCTAATTTTCTAGGCTATAATTCATTGATGGAACCTAACTTACTATGGAAAATTTAATATACTATGAATCTTGAGTCATTTAATCATGTATTATATTATATCCTTTTGTCTAATCATGGACTCTTTAATAAAAATACTAAGGCTAAAGTTAGATCTTATACTCTTTTAAATAATATATTAGTTAGTGGTCAAGCTTTAAATTTATGCTAAGTGTAGATGCTTAAATCTAAATTTATATGTTAAATTGATCTTTTACACTGAAAATATTTCTTAAGGCTCTATCCTTTAGCTTTCCCTTCTTCAAATCCAAAAGGCTCACACCTCACCACCTCAGAGGGTCTAATTAATTAATTCTTAGTCCAAATCTATTTATTTATATTATCTAGATCACCTATAACCACATAATGACAAAAATATGACATATGTCCTTCATAGTTAGTAAGATAACTTGAACAACATTCTCTCATCTTGGATAGTTGAATTCAAGGTATTATAGTAGCATCAATTATATTGTCCCTTCTCTAATGCAAGTGTCTTTACCTTAAAAATAGTCAAATTTCAAAATATATCTAATACAATTTCATTAACCCTTATGTGAGGATCATTTTGAAAGAGATAGTATAAATACAAGCCAAATGCAATTCATTTGGACATATATCATCTATCTAAAAGTCACCAATCAAATATAAAACAATCATATTCATAACGAAGTAATTTTTCCCTATTCATACCTATTTTGTAGTCAAATATTGTTTAGCATTGTACTTTCTATGTCTAACATATTTGTAATCAACATATAAATATAATATCATAAACTAAATTATTTAATTAGCTTATTTTAAAGAATGGGTTATCACACTTTTGAATAGACTATTCCTAATAACTCTTAATTCAAAAAAGGGTTAGACATTTGCCCAACCTAACATCTAATTATTCCATGCAACATAGCTTGTTCTAGGGTTTCGAACCTCTTAGGGCTTTTGATTATTGTGCTTATTTTTAGTTATGTTTTGCTTCACTTATTCACATTTTTGTCTTCATTTTTAAATAATGAAAAATCTTAATAACAAAGATTTAAAATGGAAGAAGAAGAAGCATTAATAAATCATTTGAATAAAAATAAAGAGTTAATTGATTCATTTTTATACATTACAAGATATGAAATAAGTAAACATGCTAAGGCTACTACCTCCACATCTAATAATGAACCGTTACATGTTCTTATTATTGATACACCCTCCATGGGAACCATCTAAACCCAATTACCAATTTCAATGTCCATTTTAACACAAGTATTTACATCACCCATGGTGACTTCTCAATTTTCAAACCTTAGCTATCAAGATCTATAATACCATGTACAAACTATAAAAAAATTGCACGCTAAGGTTAACAACATTAAGAAAAATTATATTAAATCACCTCATACTACTAATTCACAAGATGTATTGTGTAACCCTCTTGTACTTAAGATATCTTTATACCCTTTTCCAACTAGTTTTGTTTCACCTAATTTCACACTTTATTATGGAAAGGGCAATCTTGAATAAGAACCTTGATCATCTTCTATGGCATCAATTGATTATCCTTCCAATGGTAAACTTTTGAACAATTTATTTATAGTAAGCTTAAATGATTGTGCTTTGAGATGATTTTATGGCCTACAAATAAAATCTTACAAATCCATAGCTGATAAATTTTAGCATATTTTCTAGTTAATATTACTTAAAATATGTCATATGCACAAATTTACAAGATCAAACTAGGAACTAATGAACCAATCAATTAATATGTTTGAGATATAAGACAATGTTTGATAAACCGACAAATCCAATGGTGGATAAATGACTTCAAGACACATAATCATACAAAATTTCCTTACTCTTATACATGAGTCTATTTCTTTCAAAAAAATTAAATATTTTGATGATCCATATTGTTCAAGATAGAGAAATGAAACATATTACATTAAAAAAGCTTAAGTATATAACTAACACACTAACTACATCCACTAGTATATTTCATATCAAACCAAGTTATAAGGTAAAAGCTAATAAGGTAAAAAAGGACAAAACTACCATAGTAGATACAATGACACAACAACTTAATAGGTTAATCTTATCCAATTCACCTTAGAGATAATTTACATGATTACCTGAGTCTCCATCTTCTCTACTTAAAAATATAGTGAAGTGTGAGATCTATTTATCCCTCATCTTATGGAAGTTGATATGAGTTGACCCCTATCACAAATATATGATGTCAATGCCTTTTGTGAGTACCACCAATGTTTGGGAATTATATGAGTATATTTTAATAACTAAATCAGAAGATATAAGACCTCTCTGATACTGATCAACTTACCTTTGAGGATTCTCCTACAAATTCAAGATTTCTATACAAATGATCATCATAACCAAAAGATATTCAACAATCAATTATAAATCATTATAAGATAACTCCAGAAGTCAAAATGGAATATCATGCACATTCTCCTCCATCCCATTATGGGAACCCATTATATGAAAACATTGACACCTCACACAAAATACTCCTATAATGCAACAACCTTTTGTTACAGTTTTTAGGATTCCATATGAACATCCTTGGTAACATGCAAAGTTTATTCCATGATAGTTGATTATACAACCTAATAAGTTTAATAATTTGTGAAAGGGTAAGAAACCACTAATACATTCTCTATGGATCCCCATACTTTATATTTATTTACATCAACAAGCTAGAGTGGACTCTTCAATATCCTCATTCCCACCCCCACGGACTAGCCATTTACATACAATATAACACCTTTCAAAATGCATAACCAGACCAACTATTACACAAATTAAATTGATCACACATAACTGGGTCTCATGAAATCCAACACCTTCTATTATTACTATACCAACTTAGAGTCCTATGAGACATACCTAGAGCATCACCACTTCTGTACACAAAAATTTGGCACATATACATGATCCTTAAGATCAAAACTAGTTTATCATACCACATTAATAACATAGAGAACACTATAAGCATCCCTTAGAGGAGATCATCAAATAACACTCTCTTTCCAATATATTACAAAAATTTAAAATTTTCAAAAAGTCTAAAAAAATCAGATATTAAAGAAAATATAAAAACATTCAAAAAATTACAAAAAATACTAAAAATATTTAGCATTTCACATGTTTAATAGATTTTGTATATGTTGTTTACTTTAAGATAGTATATAACATATCATTTATATACACACATATTTTTCACATGTAATTAAGTGTGATACATATATACATTAGACCCATGATACTTAAGTAAGCAGATGTTGGACCTTTCCTCTTATAGTGTGACACACTACATTGGGGGAATATTGCTTCTATATGATCACAATTGACATAGGTTCTACTATTTTATGATGATTTTCCATTATATTATTAGTCTTATATATCATACACATGCCTATACTCATGTTTATCTCTTACATAGTGTATTTTATATGTTATTATTAATGGCATTTTGCTAACACATGTATGTAGGGTTGATTCATCTATTTCCATTAGTTTACTTGAGTGTACTTCTTGTTTGTTTGTTTATCTTGATTTTGAAACATTTGAAGATGTTTTTTTTTGGGTGATATTTCCATGATATTTATTATTTATTTGGTGTGTGGACATTTACACATGTCGTCCACTTGAGTGTGTGACATTTGAAGATGCTCATTATTTTCCATCTCATTGGAATCCACTATATGTGACATTTGAGTAATCTTGAATGTGTGATTTATTTTTATAGCTTGTTATCTTATAACTATTTCCATGATTCACATCAAGAATATTAGGGCTTCATATGTATGTCATACTACAAAATTAATTTATGTTTCTACTTTGACATGAAACTACTATATAATTATTTATTACATGATTCATATATATATATATATACATCATAGATATCTTATCCTTTTAAGATAAGGTGATTATCAATTTTTAAATACCATCCCCTTAAATTGGGACAATATCAATGTAGGCATGCCACAAAAGACATGACTCCACATTAACAATTAACATAATTAACATTATTTGATTCAAGTTACATAAGTTACAGGATTCAGATATAAATTTGATAAAATATTATATGCATTAGGCACAAATTTTGGGAGAGAGATTTTAAGATTTGTGATTCATATTATATACATGTTATAGATTAGAGGCTACATTTTGATAAATACTTCATCTTGAGACATAATAAAATTGTACTTGTATCAAGCTATAGATATACTTTTTAGATTATACATACATTTATGTACCAACCTTACCGAGATGTACCGTTTGAGCCTTTATATATTATATTAGTTTGGATCTTTTTATTAGTGTTTTGAGATTATGTGCCCTCTATGGAATTGACACTATGATTATAATATTTCAGTTTGATATGGTTACACCATTTTGACTTAGGCAAAATTGGATAAATTGGATAGATTAATTATACTTGAGTTATGTCATTGATATTTTATGATATCACTTCACACAATCAATCCTTTTACCAAATTGGGTACCTAATCACCTTCCAATTCCCCACCTCACATCTCCAAGTTTTAGTTTTGAAACTCTCTCTATTGCTTTAACTAAGAAGCATGTCTACCAAAACAAGCTACCAAGGGGCAACATGGTTTCATAGACAAACAAGTGTACTCCTATGTTTTATTTATTTCAATAATTTTAAAACTATTTATTTTCAGATTATATTCACTAATTATAATTTTAACATGATCTTGGTTTCAAGTAATTCACATATAATAAATTCAAGTGGACTCAAAAAAGACAAGGTATGTTATACACACTATGGTATGTTTTCTTTCATTTGACATAGTAATTTCATCATTATGAACTACCATATTGAATGTGGGTAGGGGTAAAGTAGATTCTTAAATATATATTTATATGCTCAAATAGTCTTGTACACTTGAAAAATATCTATCAAGTCTCTATCCTTTAGTTTGACCTATTTCATAGCCAAAAGGCTCATGCCTCATCACTTCATTGGATTTAATTACTTACTTCTTGGTCCATCTATATTTATTATATTTATTTAAATCACCTATAACCAAAAAACTCTCAAAATCTGATATATATCCTTCATAGTTAGTTACATAACCTCATCAACTTTACTTTATCCTAGACGGTTATGTTCAGGAAAAAAATTATTGATGTTACTATTTGTGCTCTAATTCAAGTTCCCTTACCATAAAAACATTCAAATTTATGAATATTTCAAAGTGTATAGGTCAGTCTAAGAATGATATTAACCCTTCCATTAAGATCATTTCAAAGAGCTAGTATAAATAAAATTCAAAGCTAATTCATTTATAAATTTGGCATCTATCTATAAATAACCAACTAAAGTTAAATCAATAAGTTTCACAACAAAGATAGTCTAATTTATTCATCCTTATTTTCATATAAAACATAGAGGCAATTATACTAGAATTCTAAATGAATCAAAAGATAACCCATTATCCATATTTGTCAAGTTATAAGTTAGCTCACTACATGCATCTTCATATAGAATATTTCAACCTTGTGCTAAAACATTACCAGACATAGGGGATAAATACATAATTATGAATACCTATTCAAAGTATTGGATATGTAGGAAACACCCATTGACAAAGGTGTCTTTAGGGATAGCTCGACACTATGATCCCACTAACCCATTTTTAGCAAGGTAACATAGCCTAAGAGGGAGAGTTACTTTTTTGAGCTATAAGTAGTCATTGAAAATCTATGCAAAATTTATAGATACATCGCATTAAAGGTGAAATAACACAATAAAAACCCAGGTAGCTAAATATTTAAACAATGATTATTTTGTATAAGATAGTTGTCTCAATATTCAGATAATAACCTTGATTCAAGTGTCCATATGGGTACGCAAGTGTCCAGGCATCCAAAAATAATATTTATAGAATATAATGACTATTTACTAAACATCATACAACCTATTTCCACACCTATCCATATAATATCTATATATAAATCTTTGCATAAGATAAGTTTTGTTTATTGTTTGTGATTATTCAATTGGGGTATTGTTTATCATTGGACTTTCTATATCTCGCATTTTTATAATTTATCATTAAACTATAGTATCTTAAACATAATTATTTAATTGGCCTAATTTAAGGAATAGGTTGTCTCACTCATGAATATCATATTTCTATAAACCCTTAATTCCAAAAATGGTTAAAACTATATCTATGATTTGAAGCCATGTATGCATATCCTTATGAATTATAAACCTGATCATGTATTAAAACTAAACGTATAAAATAATCCATCCACAAAGTCATTTATAGTATAAAATTAAATGTATTATCTTTTTTATTTCGTGACTCCATTGGAAAAAAAAAATCTCACATAAATTTATAAGATTTAAAGTAAATTTATCTTTTCCAACTATTTTAACTTTGAGTTCCCATAAAACCATGACTAGTAGGATGAGGCTATGTATTAAAATAGTATTGATAAAAATAAAATAAATGAGATGAATTGCATAATGAAATTCATATTTAAATAAATAACCCATGAACTACATGAGCATAAATCTTTGTGTCCAATAAGAACCTATCATTTGTGTTAATCCTATATGATGGAGGATATATAATGCACTGTGAAACAAATAAGAAGGAAAAAGTGAAATCTTTGATCATGATACCTTGTGATGATGACACATAGATCATCAATATGTTTATTTCATACAGAATAAATATGACACCTATCACTTCATAATGGAAAATTGTAATCTACCACGTGTCTTACTCCCTTTGAGCACACAAACGTAATAGAGGTCATCGGTAAGAAAAAGATTACACACAAGAGGTGAAATATAATATAATCAAGGGGAAATTAAATATAAAGGTTAAAGTGTAAACTAAATTAGTTGTCCATATATTGTAACACATATCAATCCAATAAACTAATAGATTCACATAGAGGTTGAGTTAATCATAACTATGCTTAGATAAAAAGCATGGACCTATTATGATATCAAATTTAATCTAAAGTATAGTCACTTAAGCAACTTAGGCCAAGTTACAATATAGACGGGGTCACAAATTATTCAAGTGTGAACCCTTAATACTTATGATTTATAAGAACAAGGCTATTGGGTTATGGACCATATATGTAACCTTAGGATTATGCTATAATTGTATTCAATGTGGCCAACATGTAAACTAAGACTTAGAAAGTTTATTGTGTCACCCATTTAATTATTCTCAAAAATAAAGTGAATGTATACAAAAAATTAAATGGATTGAATATATCATAGGTTTGTGTGGATATCATATGGATTTTTTTGGTTCTTAGTTAGACACCTCTCACACTCAGCCTTGCACACTCAAAATAAAATGGCAAATAAAGATGAAAAACCTAATGATATGTCATTGTATCTAGCGGAGGGTTTGGCATCTAGAATGAATCAAATGGATAAAATTATTGGGAGTCACTTGCAAAGGGCATGGTCAGCTCCCTACTACTTCTAGCTCTACCTAAACTGAGGTGAGATGACCAACAAGGTAGCTTGCTCACATGGAGATATTTTAAAATTCAACCTCCATGGGTATTATTAACACAAGGGAACACAAATCTATCTAGAACACAACCAAAATTTCTCACTCCACCTAGGAAGGGTTGTCACATGAAATGAGCAAGATGCTCTAGGCCAAACATAAGCTACTAAAGATTTATAGGCTCTCAACATCCATTTATTATTAGCTTTTATTGTGATCCATTATATATCCATTAAGACCCCTGAGATCATGCCACATATAGGAGTTATGGGCTTTATATGCTCTACGTAGTTAGTCTCTATCAGGCTAGTGCCCTTTTACCACATGGTAGCTTCTTATTTAGCTAAAGTTCTTTATAAATTTCAAATCTACTTCACACCATCAGATCTTATTTGGGAAAGTTCATGCAGTCTGTCAGATCATGATCTAAGGACTTGAGTGTGATTGGTTCCTTTTGTAGTTAATTTTTCTTAAAATGGATCTCACACCATTGGGTCTTCCTCTATCTTGATAAATGTGCATTATTAGATATCCATCCAAAGGGTGGACCACCATTTGTTGCTCACTATATATAGCCCTTAGGTCATGCCTCTTGGTAGTCCCTCACTAGATCTCTAGCCCTGTTGAACTTTCAATAGTTTCCTCTCACCATTAGATCTTAAAAATATTCTCTAGCTTTAATTCATTGAAACAACCACCTTTGATCCCACACTTTGATCTTATCTACATGGATTAAACAAAAACCATAGATCTATATGTAGTTCATCCCAAAAGTGACACATGTCACTACCACATTCAACTATGACCCCTTTGAAATATCTTGACCCATATGCACTATCAATCAGGATTTATACACTCTACCATGTACTATCAATTGATGTGAACATGTCCAAGCTTTAAATCATACCCCATGAGTTTGACACCTATTGATTTTACATTGGTTTCAGAGATCCATTGAAAATTCCATGTTCATCTCACACCACTGGATCTTGATCTAGCTAGTGAATTTCATTGGTTGACATTTGTACTTATTGATCAAGATCATGTCATTTTATAACTCTATAAGTTATCTAAACCTTAAAAAAATAGTCTCTACTACGCTAGTTCCCTTCCACCACATGGTGGATCCTCATTCAGCCCATGTCCTTTGACAAGTCAGCTCTCACTCACATCATCAATATGTTGGATGCATGATCGATTGTGAACAATTGATTTTCTTGGTCACTCATCGAGAGCTTGACACCTATCCTTCTCACATTCATCCAAAGGGTCTTTGATTTTTTTACCCCAACTGAAAGTCAGATTATCAGGTAGACTATCAAGATGGTGACGCTTATCACCACCTTACTAGTCCTAGGATCATTGAAATTTTGACCTTTTATGTACCATCAATCAAGATCTATGTATTTTTTCATAAATCGTAAATCAACAATAATGTGACCAAACTTTAAATCATGTCCTAAGAGCTTGAAACTTATCAAATATATGTGCATCTTGAGTCCCTATGACTATTCAACCTTGATCACTAACCTTCAGATCAATTTTCTTTGTGTTAATGTGCATTATTTGATTATGATATACTAGGTCAGATGTGATTGGATCAAAATTAACATGAAAAATAATTAATTTAGAGCTTAGGACATAAAACACTTAGTATAAAAAGACTTAGCCTAAAGTTTTGGGACATTAATAAATATGATGTAGACTTTAGGACTTTGAGCTTATTTTACAACAAAGGGACTTGACATCATTTAGACCATGTTAATAAACAAAAATGGCCATGCATTAGTGTATATAAAAGGGACCCAACATGGATTTTTAGACTAAGGTTTGATCATGTCAAGAAACACTAAGGTTCGATCATATCAAGAAACACTGCCAAACCTTAGCATAAAAATTAGACTAAGTCCATGGCATAATTAAAAATTTCCCTCTTAAATTTGCTCCCACCAAATTTGATTTTAAATTAGAGGGTCTAATCTAGGGTAATTAGGACAAAAGACCTTAAAAGTGCTCAGACATGAATTCAACTCAACTCTGACAAACCAAAGCCTAGTAAAGATCAAATTAATAAGACATTTGACCTCTGTTGAATTATTTAAAATAAGAAGTAGGATAAAAAATCAAGCATTCATATTTGACAAGGTCTCAATTAATTCAGTGAAATTTTTGGAACTAACACTGGCTCTCACTCAAGGATACAGACCCCCTACGGGTGTGCAAAGAACCCTAAAATGCAAGACCAGATGTCAATCCATTGGGTCAAGGAGTCAACACTTAATAATTTCATCAATAGAGACCCATGAATATTTAACAAAATAAGGTAGATGGATAAAAATAAATCAAGTGAATCTAAAAATGAACACAAAATAAAAAACATGAAAGGAAACTATACAAGCTATGCACAAAGAAAAGGGGTAACAAAGAAACAAAACAACAAGACTATACACTATAAAATTATGTACACAATTGTAGACTCAATCCAAAAAGTGTTTCAAATTCTTGTTATTGATTGGCAACTCTAGTATTTCACCATTCAGGTCTCTTAGGAAGAATGTCTATTCCCCAATCTAGCAATCAATGGAATAGGGACCCATCCACAAGGCATCAAATTTGTCATGCTTGCCTTTCTCTTCATACTTTTTGTCCTAAAGTAAAACCAAATCATCTACTTGGAAGGTTATTAGAGTGACCTTCCTATCAAATATCTTCTTTATCTTTTCTTTAAACTTCAAGTGTGTCTCATGATCTTGTCATCAAATTTCATCAAGCTCAACAATCTAGTTCATCCTTCTCTCATAGTGGTTTATTTGTTCATCATCTTCTAGTTGCCACATGAGTTGATAGGTTGGAAACTACAAATTCATAGGCAAAACTTCTTGAGATCCATAGACAAGCTCAAAAGGGATTTTGCCTATAGCTCTCTTGGGTGTGATCTTGTCAACCCACAAAGAAAACTTTAGATGTTCACCCCACTTCATATTTGTTTCTAATGTTCATCTAATTATTTTGAGAAAGTTATTATTATTGGATTTTGTTTCCCATTCCCCTGAGGGTTATAATTGAAAACATAGGTCAATTAAATCCCATACTCTTTACACAATGCCACTGTTAAGCATGAAATATACTGAGAGGGTGGGGTGAATCAGTATATTATATATATTTTACTTAATCTAATTTCTTTTTTTTAACCACTTAATCACACATTCAATATATGTAATAAAACTAAAATAATAACATTCACCACAAAATAGAGAGAGAGAGAGAGAGAGAGAGAGAGAGAGAGAGAGAGAGAGAGAGAGAGAAATTTACGTGAAAACCCAAAGTGGGGAAACCCATGGAGAACAATCTCAAGTATATGAATGAGCACCAACTCAAATCACAAAGTTCACAAGCACCAACCCCTTTGTTGAGCACCAACACAATAATTATTTGTGAGCACCAACCCATAGAAGCACCAACCACTTGTAAAGATTTATAAGCACTAATCCATAGGAGCACCAACCTCTCTTGTGTATAAAACACAACTATCTCTCAATGTTACTTACTCAAAAAATGATATAACTCTACAATATCTCCTACTTTTCTCTCTTCTTTTCTTATATAAAATAATTACAAAACCATGCACTCTCTTGCATATTACAAATGGATTTTCAAACCTTTATTTATAGCTTTCCAAATGACCTTTTGCATTCACCCTTTGTGACCCTTCAATCCTCATGGAAAATGGCACCAAACTTACATGACCCTTCATATCCTTGCATTTGAAAAGTCACATGGTGACCCTTCATAAGAAAAAATGTCCTTTCCTCTTTTGTCTTTATCTTAGTGACTTTTTGTATTCCTCAAAGTATCCCTTCATGGAAAAACATGCCATACCCTCTTTTGTCTTTATATGGTGACTCTTAGAATTATTTAAGATGACTCTTCATGAGAAAATACATCCCATTCCTTTTTGTCTTTACCCCATGACTCTTTGACTTCTCCATGGGCCCTCTTTTGACTTATATGCAACCAAAACTATATTCATTAATATTAAATAAATATTAAGACACATTCACTAAGATATGAATATTAAAAATACCATTAAATGTAATGGAGCCTTTATTACCAATGCTAGACCTTTGACATCTATGATAATATTTCTAACAATCTCCCCCTTTCTCATTGATGGAAACCTCAAACTGAAACTACCACATCCTAAAACCTATACTGCACATGTCAACCTACACATACTACCATCTGAAAAACATACAATAACTCTTCCTTACTATAGCAACCTATACCTATACCATGTACCTATTTCTATTATTCTCCACCTTTGACATCAATGGAAAAGGGCCTATCCTAGAGATAATACTTATCTCTCCCTCAATTGATGTTGATCCTCAATGGCAGGAAGTAAAATAAATTACTCCCAACTTCTCTCATAGATACTCAAATGTGTCTTTTGGTAGTGCCTTTGTGAAAATATCTACAATCTGCTCTGCAAAACTGATATATTCCATCTTAACCTATTGATCTACAATCTACTTTCTCAAGAAGTGATATCTAATGGGAATATGTTTTGTTCTTGAATGCATCACTGGATTTTTCAAAATATTAATAGCACTTGTGTTGTCACAAAAAATAGAAATAGTTTCATCATATTTTACCTTAATATCTTCCAAATTTTACTTCATCCAAAGTAATTGAGTACAACACAATACTACTACAATATATTCTGCTTCAACTTTAGAAAGTGATATCAAGTTATGATTCTTACTTATCCATGATACTAATTTATCACTGAGGAAGAAAGCTCCTCCATTTATACTCTTTCTATCATCCAAGCAACTTGCCCAATATGAATCTATATAAACAACCAAAGTGAAATCTCTACTTGTGGGATACCACAATCCATAATACAATGTCCCCTTGATATATCTAAATATTCTTTTCACTAACTGAACATGACTATCTTTTGGATCTGACTGATATCTTGCAAACATACCTACTACATCCATGATGTCTAGCCTTGATGATGTCAAATATAAAAGACTACTAATCATAGATATATACAAAGATTGATCTACAATAGGTGAATCTTCATCCTTGCTCACCTTATTTCCTATACTCATTGGTGTGCCAACTAGTGCACAATCCTCAAAACCAAATTTCTTCAACATTTTCTTGACATATTTACTTTGAGATATGAAAATTCCTTTATCTGACTAAAATATTTGAAACCCTAATAAAAATGGCAATTCTCTAAGCATAGACATCTCAGATTATTTTTCAATATTATCAAAAAAAATCATCTTTTCAATGTTTCCTCCAAAAATGATGTCATCAAAATATACCACAATAATTAATTGATTCTCACCTTTTATTTTGATGTACAGATTATTTTTTAATCCATATAGTGCATTCTTCAATCTACTAACATGGCTACTAACATTTGAGAAAATAAATCCCTCTAGCTACACAATGTAGACCTCTTCTTCTATATTCCCATTTAGGAAGGCAGATTTGACATCCATCTGAAACACTTTGAAAATTTTAAAGACTGCATATGCAATAAATATTATAATAGCCTCTAGCCTTGCTACTAGTGCAAAATTTTATTCAAATTCTATTCCCTCAATTTGAGCATATTCTTTACATACTAATCTTGCTTTATTCCTGGTCACTTCTCAAATTTCATTCAACTTATTTCTGTAAACCCATTTTTTTCCTATCACATTGTGATATTTTAATTTAGGCACTAATTCTCAAGTATCATTCTTTTCTATTTGATTTAATTCTTCATCCATTGCCTTAACCCAATGCTTATCATGTCTAGCTTTTGAAAAAGTTTTAGGCTGAATTTTGGATAACAAAGAGAAATTAACTTGCTCATATTCACTTACCATCATTATTTTGGTGTGAATTCCTTCATTTATGTCTTTAATGATGTCACTTTCATTATTATTTGTTTGGACATATTTGGATGGGGTTTTGGTGTCCTTTTTCTCCTTCTTCTCATCTTCACCTGATTTTGCAAAATCTTCCTCTTCAATGATTTCAAAAAAGTCTATTGGATCATTGATTCTTTATGGTCCATCTTCTTCTATCCTTACACTTGTACTTTCAACTATTTTCTTGGTTCTTTTTTTATAACATTTATAAGCTTTACTTTTACAAGAATAACCAAGAAATATACCTTCATCTACTCTAGATTCAAATTTACATAGTTTTTCATTGATTCTTTTTATGAAGTATCTGCTACCAAAAACTCTAAAATAATCAACTATTATTGGTTTGTCTTTCCATAGCTCATAAGGATTCTTGTCACTATTGACTCTCAATAATTCTCTATTTTTAATTTACACTATTGTAGCAACTGCCTCTCTTGAATATTTATCTGATATCTTGGATTCATTTAGCATTGTCCTCTCCATTTTTTAAACTTTTCTATTTCTCTGTTCAACTACTCCATTTTACTATGGACTTCTAGCTATTTAATAATGTCTCTTTATTCCATGGTCTTCACAAAAATCAATAAATTGATCTAACATTAATCCTCCTTGATCTGATCTTAGACACTTAATCTTCAAACTAGTTTCATTCTTAACTAATGCTTTGAATTCTTTGAAATGTCTGAAAGCTTCTAATTTTTTCTTTAAATACATTACCCAAGTTATACGTAAAAAATAATCAATAAAAAACATAAAATACTTCTCACCTTGAATACTTTGAGTTATCATAGGTCCATATAAATTAATGTGAACAAGATCTAACATCTAAGTGGTCGAGTACTCTTGTTTTGAACCACCTTTTGGCCTGCTTCCCATGCTAACAAGGTTCACAAAGCATGCTGGATGGCTTTGTAATATTTGAAAGATTTTTGACTACTTGCTTCTTGTTGATGTTGACAATATTATCAAAATTTAAGTGTCCCTTTCTCTTGTGCCATAGCCAACTTTATTCAATCTGACTCAAATAACATCTTTGACCTTTGGTGTTTGATAATATATATAAATTATTGTCTGTTCTCTAAGCATATACAACCAACACATCTAAATCTTTTCTCCTAATTTCATAACCTTTTGCATAATACCTTAGTGTGTGCCCTTGATCACACATTTAAATTACACTTAGACTATTATGATTAAGACCTTCTACATATAAAACATTTTCAGTTTTAGTTCTAACATTATCCAAACTTAGTGTACCTTTTTTGGTAATTCTGGCAGTAGTATTATCTCTAAATTTTACTATGTCACCATTAATCTTCTTTAAGGTTATGAACTTACTCTTGTCTCCTATCATGTGCTTCAAACATCCACTATCAATGAACCATGACTTTTCTTTATTTCTTACATATAAAGCTATCTGTACCAACATAGATTTTTTAGGTTGTTTTTTCTACCATGAACCTATTTGAACTTTCTTCTTGATGAATAGATCTTTAAAAATCTGGTCTTTTTTGACTAACTCAAACACACTTCTACAGTATTAGGCTATGTGTCTAAATTTTTTGCACTTATAACATATTATGGCCTATTTATTAAATCCTGATAGAGGAACAAAAGAGTTATGACTTCTGATTAACTTTGTATGAGTTTCTTTCTCCTTATTTCTAAAATTGTTAGCTCTTTTTCAACAATCTATTTTCTTATGACCATATCCATTACAATAAAAATACTAACCATAAAAATAGGACCTATTTGTGTATCTCTAATCTAATTATCTATTGTAGCTCTATTCCTTTTAGCATTCTTTGTTTGAGATGTCCTCTATATTCTTAACTTCTTCACTTTTTATTTTCTTATTTTGTAAGAGTTTCAACATAGCTGTTTCCTTTTTTTGTGTTAACCTTATTTGTGAAAGTAGTGGCCTCCCCAATCTCTTTATCAAAATTGATACTTATTTTATCTAACATTAATCTTTGACTTTCTAATATCTTATTCAACATATTTGTGTTATTTTCAAATTTTGAATCATTAACTGCTCTATCATTGATTGCTTTATTAGTTTTCTCAAGATCTACTATTAAAAAGCAATTTCAATAACATACCTTTCACATTATTCACTTATTTTTTGCAATTGTGTCATTAGATCTTTTTTATTTTTCTTGGCTTCTTCAAAGTGTGCTTGTAGATCTTCAATTGTTTCCTTTGACTCTTTTTTATTTTTCTCAATCTAGAGCTTCAATCTTCAATTTTTATTCTCAAGAGCTTCTAACTCTTCTAAGTTACAAACAAGTTCTCCTTCTAGATTCACTTTAACTTCATCTTATTCTTCTTCTTGATCATCTGCATCTTCATGCATGGCCATGATAGAATCTCTTCTTCTTTTGAATCACTAACTCTAGTATCTTCTGTTGAGCTAGGATATTTAGAATACAAACTCTTCTTTTCAAATCCCTTTTTGAATTTTCCTTTAAAATTCTTCTTATATGTAGACTTTCCTTCTTTATTTTCACCATTACCCTTATCTGGGCACTTATCTACAAAATGTCCAATTTTTCCATAATTAAAATGTTTAAAAATTAATTTTCTTTGATATTTACTTGTGCCCTTTTTTGGCTTACAAATGAATAGAGCTCTATTGTCATCTTCATCATCGCTAGAACTATCACTTGATTCTTGAATCTTAGCCTTCTCTTTCTTTGATGTCTTAAAAGCAACTTCTCTCTTTGAGGGTTTCTCTTGTTCAATCCACATCTCATATGCCATAAGAATACCATGTAACTAATCCATCTTTAACTTGGATAAATTCTTCATCTTTTTAATTACCAAAACTTTTGCATCATATCTCAATGGTAGAGATCTCAAAACTTTTTGTACCATAATTGATTCTTCTAACTTTTCTCCAAGACCTTGAACTAATTAACTTTTTGATCAACCCACAAAAAGTAAATTGCTATATTTTCTTCCACTTGCATCTTCAAACTCCGAAACTATCTTCTAAAAATCTTAATCTTAGCTTTCTAAACCTTTCCATCACCTTTGTAAATATTCTCAAGCTTTATCCAAGTTTCATGAGTAGATTTACATTACATAACTTTAACAAATTATGATTCACATAAACTACATAAAATAGCATTTATAGTTTTAATATTATTTTCACTTGCCTTCTTTTCCACTGAAGTAGTTACAAGTGTCTATGGCTCTTCATATTCCTCCACCACTATTCACCAAATGTCAAAACCAAGGGCCATAAAATAAGTCTTCATCCTTATGCTCCAAAACTCATAATTTGTCACATCAAACAAAGGTGCCTTATTTGTATAAAAACCTTCATGTGATCTATCCATCATCCTTTCCCCGATCTACCTTCAAGCTATAAATCTTTTTCCAAAGGAGCCTACTCTGATACCGATTGTTAAGCATAAAATATACTGAGAGGGGAGATGAATTACTATATTATATATCTTTTACTTAATCTAATTTATTTTCTTTGACCACTTAATCACACATTCAAGATAGGCAATAAAATTGAAACAATAACATGCACCACACAAGAGAGAGAGAGACACCATATTTTTATATGGAAACTCAAAGTGGTAAAAACCATGGAGAACAATATCAAGTATATGAATGAGCATCAACTCAAATTACAAAGTTTGCAACCACCAACTTGTAGGAGCACCAACACAATAATTATTTGTGAGCACCAACCCACAAGAACATCAACCCCTTACAAAGATTTGTGAGCACCAACCCACAAGAGAACCAACCCCTCTTGCGTATAAAACACAGCTATCTCTTAATGTTGCTTACTTAGCAAATGATATAACTCTATAATAACTCTTAGTTTTCTCTCCTCTTTTCTTATATAAAACATTTACAAAACCATGCACTCTCTTACATATTACAAATGGCTTCTCAATCTTTTATTTATAGCTTTCCAAATGACCTTTGGTATTCACCCTTTGTGACCCTTAAATCCATATGGAAAATGGTGCCAAACTTACATGACCCTTTGTATCCTTGCATTTGAAAAGTCACATGGTGACCTTTCATAATCAAAAGCATCCTTTCCTCTTTTGTATTTATCTTGGTGACTTTTCGTATTCCTCAAAGTGTCCCTTCATGGAAAAATGCATCATACCCTCTTTTTTCGTCACATGGTGACTATTGCAATTCCTCAAGATGACTCTTCATGAGATAATGCATCCCATTCCTTTTTGTCTTTACCCTATGACTCTTTGAATTCTCCATGGGCCCTATTTTGACTTATATGCAACCAAAAATATATTTGTTAATATTAAATAAATATTAACACACATTAGCCAAGATATGAATATTAAAAACACCATTAAATATAATAGGGCCTTTATCACCAATGTTAGACCTTTGACATCAACGATGATATTTGCAACAACCACTAAAGGTTTAGCTTTGAGACTCATGGAATTATCAACAATAACTTTGATAGGCACACCAAATCTACAAATAATCTAATTTAGAAAAAAATCCATAACCACCTAGTGTGTAGCTTTCTTTGTATGGACTGCTTCAAGCCATTTAGTGAAGTAATCAATTACAACTAGTATCCACCTATGTCTAGTGTTTAATCAATCAATAATTTCTCCAATGAATTCCATTCCCCATTGTTTGAATGGGCCTTCAATCATCATAGGCTAAAAGTGAAGAGAACCAAAAGCTTTCATCCTCCCAAAAAAGTGTTGGCACTTCTCACACTTTCTAACTTTTTAAGCAACATATTTAAACAACTATGTCCACCAATAACCATCTCTCATAATTTTATGAGCTGTAAATTTAAGTAAAAAATGTCCAACACATACCCCACTATGGAAGTCTTCAATCAGGTAAGCAATTTTCTCTTCTAACATGCATCTCAAGATAACCCCATTTGGATTATTCCATGCAAGTCCATTTTTAGTCATGAGGTATTTCTAGGAAATAAGCTTAAGATTCCTCCTTTGATTCTTATCCAAGTTAGGAGACAATTCAAATTTTTCAAGTAATAGATAATATCCTTATACCATTGAGATATGTGAAATTAACTCAAGGAATCATCGACATTGAAAATAGTAGTGTTTATCTTAATGGTTGGAAAATTAGTATCAGCGATGAGCTTGGCTAGACCCATCCCTCGGCTAGACCCATCCCTCATACTAACTTGGTGGTCTGAATATCCATGTCATAATCTTGAAACTTGTTAACCCACATGCATCTCTTGCTAGATACTTCAGTCTAAGTCAATATGTATTTTACCATGGTATGCAAGACATAAGCAACAATATTTGAACTCAGAACATAAGGTCTGAATGCTTTAAAAGCCTTCAAGAGAGTAAAATCTTGTTTTTTAGTGATGGTGTAATTTAATTTAGCACCTTTCATAGCTTTCCTAAAGAAATCTATTGACTACTCATGACCATCTTCATTCTTTTACAAAAGAGTAATAGTAATAGTGTTGCATGATGCAAAAGAGAATACCAAAAATGGCTTAGTGTAATTAAGGCTAGCCAAAATAGGGGTAGACTTTAAATCTCCTTTTATGGCATTTAACACATGCATGACCTTATCCTCCCACTTGATGGTCTATTCCTTCGACATGGAATTAATAGGCAAAGTAATCTCTACAAAATTAGACACAAACCTCATTAAAAAAAATTCAAAGAAGGATTGAATTCCTTTCTTGGAATAAAAGATAATAACTTTATCAATGGCTTTTACCCTCTCAAGGTCGATCATGACACCATCCTTAGATACTATATGTCCTAATAACTTGGCCTTTTATACTCTAAAGTGACATTTCTATAGATTAAGAAAAATTTCAAACTCCCTGCATCTAATCAATACTTTCTCTAGATGATCCAAATGTTCTTCTCTAGTCTAAGAGTACATAGTAATGTTATCTTGATACACAACTATAAACTTATTAATCACCCCTACAAAAGCAATGTTCATAGCTCATTAAAACATTACACCAACATTCATTAAGCTAAAATGCATCTTCATATATACATACATGCCCTAAGGCATTATAAATGTATTCCTAGGTCTCTCAGATTCCTTCCTCACAACCTGGTTATATCCTTAGAAGCTGTCTAAATTGGAAAACATATATGATCCTATAATATTTTGTAACAGGTTTTCCATATTGGGTAAGGGATAATTATCTTTTAAAGAAGCTTTATTCTAATTTTGTAAATCCACATACAAGTGGATGTCATCATTTTCCTTTCTCACAGGAACCAAACTTTTTACCCATGATGAATACCTAATGGGCTAAATGATACCACCGTTCCTTAGCTTATTTAACTCATCTTACATCTTTGCGGCTAAGATGGGGTTAATAGGTATCTATTTCTACCTAAACAACTTTCTATCAGGGTATAATGGGATGACATGTTGGAACAAGTCTTCCCTATATTATTTCAACTTAGAACAAAACCATGCTAAATAATCTTGGCACATTCCTAGTAGCTGCATGTAAGCTTGCTTCTCAGCTACACTTAAGTGAGTACCCATCGAAATCTTCCAAGGATTTTCATGATAACCTAAATCATACTCAGTCACATACTTTAAAATAAATGAGTCTTGAGTCTTGATTCTATATGCTCCATCAAAATATGATTCTAAACTCACCAATCCTCTAAGGAGCATGTTTGTCTTCAACTGGATAATGTCCTTCCTAAACAAGGTTTCTTTTATGTCATAAATCTGAACCATATACTCCAATTTTATGATATGATCATGGAACTCAACTTCACAATTTATAAACATATTAATTTTTTCATCATCAACAACCACCTACCAATGATGAACATTATCTGGGATTGAAGTCCTAACAAGAACCTCCACTTGATACTGACAATGAGGGCTCATATTTTAAATGTCAAATTGAGCACCTAACCCTACAAGTATATCAACTTCTTGGCTAAACATTTTATCATGATAATAGATATTAAATGCATCAAATAATTCAATTAAATCCTAAATAGCATTCTAATATTGTTTCAACATTTTTTAATGGCATAGACATTATGGACTTATTTTACCACAAGATCATAATCACCCATAAAAATTAAGCTTTTAATCCCATGTTCATGAGCAATCTATATATCAAGAAAAAATACCTCATACTCAATAGTATTATTAGTGTACTCAAAGGATAGTTGAAAAGAAAACTTAAAATACTTACCACTGGGGGCCTAGAATACAACCTCAACTCCATTTCCAAGTTTGGAGAAAGCCCCATCAAAACACATCTTCCAACCTACTCCTTCACTATCATGTTCAACATACAAAACAATGGACTGTTCACTAGTGTCAACATTCTTAATGAAGTTCCCAATCCCAATGTATGTGTACAATATTTCATTTTGAACATGTTTCAAATCCTCAATTACATGAAGCATCTTTAGATTTATGCAAATCTTGACTATCTTACCCTCCAATAGAATGGTGGCATAGGAAAGGTCCATTTGTACACTTTTACTGATGCTAGTAGCCCATTTACATGACAGAAACATCCCCCACTTAGGTAGGTAGTCTAAAAATACCACATCCATATTAAAATACCTACATGGATGCACTACTAATTGCACTACCAACCCTTTGGCTTGTCTAGTAGCTGGAACTCCTTATGAGTCCATGCCATAACACTTGCCAAAGGCTGATGTAATCTTAACTCTAATCTCATTTAAGACACCCAAGGCCATTAAGTTATAATAAGCACCAAAATCAAACATGTAATTGTGGACAATAAGGCCATTGATCAATAGGGTTATATAAAATGGATCTACATTCAATTGAATTTCTACTAATTTAGTCCCTAAATAAACTTCTAGAGAAATTTCAACCTCTTTAGGTTCATCACTTTTTAGGGATGCTTGGAGTAAATTAATTTCATTTGTATCTAACTTCTCACCAAATTATAAGTATTCAAATGCTTTCTTCCTATGCTCAAGTCTTATTAATAATTTAATAAGTGGCACGATGAGTTTTAGTTGCCATAACACTTGGGCTATATCACTTATACTATATTGACAAAGAGGAGTATTTAGTGGAAGGGTAACAATAACTTCAGCTGAAATACAATTATTTAGGGTCTAAAGTGTAGTAGGCTAGGGTGGATTTGCATTCTTAGTAGTAGCCTTCCAAGGTAGACTTTGTTTAACATCATTTTCACCCTTAAGAATGCTAGATAACAAATATACTTTATTTTTAGTGGGATCACCCCTAGGCTTAGCAACTTGAGAAATGGGTACTAGTTTGTAAGTATTAAGAACTACCATAGTTTTCTTTCTTTTTTACTGGCATCTCCTACCTTTGGAGTTATAGGAGTAGTGTCCTGAGGAGTATCAATTGGTTGCCTACTTCTCAATTAGTAACCCTTCTCTTGGGAAACTACTACATTAATTAACAACTATCTATCCTCAACTAACATAATTCCCCCATCATATTTTTTTAATCATCATTTATCTTAAAAAGTCAAAATCATGAATAGGTAGTTCATATGTTTGTGACATATTAACCTCACAATCAAATTCACGAGTTGGGCCACATACTTTTTTTATTGTACTCTAAAACTGATCAACAATTAAAACACTCGTCAATTTTTTAGAGGTAGATATCTTGCTTTGAGGACTTTGATAATTTAACATCATAATATCATCACTAAATGATGTAGACTCAGGCTCATCCACATCTTCATCAATTAGTTCAACTGTATCACACAAAGGATATGGAGGGAAGAACTTGTCACACCAATCAACATCAATGTCAAAACCCACCACATTTACCTTGGTGTTTAATAAATCAAGCACTTATTTCATATCCCCTTTACTCTTATGTCCACATATTCTTTCATCATGTCTAGGCCTCTTCCCTCTATCATTATCTCAATTATGGAAAGTAGTCCCCATTTATTTTTTATTCAGATTTAAAACCCTCTCATGACTGATACACACATGAGGGACTCCCTTATTAGCCTTGGTAAGCTTGTATGACATCTCATTGACAACAAAGTCTAGATTCTTAATCATCTCCTCAAGGTTGGATTTCTTTGTGGACTTAGTTTTTTCAAGATTGATCAACTTCACATCAACCCTTTTATTCATGGGCTTTGTCACAGCCTTTATGTTATTTTCAATTTGGATGTCCATATTAAATTTCAACCACAAGTTCATGGGATCCTTTTCCTATAAGTAATACACAACCTTCTTATCAAAGGCATCACAATATTTTATCAAACACACTATATCACTAGGCCTTATGCTCTCAGGCAACCACATCATAGCTTTGTTGAACCATGTTTTGAAGTCTTGCACACAATCATTGGGGTTCTTCTTAATGTTCTCAAACTGAACCAAAATAAACCTTGTATCAACTCTTTCATCATACTTAATTCTAAAAACATTTCTCATCTCTTCCCATGAATCAATGCATCCACAGGGAAGTGAATTGAACCATTCATGAGTGTCTTCTTCTAGCATATGCACAAACAACATAATTCACACATCCTCATGCTCAACTCATAATATTTAATAATGTTATGAAAATACCTTAGGTGCTGATCACCACTCACTACATTGTTCCCTTAAATTTTTGAAAGGCATTTTCTTACTTTTTTTGGGACTTCATTAGGATAACCTTCCATGTGTTAGAACATTTTTAATCACTAAGTGGTAATTTAACCCTTAGCCTATACTTATAATTAATTAAATAATAATAATAAGTTATTTATTACCATGAGGTGGAAACCTTGTGTAAATAAATATCCATATTATATTTAGTTAATTATTTACTATGTTTTTATTAAAATATTTAACTGAGGCATTAATCATCAAAGGTTTATTTAGGATATTAATTAATTGGGATCTTTTATTTATTCATAATGGTTAGACCTATTATTTAGAATGGTCACCTCCCTTCATACTTGCCTATAAATAGGGTTTTAACCCTATGATGAATAATAAATTGATATCTTGACATTTGTAAGATATTTGATTTATTAAAAAGGCTTATGAAGACTTTGCTGAGAAGAAGTGAGAAGTTGGAGTTGTATTGAGGTAAATTATTTCTCCATTAATGGAAAATTGCTTGCTAGGTTTTATACCTCTTTGAGGTTTTCCAAGGATAAATATCATGTCTCTCTGTGTTCAATTAATTTGTGCTATGCTTTGTAATTATTATTCACTCTAGATCTATCATGTGCATTCATATTACTTGTATACATGAATTCCTTCATGATAAAAGAGCCTGAGGAGTGTTTATAATTGACAAAGCAACTTCATTTGTAATTTGAGAGATAGATTTTTTTTAGGGTGTTGTACGGTACTGGAATGAGGAAATTTTTTTAAAAAATCATTCCTCAGTCTTTTCTTGATCTATAAAGTGCCTTTTAGAATTGTTTTATTATTTATTGACATTAGAAGAGTCATATGGAGGAGTTTTGAAGTGGCTATTTATTTTCCATCTATCATAGGTACCATAGTACAACTTGAGCATCTAGAGGAAATTCAAAAAATTGAGTTTTGTGGCCTCAACCTATCCCCTAAAGGTCCCAAAGTCTTAGTTTGGAAAAATCAAGGTGTTTTGCAAATTTTTAGAGCCTAAGAAACTCTATGTGGCCCTTTTTAATTTTTTCTATCTACCTAAAGCTTTAGAATGCCATATTATTCATGAGAAATTTAAAAACCTTTTCTTTTGAGCTAAAGTTGAATTTTTGAAGATTTAGTTGTATTTATCCTATAAAAACTAGGAGGTCTGTAAAAGCTCCTAAGTTATTATGGAATGAAGTAATAAACATTGTTGTTCATATTTTGAATAGAATCCATACCAAAGCCTTACATATTTTTACCCCTTTAGAAATGTGGACTAAGAAGAAACCCAGTGTGGCTCATCTTAAGATTTTTGGTAGTCCTACTTTTATCTGTCCCTAAAGTTAAAAGGAAGAAGCTTGAACCTACTTCCTATTCTTGCATTTTTATAGGATATGGATGTAAGACAAAAGGTTTAAGAGCGTATGATCCCTCCAAATGTCAAATTATTAATAATAAGAATGTTTTTTTTCCTAAAAAATCTTTTTTTGAGCCCCCTATGGATCTTCCTTAGTGTTCTTCTATAGATGAACTTGAATCTCATGTTTTTCTTTGTGATGAAATGGATGCCCTTGAAGAAGTTGATATAGTTATGGATAACTTAGAGTCTGAGGAACACCCTGAATTTCATGTTCAATCTAAAATACCTAAATGGATAGAATCCCTAATCCAATATTCTAATGTTGATAACCTTAATAAATTAATTAGAAGGCAACATTATTATTATACTTTAATGACTATCTATGAATGTGAACCTCAATCTTTTGAGGAAGCCACACAAGATGATAGATAGAATGTTGTTATGTAATCTGAATATAGTGCCTTAATTAAAAATTAGACTTGAGATTGTGTCCCTCCTCCACCTAAAATTCATATTGTTAGTTATATGTGGATTTATAAGATCAAATATAATTCAATATATAAAATTGATAAGTTTAAATCTAGATTAGTTGCTCACAGGTTTACTCAAAAACTTGGGATTGACTATGTTGAAACCTTTACTCCTATAGTGAAAATGATTATTGTTAGACTTCTTATTTCATTTGCAGTCCAAAATTGTTGGGTTTTCCACCAAATGGATGTCAAAAATGCATTTCTAAATGGTGATTTAGAAGAATAAATATACATGACTCAACCTAAAGGTTTAACTAACCCTAACATATAACATTATGTATGTAAATTAAAGAAATCTTTATATGGTCTAAAATAAGCTCCTCAAGCTTGGTATTCTAAATTTACTTCTTTTTTTAAATAATTAGGTTTTTCTAATTACTATTTAGATAATGATCTCTTTGTTAGAGTTTAAAATGGTCATTTGATTCTAATTGTATTATATATTGATGATTTTTTTATTATTGGCAATCTAACTAGTTTAATTCTTAAATATAAAGATAAACTAAATCAAATGTTTAAAATGACTTACTTAGGTATTCTACATTATTTTTTAAGAATGGTTATATTTCAGGATAAAATTTTAATTATTGTATCACAATCTCAGTATGCACATAACCTTCTTGTTAAGTTTAACATGCTTGATTGTAAATCTTCTTCTACTCCTATTAAAGTTGGTATTAAACTTGATCCTAAACCTACATGTGAAAAATCTAATCTTACTTTGTATAGATAACTTATTAAAAGTTTGATTTATCTAACCATTACTAGGACAAAAATTCCATATGCTATTCATGTTGTTTCTAGATTTATGCAGGATCCTTATTTGGATCATTGAAAATTAGCTAAACATATTCTTTGTTATATCAAAGGAACAATTAATTATGGTTTATTTTATTCTTCCACTGATAATGCTAAATTATACGATTATTATGATGCTAACCATGCTAATGATACTTTAAATTGCACATCTAATTCAGGATATGTGTTTAAGTTTGGTGAAGGTTATATCACTTGGAGTAGCAAGAAGCAACCTATTGTCTCTCTCTTCTATAGAATATAATTATAGAATTGTTATGGAAGCTACTAAAGAAGCCATGTGGATATAAAGGTTATTAGAATAACTTCATTTGGATGTTTCTCAGAGTACCATCCATCATTATAATAACCAAAGTTGTATAGCTCTGGCAAAAAATCCAATATATAATCAAAGAACTAAACATATTGAAGTTCATCTGCATTTCATCTCAGAGAAAGTCCTTAATGGTGATATTAGTCTACAGTTTTTTTTATGGATGAAAAAGTGATAGACATATTCACAAATCTACTTGGTGATACTAAGTTTTATCAATTTCATGCAAGGTTGGACCCCTCAAAGTTTCCATTGAGGGGGAGTGTGCATAATAATGCCACCTCCTTATGGCCATTTGTTACTCCTCTATATTTATTTTCATTTCTAAATCATTTTAAAAAAAGTTGTGTGGAAGTTATTTGATTTAACTAAACTTCATGTGAAATTTTTACTTTTGTACCCCAATACATTAAAATCACATTTCTAAAGGAGATCTTTATGTTATAAAAGCTGAAAATATTCTTGGTTATTTTTTTATGAGAAATAGTGAGATGTAATCTCATAATCTTTCTAGCCTAAACTTACTTTTGAATAGTTTACAGATTATAATTCCTTTTGTTTCAAAAGGTGACTTATGACATGATGAAAGTTTTTAAATCTTTCAAATTTTGCACATAGTATAATACCTTTATTATGATTATGGCATTTATTCCCACTTAGCATTAAGGGAGAGTGTTAGGGCATTTTTAGTAACTATGTGGTGTTTAACCCTTAGCTTATACTTATAGTTAATTAAATAATAATAATAAGTTATTTATTACCATGAGGTGGAAACCTCATGTAAATAAATATCCATATTATATTTATTTAATTATTTACTAAGTTTTCACTAATTTATTTTATCAGGGCATTAACCATCAAAGGTTTATTTAGGATATTAATTAACCAGGCTCTTTTATTTATTCAAGATGGTTGGACCTATTATTTATAATGGTCACCTCCTTTCATATTTACCTATAAATAGAGATTTAACCCTATGGTGAATAACAAATCGATATCTTGATATGCACAAGATATTTGATGTATTAAATAGGCTTGTGAATATTTTGATAAGAAGAAATGAGAAATTGGAGTTGTATTGGGGTAAATTATTTCTCTATTAATGGAAAATCACTTTTTGGGTTTTTCACCTTTTTTTAGGTTTTCTCAGGATAAATATCATGTCTCTCTATGTTAAATTAATATGTGTTATGATTTTCAATTATTATTCACTCTATATCTATCATGTGCATTCATATTACTTGTATATATGAATTTCTTCATCATGTTATCAAAATTGATAAGCCTGAATCTAGGAATACAAATTGCAAGATGTTCATTCTCATTTGGGTCCCTATGACTCATGATTAGTTCAATTGGAGGTTAAATAACAATTAGAAGATGGATGTGAGGAGGTGAATGATGAGGGCTTGATAGATCAAAATTAGGAGAGAATTCAACTAGCTGAGAAGGAGTTGGATAATAATTAGGACTATAAGTTTCAGAGTGACTAAAAGAGTTGTGAAAGTCCTCAACAATGGGGAGCTCAACAAAAATATCAAGATTATCAGAATCTTGGCTATATGTATAATGTTTAGCACTCAAACTTTACCCTACAATAGGCCTCCAAACTTGTCTCCCTCTTATTTGATGAATATTTAGGTGCAAGATAAGTTGCTTAGATGGATCACCCTTGAAGGATGATCTCAATGCTTCCAACTTTGCAAACAAGAAAGAACAATCAAATCTGAAATAAAAATATATATTCAAAATAGGCACTGATCTTCTTTGAAACTAGATGATAAAATTAGAGTCACCACTAGAATCAAAATTATAGAATATAATAGTTACACACTGATTATGATACATGATGAAAACATATTTACTAAATTTATTAATGAGATAAAATGCAAAGAAACTGAAATTTGTAGAATATCTTCAAAAGGGGAGAAAGCACCTTTCAACATGTAGTTTTAATATCTCTTTGCAATAAACTCAATAAAAGTCAAATTGTCAAATATCTCAATTCCTAGCACATCCCTAGTGGATTGATGTAGAAATCATGGCCAAAATAGTCCAAATGTAGAAAATAACAATAGATAACTTCACAACATAAAATACTTATAATTCTCTATAAGATTATATTGGAAACATAAGTAACTAGGACTTTAATTTAGTCCTTGATAATGGTGCTAGAAGCATTTTATTTCTTAGTTGTACACCTCTCATGTCCAGCCTTGCACACTTGAAAGAAAATGGTAAACATAGATGAAAAACCTAAATGCATGTCATTGTAACTACGGAAGGGTTTGGAATCTATAATGAACCGAATGAATAAAATGATTGAGAGGCACTTATAAAGGGTATGATCAGCTCCCTGCTACTTCTGGATCTACCTAAACCAAGGGGAGAGGACCTATGGGGTAGTTTGCTCACATGAAGAGATTTTACAATTCAACCTCCATGGGGATTATTGACACAAAGGAACAAAAATATGACTATAACACAACCAAAATTTCTCATTCCACCCTAGAAGGGATGTCACACAAAATTAGAAAAATGTTCTAGGCCAAACAAAATCTACTAAAGATAGATATGAAAGTGCTTGCAACCTTCATTCTAAAGAATTTTCAATAATAAGGGGCTGAACAAAATATTGTAATACTAGTCTTTAAAACACAATATGTAAATACATGTTATATAAGAAATATCTTATGTATTTATAGACAAATAACACTTATGGTATGTAAAAATGATTGTATCATTTATAGGATAGAATAGGATAGGACAATTTTTTAATTATAATGAGGAAGGGTGTGGTGGTGTGTTGGTAGTTTTTAATTAGCATAGGATCTTACAACATTCATGACATCACTTATTATAACAACATAGAAAATACTCATAAGTGAGTTAATGAGACGTACCAAATAATCTTTGAAAGATATAGAACATACACTAAAACTAAGTCTTCAAACACTTTTCCCTATCAAATCTATAAACGTAGGGTGCCCTAACAAGTTATTCAGCAACATGTTCTAAAATAATATACAAAGGGATTTATAATCTATATATAAGCCCAATATGATAACTAGTATTGAGAATATAACAAGATATCCAATCAACAACATTTACAAAACACATCATTTCACGTCATCAATAGGAAACAATAGAGAATCACAAGCATTTTCATTAACTTGAAATGAGATACTACATACATTAGTTTTTTAAAATGATGAAATGGGGATAAGTATGGTGAGATTTCTCCATGTTAGACAAAGGAGACATAAACATGTTCTCAGAGCTTGTTAATGGTTGTATACTAGCAACCACCTTAGCAAGAGATAAAATTCATTTACTCAACAATTGATCCCAAAATTTGTAGAACCTATACTTGGAAAGAAGAAAAGAACAACAATGATCAACACAATTACCAACACAAAATAGAGGATAGAACCCCTATTTATACATTTTACACTATTCTTTCAAATCTAGGACTATAGGTTGTAATTTACAAAATTACATAATATCCCTCCTAATTCCACCAAGATTCTCCCAACTAGAAAATATTCATTTATCCTCATTTGAAAATATTCATCCATTTACAATAAATCATTTATCTAACTACCTCAATAAGGTATGATAAATATTTTCAACAAACCTTTGGACTAAAGATGCCTTTCATGATTTAGAAGGTGAACTTCATAGTGGAGGCCAAACAAACTTTGTCATCATGTGCAACTTCATGAAGATGCCCTTGACCACTTGCCTACATAATTGGAAACTCCTAGATAGTTGTCTTTCCTCTTATTCATTCCATGGAACAATCTACCCTTGCAATGATGTCTATGTTGGAATGATCAAGCTATAGTAGAGGTAGAAAGTGATCCACTACCATCATTGAAAACATGCTCTAGAATGACCCATAGACCCTCTTTTTCTCTTTAATCTCTTTCTCATTCATGAATAAACCATCAATTTTAGATCCTAGGCCAAATTTTACCACATGTTAACATGTGGCATGCCACATTAGATCCAACTAAGCACTTATGGGGCTTAAAAGTGACTAAGTTGTTTAACTAGCTCCAATCTAGACACATGTCACTTTTTATTTTCTTTGAGCTATGTTGAAATGTCCACCTTTTCATGTGGCAATGCCATGTCACTTTTTTTATTAACTCATAATGTGACTATTTCCCTTAGGACACATGTCAACATGTTATTGGGTATAGATATTTGAAAACCCCACTTAAAACTAGCATTGTCAGATCCTTATCTTCATGATGAGTGTGAGCATGCCACTTGATAGCTCTATGGGATCTTGACATCCCTTTATCATTATATTTTATTATTATTCATTAGATATCCATTAATACCCCCAAGATCATTCCACTTAGAGAATCCATAGGCTTTTTATGCTCTAAATGATTAGTCTCTGTTGGGTTAGCACCCTTTCACCATGTGGTAACTTCTTATTTAGCCTGGGTTCTTTGAAAAGTCCAAATATACTTCACACCATCGAGTATTTTTCGGATGAGTGCACATGCTCTATTGGATCATGATTTGAGGACTTGAGTGTGATTGGTTCCCTTTATAGTTATTTTTCTAAAAACAGATCTCATACCATTGGATCTTGATCCATCCTGATGAACACACATCATTGGATCTTGATCTAAAGGGTCATTGGTTGCTCACTGTGTTTGGCCCCGAGGTCACGACACTTAGTAATCCTTCACTATATTTTTATTCCCATTGAACTATCAATGGTTTACTTACACTGTTAGATCCTCAAAATATGCTCAAGATTTAATACATTGAAATGTCCACCTTTGATCTTGTATCATTGATCTTATCTACATGGATTAATCATGAACCATAAATATGTATCTATCTCATCATGGTAGTGATGCATGTCTCTACCACATTCAACTGGAACCCCTTTGAAATGTCTTTACCCATATAGACCATCAATCAAGATTTGTACACTCTACTACATACCTTCAATTGACAAGAACATGTCTAAGCTTTAAATCATGCCCCATGAGTTTGATGCCTATCACTTCTACATTTGTTTTATATATTCATTTAAAATTCCATGTTCATCTTACATAATTATATCTTGATTTGGATAATCGAATGTCATTGGTTTACATTTACACCTAGAAACTAAGATCATGTCATTTAGTAGCTTTGTGGGCTCTCTGCACCTTGCATAGTATCTATTGGGATACCACCCTTCCACTACATGGTGTCTTCTTATTTGGCTTGATTCCTTTGAGAAGTCAACTCTCACTCATGTCATTGATCTACTAGATACATGATCGACTACAACCATTGATTTTCTTGGTTTCTCGCTAAGAACTTGATACCTATCCTTATCATATTCATCTATAGGGTCTTTGACTTGTTGACCCCCACTCACTATCGGATCATTAGGAAGCCTATCGATATGGTGACACTTGTCACCACTTCACTAGTCTTAGAGATTTTTTGAAATGTTGACCTTCTATACACCATCAATTTGGATCTATATGATTTGTCATGTACTATCAATCGATGGTAATGTTCCTAAAATTTAAATCATACCCAGTGAACTTGACACTTGTCAAATCTATGTTCATCTCGAGTCCCTTTGGCTATTCAGCCTTGATAATACACCATCAAATCAATTTTATCCATGTTAACATGCATTATTTGATTGTGATCTACTAGTTCAAACATGATTGGTTCAAAATTAACATTAAAAATAATTAATTCAGAGCTTGGGACATGAATCACTTAGTATAAAAAGACAGCCTAAATTTTTGGGACATTAATAAATACGATGTATACTTTAGGCCTTTGAGCTAAATTTATAACAAAGGGACTCGACATCATTTAGACCATGTTAATAAATAAAAGTGACCAATAATTAGTAGATATAAAAGGGACCTAACATGGATTTTTAGACTACGGTTTGGTCTTGTCAATAAACATAACCAAACCTTAGTGTAAAAATTAGACTAAGTCCATGACATATTTAAAATGTTCTCATTTAAATTTGATCCCACCAAATTTGATTTTAAATCAGAGGGTCTAAGTTAGGGCAATTGGGACAAAAGATGTTAAAGTGCGTAGATATGAGTTAAACTCAACTTTTGACAGACTAAAGGCTAGTAAAGATCAAATTAATAGGACATTTGACCTCTAATAAACACTTTAAAATAGGAAGTGGGCTAACAAATCAGGTATTCATAATTGACAAGGGCCCAATTGATTGAGTGAAATTTTGGGCACTAATAAACTTAATATTTTGATTTCATGACCATGACATCTAAGTGATTGATACATGGAAAATACATGTGTGTGAATATTATCAAGTGAAATGGATACATTGAAGATTCCATGAATGATCCCACAAGGATACCTGAATTATTATAACATGTAGTATTTTGGGGTGAATAAAGATAGAATCAAAAGACAAAAGTGGACTCAGTAAATAAAATACTCTATGATCTCATATTGAATAGAAGGAATATGCATGTCTCAATATAAGTTACCTTGAAGAACTAAATCCATAAAATTTAATTTGAGGAATTATGTGAAATCGTAACATATGAATTATGAACACACAGAATGTTTAGGTTGAACACAATAAATGGACATGATAAAATTTATCAAGTGTGAAGATATATCATGCAATCCATGGTGGAAAATAAACAAGATAAAAATAAAATGATAATTTTATGTGTCTTTATACAATTCAATAAAATAAAATTAAACCTCATAAGCCACATACTCCCTGATGCAACCACAAGGAGTGACAAGATTATCATTCACTAGAGATTAGCTTTGATGCCTAACAACCAATCACAAATTCATAAAATTTTCACAAGCATTAAGGAATAATAGGAATAGACATAATTGAATACATGTAAAGGAATTGTCAAATTATAATTAAATTCAATATATGAAGATAATATAATTTTTTCAAAAAAATTAGGAAACCTCTATTTTGATCAATTTCACATTGAAGTTAAACATAATGAGAGCCAAAAACAATACAATGAATAAATAAATGATATATAATGAATAAGATAAATGGTGAATTTTTCAATACAAGTGTGTTTAGTAAGGACATGATAAATGATTTCCACTTATTCTCTCAATTCATATTTTTTTTTCTTGAGATACCTTAATTAATCGTAGACATGTCAATCATCTAAAATGAGTTTAGTAGTTTGATATTTTAATATTCTAGCCATTGCACTTTGAAGTTGTGAGCTTTATTAAATCTATATATAGGCATGAAGTTTTTTTACATTGTGCAATAGATCATCTTGTGAATTATTGGCCTATGAAATTCAATCATGGTTACTAAATTTTTAGATTCTAGTGAAAATTTTATTTTATTTTTCTCTCAAAGATGTAATTTAGTTTGTTATCTTAGTATATATAGACTTGATATGTGGTTTATTTATAAACATGTTCCTTTAATAATTCAATAAGAACTAACTACAGTAATTGACAATAAGAATAAAAATGATGTGTACAATAACTAGTTGATTCAAAACAAGAATGAAAAATAAGTGTCAGAGATCATCCTTGATTTTTGTGCACCTAGACACAAAGTAGTAATAGTTGAGTGTGGATTATTATAATTGAAATAATGAATGGACGTATCAAACCTAGTGAACTCTAAATATTCATCGTTGTAGTTTTGATAACTACTTCTAAGAGGAATATTCTGAGTGAAAGAGATTTGACACTTGTTTAGAGTAGTATGTAAAAATTATTTTCAATTTACATGTTTGGTGAAAATACATCTATGTGACTACATGACTCTCTACTAAGTTTGTGATATTAAGTCATTTCATAGATAATATCATATTTGGTAATCGGTGATCACAGTGCATAAGGAAAGCTAATGTCATCTACCTCAAACACAATAATTAATTTATCTAAGTACTACATGAGTTATTGTAAAAGTGTGTGGATGCATTAAAAAATATATTGTAGCTTTATTTATTTAAAATATACGACATTGGATGAGTGTATATGATAATCACTTAGTGTTTATCATTCAAATGGGTAAAAGAAAAACTAGTAATTAATATGTAATGATGAAATGTGTTGTGTGTGTGTGTGTACACACACACGCACATTTTTTATAGAGGATATGTGTGATACTTGGAAAAAACTAATGGACACATGTGCATTTGACCCAACATTTCATTTTACTCAAATATGATTCCCTTTCACTACAGAATCCATGGTTGAAGTTTGTAGAGATAATGAAAAATAGACTACGACTTAATTAAATTTAAATCCATCACCATTGTCAAGATATGTAAGTGACAAGTGTTTAGTATATAGGACTCATATGGACAAATAAAAGCCTAATGGGTAATACACAACTACATAATGTATATTTATTATACACATTTTTTATATGGAACATGATCTAGAAACCATCTATTTGGACCTTCTTGGATGGATATAGTAGTAATTAGATGCTAGTGGTAACTAAATGCATTTGATCCCTATCAGGTATCTCATTTTGAGAGATACCATATTGTTTCATGGACTTATTAACCATTTTTCTATGGAATATCAAAAGCTCACTATTGTGTGCAAGCTTATAGTTTTGTGTCTTTCACATTATAGGTGAGAACTTCATGCATTACAATACTATAAATAGGACTCAAACCACACATTATTTTCCCATTGAAGTGTATGTGTGAAACATTGATTGACTAGTATCAATGTAACCTATAACCTTAATTTTAACACTTAAAAATATACAAACATGACATGTCTTAGGAACTTTATACTTTGATTGTTGCTATTCATTTGATGTAATTAATATATGGAAACTTTAGGGTTGTTACTCTTAATGTGAAAGGGATAGTTATCCTTTCGATATATGATTTTTAGATACCTATTAGAGAGGTATATGATTAGGCATAGTGTATTTAAATAGGTGACTCTTTGGGTAAATCATTTCACCTCCAACATGAAAAATGTATAGAATGACCCATAAGAAATATTATGTTTTGGAAAATGACCATTACAAGTTGCATAAATGGATCTGATTTAGGTGGACTAATCTAGTATTTAGATTCATCTAAATTTAACATGAGTAATCTAAGGTACATGAAACATGGATATAATGATAATGAAATAATTTGATTATGACAATAGGCATATTATGCATAGAAAAAAATAATAATAATATGAGTAATAACAATTTGGGAAGACTAGGACAAAAAAAGTGAAAGTCTATAAAATAGTGTGGGTAAGACTCATATATGCATGCAAGTTTAATGTATGGTAAACATAGGTCAAGACTAACATTTAAAAGTTTCAAATATAATATTTGTGTTTAAAATACCAAATTGTCAATCTATTATTGATAATACAAGAGTAAAAGTATAAATAAATTGTCTATTTAGTAGAATTATTTGAGTGCCCACCTTACTCCTTGTAAACATTCAAAAATTAATTTGTGTGTGTGTGTGTGTGTGTGTGTGTGTGTGTGTGTGTGTGTGTGTGTGTGTGTGTGTGTGTGTGTGTGTGTGTGTGTGTGTGTGTGTGTGTGTGTGTGTGTGTGTGTGTGTGTGTGTGTGTGTGTGTGTGTGTGTGTGTGTGTGATGTGAAATCTAAAGTAAAATATATCAATGAAACATTTTAAATTTAAAAAACATGGAAGGAATACACCTATAAGCAATAAAATCACACTTCTATTTGGATTATTTGATACTAAGGTGATTATGTTTGAAGGCAAGTGACATTGTGCTATTTTTTGTTGGGAAAATAAATTCACCAACCATAAATTTATTGATATTAAACCTATAATATTTTTAATATGAAAATGATGTATCCCCATATTTATATCATATTTAAAAGGTGTAACTCTATACTATTTTAATATTTAAAGGTGGAACCCCAAACAAGGTCTTTATGTAAATGTAGATCCTCATAATAGGAACATAAATAAAAGTATAGAATCATACGAGGATCATATGTAGATATGAATACATTGAGTCAACCATTAAAAATGTATTTTATATTTATAATTTTACCTTAGATACCTTTTTTACCATCAATAAAGTAAGAAAATTCATGTACAAACAACATCTATGACCCATAAGCTAAACAAAATATACTAATCTAATACCAATTACCACAATTTAATTTGTCACATTATCCCCTATATGATAATTCTAATAACTTATCACTCATGTATATATTAAATAAATTAACATTCATTGCATATTCTCACAAATCTATCTCAACACACACACACACACACACACACACACACACACACACACACACAGACACACACACACACACACACACACACACACACACACACACACACACACACACACACACACACACACACACACACACACACACACACACACACACACACACACACACACAATTATCTCAGAATCTAAACCAACATTATAATGATGACCCAATATAAACAATATGAATCATGGAAGTTTCCCATAAAATACTAACTATATGTCGATGGATGCTTAAATATCTATGAAACTCTAACTAGTATTCACTAATTTCTAGGTGAGGGATGTAGCATGTTTAGTACTCATCCCAAAAGGAAAGAGTTATTCGCATCATTTATATACAACAACATAGATATTTAAGGTATGTGATAACATGAATATAATATGTCATCATAGTGAGATTAAATTGCCAAATCATATTAAAATATGCATCTTAAGGCATATATGTATCATGTCAAGATATTTGTATAAATTAGGAACATAGTAGTATTTATCATATATATAAACACTAAATAATAAGCCACAAATAGAGACACATGACAAATATCATGGTGCCACATATAATTAGAAATACGAGCGATATGGATCACAATACCACAAGCTTATTATAAAATCATAGAGTTATCCAAACACATGCACAAAGTGTCATGATGATGATGCATACCATGAAGAATAAACAATAGTACTTGGTGTCATGAAGAACAAGAGTCACAATAATAAACTAACTTAACACCTAATGTCACATAATGATAAAAAAAAAATCTACTCCATGAAAAATAAATGCAAGACAATGAGAAATAAATGTTCCGCAGTGAATAAGAAATATCACACAATGAGAATGCAATGTCACAAAATAAGCAAGTGATGTGATATAAGGTTAAAATTTCACATAATGAGCAATTAATGACACAATGGGAAGGAGAAACATACAATTTAATGCAAACTTAAGGATAACCATATGAGAAATTAAAAAATATATTTACATGTGTAATGAAACACAAAATGGTAACACAATATGGGCACAACATGACATGCAACAATAATAATATGTATACAACACAAAAATTTAGTTTACACTATAAATGTGTGTAATAATCAAACATTTTAAATTATATTATCTATATAACACAAATAGTAGTATTAGTAAGGGAAATTTATGGTTAGTTAGTCAAAGTAGCTCAACATGATCAAGGGAATGGTCACATAAATATGTTGTATATTTTTCATTATTTTTACAACATATTTGAAAGTATTTAGGTGGTTTTAGTTGATGTTTTATATAACTCATGATTTTGGTACCCATGGTATTGTAATGTTGCTTTTACCATTATTTATTGATGTGATTATATAAACTCACCTATATAATAGAATAAAACATAACTTGGTAGTGTATTATTGTATTGTAAAATATCGAGTTATTACAATAAAGGAGTAAATGTGTTAGGTATTTTACCCGTAAGGTTTTTCCCAAGTGAAACCATGTGTACTATCTAATATTGTGTGTTTACCATTTTTGATATTTTGCTCTCTAAAGAATTATGTTATAATTTCTTCTCTCATTATATTTTATTGGATCTATTTTCTCTTCAATTGGTATTATAGCAAGGTATTATTTTTTTGTGAAGAGTTAAGGTTCATTTAACTTGTGATAAACTATTTATTAATTCGGAGTTATGTCTGATAATGTTTTTAATGATAATATATGGAAGCACAAATATAGATATTAAAAAAATCAATGGTAAACATGTTGGTGTGTAGGGTTTTACTACACTTATTTATCTTGCTTAGTTGTGTGTTCTTTGTGTACATTGGGGAAGTTTATCCTACATGTATGAGGATGTTAGATTGATGCCTTTATTCCACCTATTTTTAAAAAATTAATCCCACATGGATGGTATGGTTGGGATTCACCTAAATTACACCTATATCTACATCACTTTGTGAGCTTTATTGATATAGAATATTTGGATTATTGTGCATTATGGTGAGCTACTTAGCTAGAAGTTGAGTAAGTTATGATTTGTGATAACTTTTATAGTTCTGACATTTGTGAGCTTCTTGATCTGTAAGATTCAAGCCTTTGTTATATAATACATACATCTACATTATATGAAAACATATATTATACATTGTACTCATTTATTGATTTATAGCTTCAATAGATTTGTTTGTTTGATTTTCTTGTCATCAGTCTTGAACGTACATTCTTGAGAGAATCTTACCTATTTTCATAGGTCCATGTGCTAGTAATGAACACCATTATTTATATTATTTTTTGTTTTTAAATTTTGAGTTTATCATTTGTGAAAATTATATATATATATATATATATATATATATATATATATATATATATATAATTTCTTGTTGGTTATAAAGGAAATACTTGTTTGTTTCATCTCTTGTAATGTCATTATTGTAGCTAGGAATCGATTATTGCATCCCAACATAGTGGAATGCCACATTTATTTTCTTTTTAGGGATTTAAAATAACAAAATTACATTTCTTTCATCAATTTGTAATTGCAGAGTTATCTTTTTTCATCAAAAAACTTATCTTTTCTTCTGTAAACTATACTCTAACTATATAGAATTACATCAAACATTTTATTGGATTTGTGTGATTTTTTTACGATTTAAAATTATTTTAAATTTGTTAATTTAATTTATAAATGCAAAATTTATCATAGTTTTACTAAATTATACTAGAAAAATAATATAGTAGGAAATTATTGCTATTTTTTTTTTTTTTTTCTAAATAAAAATAATATATTATGGAAAGATTTATTTAGACTTTGTAATGCTACATGGTTCAATTACAGTTTCATTAAATGTCTAAAAGGCTATGCTCACTCCCTTTCCACTTGTGCATTTCAACGTTTAGTGCAAATTAATTAAATAGGCCATTAATGATAGGAAACATAATTTGATATAACTTTTAATCAATAACTCTAAAATGAGTGCCACATTTTAAAAATGTGCCTTGTTTTTCATTCTCAACCCATTGGTTTTATGTTTATTGTAAAGTGACTAAAGTTATAAAGTGTCATATTTTGGAGTTTACCTATGCTATGATCCCTATTACTTTTTATATTTTATCTTATACACAAATTTCTCACATGTGGATTTATTTTTTATTATGCCTAACATACCTATTCTGATCCTGCACTAATTGTATTTATTCTTGCATTGGGTTGCTCATATGGATGTATTCTAAAATGTGTATAACATCCCATTAATGAGCATGTATTATTCTAGCTATGTTATAGAATTATAGTAGAGTTTTTCATGCGGTCTTGTACTTATTTGGTGTCTTCTCTCATTCTTGTCAACTCCTCCACTTGAGAGATACAAAAAAATGAGGAGATATGATTCTACACCATTGGTTCTTCTTGGAAAGATAATGTATGCTTCTTGGTGTGCTTACATGGAACACTTGATCAGAAAATAGAACTATACCCCGTTATTATATGAACAAGTTCATGCCTTTACTAACCTAGGTTAGTATAATAAATGGGATAACACTTGTGATATGGTTCTTGGCACCTTAGCATTACATGTTTTTATGGATCTTTCTTTCCATATAAAACATACATGTCCCTACATTGTTTGGAGCATCCATTAGTATCTTTTCGAAGATATAGCTGATATTTATATCACTCCTAATCCTCTTCCCATAATCTCTTTAGAGAATGGTGTACACTTTCTTCCTAATTCTATTTATTGTGATGACACATTCCTATTAAATAGTGTTCTTCCTTCAATTGAGCCACCACTACAAGATGAGATTCTACTAGACCTTACTTATATTTTTATAGATTCTACATTCATTCCTATTCAAGATAATACTCATATACAACCATCACATATTTTCACTTTAGAGGACTTTATTATTTCTAATGAGAGTATAGTTATTGATATAATTGATGACTCATCTCTTCATGTAGATAATCATTATATGGATCTATGTGTTTTATATGTAGTATGTTCTTTAGTTTGAGAGTTGTTGAGTCATGCTCCATATTTGACATGGAAATTCCTTTACAAGATGTTTCATGTCCTTCTAGCATGTCTAATTTAGTGGAATTATATAAATTCTTGTACACAATCTTTCCAAACCTATGTCGCACCTCAAATTTGGAAATTATTTAGAGTTATTCATATTATTGCCTTCATATTTCATTATGGAATGGGCCAAATTTTAGTGCACACATCATGTTCTTCTTTCATAAAAGGGAAAAATCTTGTTCAATGTAGATGGAGCTTCTATAGTCTTTAGGCAAAGGATCTCATTATTGACATTCATCATCTTTTGAGTTGTACTTGGAGTGCACATTCTTCAATGTCATATTTGGGGGAGTCTTCTAGCCTTCTATTTTTTTCTCTTTTTTGGAGGTATTTTTTCTACAATTTTTTTTGTTTGTCTACTTTATGAGAGTTTCTATGTACATGGGTACCTCATCATTCCTTTTTTCTATGACCATTTATTCTAACCACCTAAACTACAATTAAGGGGGGTGTTGGTGTGTAGGATTTTTGTACACTTCTATTTAGATTGCTTAGTTGTGTGTTCTTTCTATATAAATTGGAAGTTTATCCCACATAATGAGGATTTTGGATTGATGTGTTTCTTCCACCTATTTTAGGGAAGTTATTCCCACGTGGATGATATGATTTGGATTCACCTAACATCCATCTATATGCACATCCCTTTGTGATATATATATATATATATATATATATATATATATATATATATATATATATATATATATATATATATATATATAATTTTTTGAAGATTATTAATTTTGGTGAACTAATTAGCTCAAAATTGTGTAAGTTATGAATTGTGTCAACTTTGAGATTTGTGAGAGCTATGAGCTTAGTGAGATGTAAGCTTTGAGTCTTAGTTATGCAATCCATATCTATTATATGAATACATCTATTTATCATGACCCTGAGTTACTTGCATTTAATTTTTTGTGCTGATATAGTCTAGTGGTGAATTATTTGAGACATATTTTGATATTACATTGTGTTACTATAGTTTGGTGATCTACATTGATACATTTTAATTATAATTAATGAGATAATTATGGATTACATTTCACTATAGCATTTGTTATTATTTTTTAATCTATAATGGTTCATTATTTAGTTGGATGTATTATTTAAATGTTGTTATCATATTTAATATACTTAGATGTTTAGATGTTGCTCATAGTCTATTTGTTGATTATAGGGATAAGTACTTGGGCTAGGTTGTGATCAAAAACAAACAACAAGGAAACATGGAGAAGCAAATGGATAAATAAAATAGTAAAAAATAAACATAAAGTGAAGCTTGTCGATATTAATGGTTTAGTCATTATTTTTTTATTAATTGACTATTGTGTGTTATCATTTTATGATCATTTTCATTAATAATTATTTTGAATCAGTTTTTACTTGGTGAAAACATCTATTTATTTAATGTTATCATTTTCTAGACTATCATTATTTGATTTTAATAAATTTTTTATTGTTGTTATCTTATTGATTTTACCATTTATGTTAATCTAGAATTTTTTATTATTCATGAACTCATTACTCATTGACTTTGATAGTTTAGTCAGTCATGTAATTGTTCATGTCAATAGTGGTTCCAATCTTCATTATATTTATTTATTTCATATTTGTTCTTTGGAGTTTGATGATATATTAATTTTTCTTAAAAAAATTCACTTAATGGTTTTAAAAATGACCCTATACAGTTTTAGACTTGTATTGAAGTGTCTTAAAATTATGCATTATATTAAGTTGGGCATGATGGTTTGCATTGTTTAAAGAAACCATGCATTTCATACTTTGCTTGTTTGATTTTCATGTGGTTAATTCATTGTTTGAGCTTGGGGACTTAGGTTAGGATACTAACCCATATGGGGTTATGGTTGTAGACACCTAAAATTGACCACTGATAACCTCCAACTAGGATTTTGGCCAATTTCCACCCAAAATGCATAATTTGGCCTAAAAACACTAAAATATGCTAAAATGATGTGAAAATGACATATTCAAGTGCCAATTTTGGTTAGGGTATCTCTAAATAGGGTAATTTAATCTATGGGCTAGCTAACATTGATCAGATCATTCTAAGTCAAAATGTCAACTTTGCACCTAAGTGCTCTTGATTGCTCTTTCCTATCAAATCTCTTGCACGAGACACATGTTTTTATTATTTTCTATTGGTAACATCCTAAATAGGATAAAGATTCCAATGTATCTGACATTAACTTCTAACTCCAATCCAGTTGAATTTTGGACCATTAACAAGCCATTCTAATCAATTTGGGTAATTTGTGCACAAAATGATTAATCATGCTTAAGAACTAATTAAACCAAATTAGAGCCTAATCAATAATTCCATGGAAACTTGTTGAATAATTTTTTTACAAATGAATATTTAATATCTGCATCATCAAGTGACCTCATTTCTTTGGAAGACATCCATAGGCCATAAATGCCACAAATATCAGGGTTCATTCCCTCCATGCCTCATCAATGCCTTCCATGATGCCCTCCATGCCTCATAATTTCCCTTTCTTCCAATGTCATGATGAGGATAATTATAAAATTATTTTCAAAAATTGGATTAATTTTTAGCCACACATCTCAATCTTGAGATGGATGGTTTAGGTTGATTCTGATCAATCTTTAAAATATATAAATAGAGAGGCCATAAAAATCATTTCTAAGCTATTTTGGTGCAAAGTTATTATGCTCAAATATCTTCAAAAGACATGAGAATGAAAAGTTATAATGTAGGATTGGTTCTAAAAGCTTCATGAAATTAGTGTTACCATGCCAAATTGATTCCAAGCCAAGCCAAGCCACAAGCCAAAGGTGCCAAGGAGAGATGGAGCTAGACAAGTTTCCATTTCCAAGGAATTCATGAGCACAAGATGAGCAAGCCACTACTACAAAGGCATTTGGAGCATCCAAGGAAGGTGAAGGAATTCTTGTGTTTTATTCCTTACTTTTTAGTTATGTTTATCATTTGTTTTTTTTAACTAAGCTCTCCCTAGTGTCTAGGCCTAGAGATGTTATGTTATTAGTGTGTTTATTTCATTTTGTTTTCATTTTGGAACTAAAACCATACTAACCATCCTATCTTGAGTCAAATTCTTAGATCACATAATGGCACACTCGATGGGACTAGATGCATCTCACACCTGAAGAAGATCATTTTTCAGCTCTAAAATATTTATTAAGACCCTTAAAACTCTTGAAAATTGATTTTCTAACTTTATTTTGCCATTTTTGGTTGCCATAGTTTTACATAGTAACTGACGTCAGCAAGTAAGACTAACATCAATTACATGGCTTAACCAATGTCAGTTAGCAAAATTGACATCAATTAGATTTTGATTAGCCAAGTTAACCATCATCGGTTATATATAACTGATGTCATTCACTATTTTTTTCTAAAAACATAGACTTGAGAGCTATTTTTCCAAGGTTCATTATTTCAAACCAAAAAGAGCTTCAAATCTAAAGGATGTGCTAACATTTTTGTTGTAGGACCAAGCTTGATATTTGCTCAAAATATGTTTAAATCACCTTTGCATGCTTAAAAATTAATTAGGAACAAAACAAAGAATTTAGATGTTTTTGGTGAATGTTTTCAATGTTTTCAACTAAGACCAAGGGGTCAAATGAACACCACCTCACTTTCATTTGGGCTTAAAATTGAACACACTTGTAAATTATTATTTGCATTGGTTATTTAGATTAAATCTTTGTTTGCAAAAAAGAGGAATGTTGTGTGTATACTCTTCAATTTATCCCATATAGGGAACCCTTAGAATCAAAAGAACCATTCCTATTACAAATAGCCTAGTTCAAGGCTTAGAAAGAAAGTCATCTAAAGCACTCCCCAAAAACTTGTTAAAGTTTGGATGACCTTGACAATGACCCTAAAGTCTTTCTATTTCATGCTTTCTTTATTTTTATGTAAACTTTTCTTATGCAGGGGACTTCATCACATTTTGCAAGTTATTTAGGGAAGTTTTAACCCAAGGTTTCATCTATCAGAGTTGTTGCTAGAATCTAGATAATGTGAATGTAATGGAGACGTGATCACATGAGATGAAGCTAGTGCACATCACATAGATGCTAAAGCAATTTGAAATTATACAAAAAGATAAATTGCATAAGACAAATAGGAGAAAACCCAATATCTGATTAACATGAGATGGCCAAAGTGAAGAATACATATAGGAGAGCACATATGTAACTCCTCCACAAAAGGTGGTCAAGGTACCCAAAGAATAGACTATAACTCCTCCATGAAAGGTGGTGACAAGGTGCTAAGAATAGAGAAGTAACTCCCATCAAGGGAGTTACTTATGACATTCTTATGACACCTATGACACGTCTATGATACACATCTCCACATAAGCTAGCCTATCCCACAAATGTAGGAAAACTCCATGTATGCACAAAAAAATAATTTCCCTAATTAAATAATAGGGAAAATAAAAACCTACACTAATACCCCCCATAAGTGCAGCTTAGGCGGGCAGTGTGGAAATATAAAATGGGTCTCAACAACTAAGCCTGATGAGGTACCCTTGTACAAATGCAATCTCCCATAAGATAGAGAAAAGGAGAAAACCCATAGGAAAAAACTCCCCCCCCCCAAAAGAGAGACATAAAAGAAATGAAGAGGGTAGTGCCCTCCCCCCTTGAAAGATGATGCTACTGTAGATGTGGACCACACCCCAAGAAGAGCTCATAGATGAATGAACTTGATCTTAGTGAAAGGTTTGGTGAAGATGTCTACAACCTACTCTAAATATTGGAAAAATATCAAGTCAATGAATTGATTATGAATAAGCTCCCAAATGAAATGCATGTGAATCTCTATGTGCTTGGTCTGCTAGTACTGAACTGGATTCCTATAAATCTGAATGGTACTCTAGTTGTCACAATAAATGATGGTGGGTAACCTGATAGGAATGCCAAACTCAAAAAGTATCCCCTAAAGCCAAATAACCTCAGTAGTTACATTAAAAACTCCCCTATACTCTGCCTCTGTGGATGATATAGCAATAGCATTCTGCTTCTTGCTAGACCAACTGATAGGACCAAAACCTAGAGAGAAATTGTAACCAAAAGTGGACTTGCGAGTCTGTGAATCACTAGCCTAGTCTAACTTTGTATATCCAACCAAGTCAACCTCTATGCCAAATCTATAATGAATCTCATATCTATGTGAACCTTGTATATAACGCAAGATCCTCTTAGTTGCTTTCCAATGTAGCTCATGAGGTTCTTGCATAAATTTGGAGATAAGTCCCACTGTATATGAGATGTCCAGCTTGGTGTGAGTCAAGTAGATGAGACTTCCAACAAGTTGTCAATATCGAGTGGCATCAACCAATGGTGAAGAATAGTCAGCCTCAAGCTTGACTCCTGATAGAAAGGGAGTTAGAGATGGCTTGTAATTAGTCATGTGAAATTGAGCCAATAAGTCAAGAGCCTACTTAGGTTGTGCAAGAGAAATCCCTGAATCTAACTGTGAGATCTTGATGCCAAGGAAGTAGTGCAACAAACCCAAGTTTGTCATGTCAAATCTATCCTAGAGAGATGCCTTCACCACTGCAATAACTAATGAAAAAATCTTGGTGATCAAAAAGTCATCAACATATAGAACCAAAATAAGGAGCAAATCATCCTACCACAAGAAGTAGACATTGGGGTCAGAATGGCACCTAGTGAAACCCACTATGAGAAGGAAGGAATCCATCTTGGCGTAACATGCCTGAGGAGCCTGTTTGAGGCCATAGATAGATTTCTTAAGTCTACATACTAAGGAATAATCTTGAACAAATGTTGGTGGCTGATCCATGTAGATCTCCTCCTCTAGGTCTCTGTGAAGAAAGGCACTCTTCACATCCATCTGGTGCACATCTCAACCATGTGTTGCAGCAATAGCCAAGGTGAGTTAAATAGAAGTCATCTTTGTAATGGGTGCAAAGGTCTTTGAGTAGTCAATGCCTTCCACCTATGAGAAACCCTTTTCAACCAATCGCACCTTGTACTTATCAACCAACCCATCTACTACAAACTTGGTCTGATATATCGACCTAAATTGAACCATCTTTCTTCCCTTAGGAAGTGAAGTCAAATCCCAAGTGTGATTTTTGATTAAGGAAGAATATTCTTCCTCCATAGCACTATCCCACTCAGGTACCCCTAATGCCTCTCAAAAAGTCTGTGGATCAGAAATTGAAGTAAAGAAGGTATGTGGATCTCTTTGAAAATCCCCCTAGTATGTTTGTCATTTACAAGATCTCCTACCCAAGTGCTAGCACTCTCAAGTTTCTGTTTGGCCCAAAGTGGCCCAGAAGTGGGCGAGTCAGGTAATAACTCCTCATCCTCTAATTGACTAGAGGTGGATGCCTATGCATCATTATCCTTGTTGTCTAAACTCGAAGAAGAAGAAGATGTCTCTACCTCAAGAACCTGTTGTGGCTAATCTGAATCTGATGAGGAATCATCATGAAGAAGTAGATTTGATGAGGGAGAAGAAGTGCCAAGTGTTGAGTATCTAGGACTCTCCTAAAATTGGACACTTCTCTCAATGAACAACTCATGAGTGATCAAGTCTAGAAGGTGATACCCCTTAATACCATCTGGATATCCTACAAAGATTCAAGGTTTAGACTAACATTCCATAGCTTTGAATTTCTTCTTCGATATGTAGGCCATGGCTGGGGATCTAAAAACCCTAAGGTGCTCAACATCAGGTTTCATTTTATGCCAAGCTTCAAAGGGTGTTATCCCTTTCAAAGCTTTGTGAGGAACCCTGTTTTAAATGTAGCAAGCATAATTGATGGCTTCAGCCTAGTACTGTGGTGCTAAGGATTTGGAGTGAATCATATAGCTACCTATCTCTTTCAAGAACCTATTTTTGTGTTCTACAAGCCCATTCTATGAAGGACTGTAAGTGACTATGCACTGCAAATCAATCCCCTTTGTGGTGGAAAATTGCTCAAACTTGATGCTGACATACTCCCCTCCATTATCAGTTTGAAGAAGCTTGATGGATTTCTCACTTTGTTTCTCAATAAGAGCCTTGAATTCTAAAATATTTTCAAACACTTCAGACTTTAGTTTGAAAAAATATATCCAAGTGTACCTAGAGAAATCATCAATGAAAGTGAGGATGTGCTTGGCCCTTGTGAAAGATGGTTTGGGAAAGGGTCCCGATACATTACTATGGACTAACTCCAAAATTTTTGAATCCCTCCAAGCTTTGCCTTTGTCAAAATTTCCTTAGAGATGCTTCCCAAGGGAGTACCCCTCAAAAAGTCCTTTTGAGAATTGGACACGAGGCAAGCCAATGACCATGTCATGTTTGCAAAGTTGCTCAAGGTAGCGGTATTAAGTTGGCCAAACTGCTCATGCCATAATTTACTAACTCCATCTGAATGAGTCAGTAATGATGTTGGAGAAGAATCAGGTGCAAAATGTGAGAAGGTGTATAACCTTGCTTGGTGATCTGCCCTACCCACTGCCACTGTAGTATCACTATGCAATTCCCAGATAGCCACTGAATCTGGTGAAAACTCAACTCTCATGCCTCGACCAATGTGAGCGATTTGGTACACTAATAGAAGATTGGTTGAAAGAGAAGGAACACTTAGAACATTATTGAATTTTCCTCCTTCCATTTCAACTGACCCTCTCCCTATAATAGAAACTGATGTGTCATCATGCAAACTAATTAAAGTCATGCTACAAGGCTCTAAAGATGAAAACTCAACTAGTGAAGAGCCCATGTGGTGAGAAGCACTCGAATCAATGACCCATGATGTTGTAGAAGATGTAGTTGCTATAAGGTCCTTGCCCTTTTCTTTCTCTTTACCCTTGCCTTCTACCTTGGTAGAATCTTGGTTAGATGAATTTTGCTTGATGGACTCAGGAACACCTATGTTTTTCTTCTCTAGAAGATGAGTTAGGTGATCTATTTATTTCCTCATGCATTTGTGTTCATCATGCCCTGTCTTTTTATAATAGGCACACTTAACCTTCTCCTTCCTAGGTTTAGCATTGGAGGAGGAAGACTTGGTGTTGTTTTTGGCAGGATTGTTCTTTTTTTTCTTCTTCTCCTAGGCCTTGTTTTTTTTCTTCTTCTCCTTTGTTAAAGTCTTATCTTGACCATTTCTAGCTATCAAAGCTTGGGGTTGAGTAGACTTCATTGTGCCCATTTGGATCAATTTATCTTGCTCCCTAGTCAAGTCAGCAATGAATGAATCCAAAGAAGGAATTTTCCATGTAGTGCCAAGGGCACTTTTAGTGGCATGAAAAGTGAAGACAAAGACTGAATAACTTAGACCTAACTTTGAGAGAATAGAAAGGATGAGTTGATCATATTTATTCTCTATCCCACATTCTTTAAATTGCAATCTAAGGGTCTTAAACTTAGTGAAGAAGTCTTGTAGGGTGTCAAAGTTGCTAGAACTTAAACTTATTAGTTCATTTTTGAGCTCATGACCTCTCATCTCATGAAGCTTCCCAAATAAGAGTTATAAGGTGTCCCATATGTCTTTAGGAGTCTTGGAAATTTCTAAATGGAAGAGAAGTTCTAGAGACATGGACAAGCTCAGTAATCTATAGGCTTCATCACTATAGTTGTACCACTTGACCTTTTCAGCATCAGTGTTAGGTTCTACTTCAATACCCATGGTGATCCTATACAACCCTTTGCTTCTAAGAATGATTGAAATTTTAACCTTCCATTCATGATAGTTGAAGGGTGTTAGGGGTTTAAGTTGAAAATAATCCATTTTAAGCTTAATTTAGGTGAAGTTGTGTTGATTGCAAGTTGTGAATTTATGTAGAAAGGAGAATGAAAGCAAAGACACACCCCCCAAAATTTTGAGTCCCCCCAAAATATGCAATTTCATGCTTAAAAGACTTGGAGCTCAACTGAGAATGCATCTTAGAGCAATTAATGCAAGACTTTAAGCAAATAGGATGTCAGACTCAGTCGAAAATACGTCCTGGGAGACCCAGAATTTAGGCACTTTTTAAACTAGTGCATTTCTAATAAATAAAAAGCCTATGCTGTGGAGAATTGAAATACAAACACTTTTACAAAAAATGGCACTTGAATCTGAGCTACCATTTGCAAGATATTAAAGATTCAATTTTCCCATACATTAGTGTTTTTTTTAAAAAAACGCTAAAACATTAAAAAATGCCTATTTTGAGAGAGAAAGTGGCCTTCCAACCACTCTTTGGATTCAGCACAGAGTGAGGAATCTAAAGGAGGTCTTTATGAGGTGGAATTGGCCTCCTGCCAACCCAAGCCTCACCCTTCATTTTTGACAGGCGAAGATACAAGTTTAAATCCAAACCCCCAAATTATCAAATTGTCTAAAATACTTAATATTTAGTCAAATTGACTGATTTTTTCTAACAAGTCAATTTTAACTAAAAATAATAAAGAGACAAAATGAAATGGAAGGCCAAGTATATAATGGCCCACATGGGACGCCAAGCAAGGAAGGGGCACCATTTTCAAAAAAAATAGTAGGTGCAGAATTCTCTCACCAAAATAAGGGCACACTTCTAATTTCTTGATAGTAGAAAAATTGCAGGCACGTAGGTAGCAACATTTTTCTTCACCCACGTGTAGGCCTTGGAGAGGCAATGAGCGACATAGAAGATCTACTCGTTTGGTAGCGCTATGGTGAGATGCATGCCTGAGCCATTGATGGATCTCAGCACCATAGGATCTATGTCATAAAGCTTCACTTTGTCAATGCCCTCACTCTTTACTAGTTGCACTACCTTAACAGCTGAAGGCAAATCATTTGTCACATGCCCATAGTTTATCCCCATAGAACCAGATTTGCAGAGATTTTTTTCTTGCAGAATGACTAGAAAAAAGAAATTCCATTGCCTTGCTGAAGCCACAATAGATCAATACAAGATGTCTTGGCAAATTTTAACTCAGATATCTAAAGGGAGATCTAAATGAAACTCAACAAAAGTAATTTTTTTCATAGATTTCTATATGGATTTGCATGAGTTTTCAAGAAACACTACCAAAACTCTCAAATGCAACTGAGTTAAACAAAAAAACTACTAAGAAAGCAAAGTAATAATTTCATAATAAACTACTAGCATAACCAAACACATGATTACCAGGGTGGCTCTAATACCATATCAGAGTTGTTGCCAAAATCTGGATAATGTGAATGCAATGGAGACGTGATCACATGAGATGAAGCTAGTGCACATCACATAGATGCTAAAGCAATTTAAAATTATACAAGAAGATAAATTGCACAAGATAAATAGGAGAAAACCAATATCTGATTAACATGAGATGGCCAAAGTGAAGAATACATATAGGAGAGCACATAAGTAACTCCTCCACAAAAGGTGGTCAAGGCACCCCAAGAATAGAGTGTAACTCCTCCATGAAATGTGGTGACAAGGTGCTAAGAATAGAGAAGTAACTCCCATCAAGGGAGTTACTTATGACATTCTTATGACACCTATGACACATCTATGACACACATCTCCAAATAAGCTAGCCTATCCCACAAATGTAGGAAAACTCCATGTATGCACAAAAAAATAATTTCCCTAATTAAATAATAGGGAAAAATAAAAAAACTACACTAATATCATCTCTCAGCATTGACTTCATTTGGCTCTTTTGGAGTTTCACACAAGATGTAGTGGCACTTTGGACATCACACTACACTGAGCAAACAATAAGATGTAGTGGTTATAAAAAGGACTAGACATTTTTGCAACAAGCCAAGTGATATGGACCCAAAATCCATGCTTTTCTTTTGCATTGTTTGGCATGAAAGTCATTATGCAATTGATTCCCCAAGATTATTCAAAAACTTGTTAGATCTTAGACAAATCCCTACTTACCATAGAAGTATTGTTGGTGAAAGGTATACCTCAAGGTCCATGTTGTAGTATTGTTATTTGAGATAAGGTGGGTGTAAAAAACCTACTATATAATGCACATTTACTTTTGGATGACACTTAAAATCCTCTCAAATGACGTATATTGATGGATTCTAATAATACCAAACAACCTTGTCAGTTTAGGATCTAAGAGAAATTAATTAGTTGGTCTTGTCCTAGATTAAAGTCTTGTTTAAAGTCAAAACTTGGTATAAACAAAAAATCCAAACCAAACACATAGTTCAAATTTTTCTTTAAACAAAGAGGCATTATGTTGCCCATGTGAGATCATCAATTTTCCTTGTTCAAAAGTTCATCAAAAGCTTGAGAGTCATATCATCCACTTTGGCATAGTTATGCTACCTAATTGAGTCTAGACCTTAACCAAAGTTGTTTAAGGTCCTTCATTTATAATCTACATAAGAAATTACACCTTTATAAGTTCATAGGGTTGTTGTGTTAAGTGGGTTCACCATTTACACTAAACTTGAGGGAACTTAGGTTTAATTTCCAATTTGGGTTGAAGGTCATTTAAGACTCATAATCATTATCAACATTTGATAGACTTAAGACATTTTGTGTTAAAAACTTGCACTTTGAGTCTATGCACCACAACTTTTTTGAGTCAAGAAAAGTAGTGTTATGCTGTCAAAATTATAGAAAAACATCTTTTCCTTAGAGAGTTTTTGAAACAAACCTTTTTGTCACAACTTTTGGGTAGTATAGTGTCATTACGCTACCTAAAACATTTTGTAAATTGTTTCATAGACCCTCTTGCATAGAGTCTAAATTTATTCCTACATCTTTAGATCAATCCAAGTGTACTTTTGTGAACATTTGTCTAAAATAGTTATATTATTCACTTTTGTCTAGCTTGTTTGTCAAAAGAACCAAGTTTTATACCATTTTTTGTGAGAAAATAAATAATTTCTAAAGTGCCTTTTGTTTCATACCTTATACCTAGTTGATCAAGTTCATGTCAAAGAATCAAATGCCTTGTGTTTGTTAGAATCGTTTCAAATCTATTAGATTAAAACTTTCATCTATTTTAAAGTCTATCTTTTGACACCATTTGGCCAAGAGTCCTAACACATGCCTTGTTTGAGCCTATATTTTGATGTAATGTTTGGCCAAAAGACCTAGCAACTTTTAAATTCCTAGATTATACTGATTTGAAACACTTTGACCTTAGAATTTGGCATTTTGATTTTAGTTCAATTTACTTGCTTTCTTTATGTGAACAGTGAAATGTTAGATACTTCACACTAGCTTATTTTCTCAAAAAACTTTGCATAAACCTTTTGATCCTTTTGACAAATCTAGACCAATTTGGAACATCATATATTTTAGACATTATCCTTTTTAGAGTTTATATAACTCTTTGATTTTTTATTGCAAAGCATTGACTATGGATCCTAACATGTATTTCTACACTCATAGTGAACTCATGTACAATCCAAAGATAAGTAATGTTGTGTCACAGGAAGAAATGGTGCAAGACCCCTATGCAGATAATATTGATTATGAGATGGATTCTTATCCCTATTATAATACTCAATTAGGGGCACAAAGATAAGATCTATTGGCTAAGTATCTGGTTAACATGCCACCTTATTTAGAATAATACCAAGAACAAACCATGTAATACCTAAATACAATACCTGTATTAGATGAGCCAGTACTTCAACAATCATATTCTACTAATATGACTTCCGCGTATGATCCATTTTTGTTTGAGTGACATTTTCTAGAGAACAAAGATGAGATTTTGGTTAGATTCATAGAGGTAGGGGCCAAGTTTCTATTAGACTTCCCCCATGAAAATTTACCAAGTCTAATAAGAGTGCCCCACAATTTCATTTACAATCAATAGGATTCTTCTAGCAATCCTATGGCTCTAGTCCAAACAACATACCAAGATCCTAATATATCCAATCGAGGTAAAAACATCATGAAATATCACTTTAACCAAATGAAAATAGCATATCAAACCTACCTAAATCTAGCACATGATTTCAATAAAATGAACATGGTAAGTAAGCCTCTTATTGACCTAGTTCCTTCAATAAGAGTGCTGATAAAGTTAACTAGATAAGAGAATCTAAATTCTAACCCATTTATACAAACCACTTTGATAGATAAATTGATGCATATGCCCATTATTAAAGAATTTTCTTCAGCCTATACACAGAATAGTGAGCCAAATGTAGTAGATAATGTGTAAACAACATCTATTCTTGATCAAAGTGGTACTAACGTGCAAATAATTAGCCAACATGTACCTGTAGTTAATCCTATGAATAGGTCATCATATTAGGGAATGGGAGTTTCTACACCCCAACATCAATTGGTTACTTCCTCAAGTGTACAACCTATAGGTTTAGGTAATCAAATAATGGCCAATGTCATGGCTCAACAACAAAATGTGATGAACCCTAATCCTCCTCAATAAGTAATGAGTAGTATTCCACAATAATAGGCATAATCTAGTGTGTCAACACAACAAAGGAAAAATACATTAGCACCTCAATTAGGGGCAATAAATTTTCCATCTCACTAGGTAATGACAAACATAACTCATAAGTCACAGACTAATATGCCAATCCAAAACCAAGCAATGACTAATCAACAACCTATAAATACTAGTCAATGGTAGATATCAAATCTTCAACCTGCTTTCACTTCCTCATAGGGATTCATGCAACAAGGAGGTCCCCATGTTTCTCAAGTACATACTAGACAACTGTTGGTTCAAAATGTGCCACAAATTTAGAGATAGGATTTTGGTCCACAAGTTCCCACTCAACAATAAGGTTTGATTAGTCAGTAACATGCCCTTTTTTAACCACAATAGGCATAGTATAGTTATATCCCTCCATCTCAACCATAAAATCCTCTAATTCAAACCTTTATCACCAACCCAAAGAATATCACAAATCCAAATGTATAGTTTTAAGTACTTCTTAATCCACGTATGCATATTCCTAGTCCATTCCCCAACTAAACCAATATACCCCAATAGGTATCTCCATCATACCCTGGTCAAAGTGTCCCACTTGTGACCCCCCAACCATTTATCCAAACCCAAATTCTCCCTCAAACCAATGTTCTTTCCAGTTTCCTGTCCCAAGAATTACAATAGATGAAGGATACAATTGCTATCGTTTAAGCTGGTAAACAAACTAAAAAGTTTAAATTGGATGACATATGTTCTTATCCATTCAACATGGAGTATTTGCAGATACCATTTCCCCCAAGATATGAACCATTGAAATTTGATAAATACAAAGGGAAAGGTGACCCTAAGGCTCATTTGACCAAATTCTTCATCACATGTCAACCAGTGGAATATAATGACATACACCTTTTGTTGTTGTTTCCAAGGAGCTTGGCTAGACAAGCTTTGGAGTGGTTTTTGAATTTTTCCAAAAATTTAGTAACTGATTTTGATGATCTTTATGATAAGTTTGTGTAGCACTTTTCCTATAATCTCAAGCATGAGATTTCATTAGTGGACTAAATGTAAGCAAAGAAAAAAGATGGTGAGAGTTTTGTAAGTTATTTATAGTCATGGATATCCCTTGCAAGTCATTTCACCCATATTTTACTAGATAAATAATTAGCCACTGTGTTTACCAAAAAATTTCATAGTGAGATAGCTTATCATTTGGAACTACAATGTGCACATACATTCAAAGAGATCATTAATAAAGGCTTGTTGATTTAGTGGGTACTCGTCAATAAAAGAGTCATCAAGATTAATTTAAAAAATCAAAATCAAGGTACCAATTAGGGAAATGACCAACATCAATATCTAATTCAAGTGTTAGCATCACAACCAACACAAGTCAATAACCATGAAATATCAAAGAAATTTAACTTCAATAGGAATGTTGTGGGAAATGGAGTAACCAAATCTCATCATGTGTAAATGGTGCAAACATCATCTACACCACCTTTTCAGCTTACTCCTACCCAATAACCTCTCCAACCAATACTGCAATCACAACAACCAAGACCTACACAACAAAGATAGTAGCCTTTACCATTGTAAACCCATCCTCCTAGGAGAACCGTGCCTTCAAAACATGTCTTTAGTGACCTAGGAGAACCTATTAAATCATTATTTTACAATCTTGTTATTGTTAATCTGATTAGTTGGCCTATACCAAAGCATTAACTGCAAGGCATTCCTTATCCTGATTGGTACCATGAAAATGAATTCTATGACTATCATCAGGTCAATGGGCATAATCTATGAAGATATGTCCAAATCAAGCATTTAATTGAGAATATATTAGAGAATGGGGAGATAACATTAGATAATTGTGATTCCACTTCCAATCAAACTCTTTAGATCTATCAAAACCCTTTTTCTTGAATAACAATCAATAGTAGTAGAATAATCAATATCAACAACAATAGCTAGTGCAGCATCAAAATCAAAATCAAGGCCAAACTAAAAAAATCAAAAAAATCAGTAAAAGAACCCATAATGATAGAATAATGGACAAAACTAAGGTTAGAATGGTAACCACCAACAAACCTACCATGTAGTTACACATGAGTACATTAGGGTTGTCAATCATATTGCAGGGGGTAGCATTAATACCATCTCCATTAATCCTGACCAAGCACTAATAAACCTAGACCATTGATAAACAACAATATTCAACCAAATTACATGGATAGTCCTTCTTTAACCTAGGAGTGCATATAGGTAAGCCAAAAAACTAGGACTTCCCCTTTTAGACCTTATATCGATAACTCATTCTTGCCACGTGACCACATGTAAGTGTACCAACAATCAAGACTTGTCATATCTAGGCTGACACTATTCCCAACATTTGTTATCAATAATGGTCCAATATTTAATCCCAATTGTGAAATCACAACTTGGAGGTCAAAGATTACTATCCTAGGCCCAAAACCATCTACCACTTTGCCTGTCATCCAACTAACCATTCAACTTTAGAATAAACCATTCACTACTGACCAAGATAAGAAGTTTGATATTGTGGAATAATTACAAAAGACACCAACACAAATTTCTATTTTATATTATCTATGAATGTCAATAATCCATAAAAATATCTTGAATGAGTTTTTGACCCAATCTACTATTTCTAGTGACATATCCCCTAATAAATTTCAAGCTTTGGTTGGACACCTAGCTCCAGCCTAACAAGTCACATTCAACCAAAGCGATATGTCTTCCCTTGGACCACTCCATAATAATCCATTGTATAAAATTTTATATAAGATGGCATAAATTGAAATATGTCCTTATAGATACTGGATCTAGCCTCAACATAGTGTCTCTAAAACTCATCAAGCTTCTTGGGTATACAATGGAAGATTTCTAGCCAGAAACAATAACTATGAAAGCCAATGATAATCATGAAAGAGAATCACAAGGCACCATTAGTTTATTAGTTATCATTAGGATTTTGACCCACGATACACTTTGTCATGTACTTAATCTTGATTTATCATATAATATGCTTCTAGGTAGGCCTTGGTTACATGAGATTTATGTAATCTTGTCAACACTACACCAATGTATCAAGTTTTCCCACTTAGGGATGGAAGTGAATATTCTAGGAGATTTACATCCATATGATCACTACAAGAATCTTGAGGCCAAATTTCAAAGCTACAATTATTAGTATGGCATGAGTCCAAGTTCCAAATAGGATAAAAGAAAAGCTATACTTATTGATCTCTCACCAAATAATTACATAGATCCTAATAACTTGGATTCCCTTTCACACATGCCACCTCTTGAAGCTTCTGATCATTTCACCATTTTAGATAATGGACCAAGAGAGTATGTGACCCATGATACATTTCATATTTCCAATCTTCCTCAGAATCTAAAAACCTTTGGGTGACCTAAAGTCACTCCACATATGCATTGTCAACAAAAGAACAAAGATAAGGGACCTATCACATTTGTACCAGCATTTGGCTTAGGACCTAACCCTCTTGAAGGGGATGAATCATGGTTATACAATGACAACCAAGCTGATTGTTATAAAAATGCAAAGTATCCTATTCCTAATAGGATCATAGAGTGTCACAATTATGAAGGAAGAGGCCTCAAACCAAATCAACAAAGAACCATCAAGCCAATTTCCATGACTAAATATGAAAGACCTTATGGACTTGGATTTAAACCTCCTAGGGGTAACCCCACATATATTATTCAAACTCCATCACTAATGACTAGTGATGATGATGTTGACAGCGAAGCAAAGTCTAATCATAGCCTCATCTTTGATAACCTAGATAAAACCAACCTATTTGATACCAATGCCATTTGTACCCTTACCCTAAACATTCATCACAATCTATTGCCATTATATTATTCCCAACTGATAGATTGGGACCAACAATAATCCAATCTATCGATTGATGAGTTCCAAAATGATGAGGCATTCTATGATTTCTTAGGCCTTAGAGATAATGTTTCATTGGGAGATCAAAAATTAGGATTCTCAATTATATTATATCTTGTAACCTATTTTGGAGAGTGAGTGAACACCCTTATCCAAAAAAAAAAGTAAAAAATTGAGTTCCAAAGCGAAAACCTCTTTTAGGTGCTTTTTGACCAAGGAAAAAGTAAAGATAAAGGCTAGTCTAGTGGTGAATACCTGTTTTAGGTGCCATTAGATGGGGGTGTTTATTCTTATTTAAATTTATACTAGGATACCACCAACAATGAACTTGCTTATGGATCCAAGTTTAGCTTTGAGAAAAAATAAGTATTTGATCAAATTCTTTAATAATTTCCAACTATTTTTATCACATGGCCAGATCTCCCATTAAGGGACTTAGATTCATCATGCCTAAGAGAAGTTGAATATCAAGTCCTAATGAGGACACTGACATAATTCAATAGTTCAAGTTGTTTCCTACTATCCTAGAAGATGGTTTGACCCTTCTAGTTGAAGATACAATAGAGGTAAATATCGAGACTCCATCAAACCTAAAATGGATAAAATTAGGAGTGTCCCTCACTGAGGATGAATGTGATGTCTTTACATCTCTATTGAGAGAATTTGTAGATATCTTTGCATGGGCCTATTTTGACATGCCACATTTATACCCCACTTGGTTATGCACCACCTTGTGGTTAATCTTCACACCAAACCAGTAAAATAAAAGCTATGTAATATGCATCATCGCATTGTTGTATTGGTAAATAAAGAGTTGGAAATTTTCTTAGAAGTAGGATGTATTTGATCCATTGACTACTCAGAATGGATCTCTGATGTGGTACTTGTTAGTAAGAATCTTGAAGGGATCAGAATTTTTACTAATTTTTGAGACATCAACAAAGCTTATCCTAAAGATGATTTTCCCTTACCTAATATCAACATGATCATTGAATCTATGGCAAGTTATGAAATGCTTTCACTCATGGATGGAATTTTAGGATACAACCAAATTATAATAACACCAAAAGACCAACATAAAATAGCATTCACCACTCCATGGGGAACATTTTGTTATTAGGTAATGCCATTTGGCCTTAATAATGTTGAAGCTACATATCAAAGGGCCATGACTATCATATTCCATGATATGATGCATGATATTATTGAAAACTATGTTGATGACGTATTAGGAAAATCCAAAACTAGGATCGACCATTCAGTAGTGATCCATAAGATATTTCAAAGATTACAGGAGTACAAAGTTAGACTCAATCTAAAGAAATGTGTGTTTAATGTAACTTATATAAAATTACTTGGCTTCATCATGTCTCATAGAGGTATTGAATTCAATCTAGCTAAAGTCAATGATATAAATGAGATGCTACCACCAACCAATTTAAACCAACTCTTTAGTTTGCAAGGTAATATCTAGTCAATTCGATGCTTCATCTCTCAGTTAGCAAAAAAGTGCCATCCGTTTACCAACCTTTTAAATAAGGGATTTGCATTTCACTGGGATGATCACTGCCAAATATCTTTTCAACAACTCAAAGACTATCTTGTTAATCTACCTATTTTATTACCTCCCATGCCAAGAAATTCATTTTTGTTATACCTATCAGTAACCAACCATGCTCTAGGGGCACTCTTGGATTAACATGATGACAATGGAAAGGAGCACATCATATACTACCTAAGTTGTACCTTGGTTACATATGAACATAACTATGTACCTGTTGAAAAAACTTGTTTGGTCATGGTCTTCACAACTTAGAAACTATGCCATTACATGTTGAATAATAAGACCATGGTCATTTCAAAAGTAGATATACTTAAGTATCTACTATCTAAAATAGCCTTTCAAGGTAGAATGGCTAAATGTATCATGCTTCTCAGTGAGTTTGACATAGATTAGGTTAATCAAAAGGTAATCAAAGGACAAATTCTTGTGGACCAACTTGTTGAAGCACCTCTCATAGACACACAACCACTCATGTTTCCATTTCCTGATGAATCCATAATGACCATCATTAACAAACCCCTTGAGGAGTAGCCTTAGAAGTTGTATTTTGATGGTTCATTTACTGCACATAGATCAGGTCCAGGCCTATTATTTATTATACCACATGGGGATCTAATCCCTAAGTCATTTAGAATCAGCTTTCCTTATATAAACAACATGGCTGAGTATGAAACACTTGTTTTAAAACTTTGACAAGTAGTGCATTAGAATATATCTCATCTCTAAGCTTATGGTGATTCTCAATTAATCATCAATCAAGTCATATATCATTTTTACACCAAAGATGACAAGTTGGTTCCATATAAAGCCATGGTCGACACTCTTAAGTAATAAATTGCCAATATTTAGTTTGAGCACATATCAAGGGCTAGTAGTAAAACTACAGATGCCATGGATACTATTGGCTCTCTAATTTTATGATTAGATAAAGCTAGAGAATATGAATTCCTCATCAAGAATTTATCATCACCATCTCATGAACCTTCAATCATTGCCGCGATTTGTGATATTATTGGTCCTAATTCTATTTGGTACTTATACCTTTACAACTACCTTATGACCAAGTTATACGACCTAACCTATCTCAAAAAAAACCTAAATCCTTCATTCATTATTCCACTCATTATACTCTACTTGGATCCACCCTTTACCATCATAGTTTTGATGGAACTCTGCTTCATTATTTAACTTTAGTAAAGTCTACACAAGATTTAAGAGAAGTTCATGAAGGATTATGTGGAGATTATTCTAGTGGGTCAATTCTATCCAAAAAGCTCTCATGTACTGGTTGTTATTGGCCCATAATGGATTCAGATGCCACTGCATATGTAAAAAAGTGTGACAAATAATAATGACATGCTAATCTGATTCATGCCCTATCAAAAAATTTGAAACTAATGTTGACACCATGGCCATTTTCTACATGGGGACTTGACCTCATTAAAAAGATCAACCCCACTTCATCTGATGGACCTAAACATATCCTTACCACCAATAAGTATTTCATTAAGTGTGTTGAAGCTATACCCCTCACTTACGTGACTGGAAAGCAAATTTCTAAATTCATTTTCAGCCATCTCATTTGCCACTATGGTATCCCCTCTAACATTATATTTGATAATGGAGGATCATTCAATAACAAGGATGTAGACCAACTATGTACTAAATAAAACATCACATAACATTTTTCTACAGCATATTACCCTCAAGGTAATGGCCAAGTCAAGGCATCGAATAAAACCATTGTCAATATTCTTAAAAAAATTGTTAATGATGTCGGTCAAAATTTGGCACCTCCATATATTCCCTACCCTTTGGACATACCATACCAATCATTGTACCCCCACAGAAGCCACTTCATACTCACTTGTTTATGGTATTGAAGGCATCCTTCTCCCATTGAGGTTGAATTTCCCTCACTGTGCATCTCTTTTAAGCATGTCCTAGATGATCATGACTATCGATTAGCTCACCTACAATATCTATACCTACTTGATGATAAATGCATAACTACGCTCAACAATATTCAAGCATATTAAAATCAACTCAAAGGCCACTATAATAGATGTGTTAAGTATAAAACATTTGAACTTGATGATCTTGTTTATAAATAAAACTAAAAGAATACCATGACTGAGAAGAAGCATAAGGAGAAATTCAAACCAAACTGGATAGGGCCATTCATCATCACTATAGATTATAGATCAGGATCATATAGGCTTGCCACACTAGACAGAGATGAACTTCTAAAGCCGATGAATATTATTCATCTCAAGTGGTATTATGCTTAAGCATTAAGGTGTATTATCTATATAGACCATTTCAATTATGTCATTTTATCACTATTCTTCTTTGTATAAATACCATCCTTATCCATCCTCTTTCATGTATCCACTTTTCATATATGACCTATCAACCCAGTGTGTTCTAAACCTAGCCCATTTGACCTTGGTTTTTACCATTCATTACACATTTTTAGCATCAAGGTATCTGATCAATTTCATTAGTTGGTTCAAGTACTTCAGATAGATATCATATTTTGGAATAGTATGATAGAGGTTTTGGCAATTGCATCCTTCATTTGTTATTCTTTTCTTACCACTGGTCTTGTTATTAATTATAACTACCTTTGGGCAAATCAGTACCATTGATCTATGTCATTGTGTCCTAGTTATAACCACCTATGGGCAAACTAGGGGTAACATTAAGCCTTGATGTACCAACTCACCACTTTATATGTTGTACTATGCATTTTTGCCAATTGTGCCTATTTTGTTTGAATTGACTACTACACTAGTCAAATTCTTCCATTGTAAGGGTGTAACTATAGTGACTTGAGGTCCTATTATAGGACTATGTAGGTAGCACTTGATACTTATTTAGGTCAACTTAGTCACCCTAAGCCATGCTCTCACCTTTTTATGAGTAAATTAATCCATGCTCTCGCCATTTTGTGAGCAACCTAAGCCACATTCTCACCATTTTATGAGCTTGAACCATTTAGTGTCTCTTCATTCTCAATTGAGTTGAGATACTCCAAAAGAATTCCAAAAACCTTTGAAAAATTATTAGAAAAGAACAAAAACATTGACCACTTCTTTATCTTAAGGATTCTAGGAACCCTTACTAAATTACAAGTAAATCACTCGTCATTTAGTTTCCCCATCCTTTTTGGCCTTTTTATCTCACACACTTTCCATTTTTCAAGACCATTCCAATTCTTCTATCACATCTATTCTATTTATTTTCCTCAATTATCACACTCTTCCCATTCTCTGGGAGAACTACATTTGACCTAAAGTTTTTTATTGGATATTACATCCATAATGTAGGTAGCATCAACTTGCCTAGTGCATATGGAGACAACTTGGACACCCCCTTCCTTTTCTTCTATTCCCCTATTTTATTTAATTGTTAAGTTGTCACCTATTTTTTAGGGGTAATGTTCATAGGGTTTCTATTAAATTATTTGTTTGTTTCTAATTATTTGTCTACCTATTTGTTTGCTTTCAGCATTGTTTCCTTGATTAAATTTATTTGTGTTCATTGGGTGATTCCTTACCCATACTTATACTTGAATCCATCCATATTCATATGTTTACATTATCATCATGGTTTCTATCATTTTTTCATTATTTTCTATTGAGTATTGGATTATGGGAGTCAGTCCTCATGCATATTTCAGCCAAGTCCTCATGATGTTATACCATGATGCCTACCAACACGTGCTACAATAAACCTCATCTTTAAGAAGTCTATTCAATAATGGCAGCATCAACATCTCTTTGGCACTGAAATCTTGATTCAATCTCAATCATATCCCAAATAAAGTAATTAACCATGAAATAATTTCAACCTGTATTAATTCAGATGAGCATCTCCCTACTAGTATGTTGTTCCAATTCATCATTACCCTCTATGTTAAGTTATCATCAACCTCGACCAATTTTATCATTTTTTTCATAATCAGGGTCCAATGATTATAACCACCTATGGGAAAATCATTGCACACCATCCCACCTAAATTTCTAATGATTATAACCGCTTTTGGGAAAATCATTGTGTTTTCACCACTTTACTTTTCTACCTATATAGGGGCATGTTATTATCTTTTTTGTCTATCCTAACTGGGTTAGTTGCATCTTCTCAATGATTATAACCACCTTTGGGCAAATCATTGTGTTATCATACCATGTTGCCACTATCGAGGTACAATGCTTATAAATGCCTTTAGGAAAATCATTGTACACCATCCCACTTGTATTCTCAATGATTTTAACTACTTTTTAAATATCATTGTGTTTTGACCCCATCATTTTTACTTTCTTTGGTTCCCTCATTTCACTTCTTTCTTTTCAAGGGACCGTTTATCGACTTACTTGTGCCAATCATTCCCTTGAGGGGGCATCTATAGTTAGTTTATCATCATTATAGTTGTAGGCATACATGACCTTTTCATTCTTTGAGAATATGTTACTATGCTTATAGCTTTCAATGCCTTCCCAAATAGGGACAAACTATAGACACCTAAAACTCGCCACTGATAACCTCTAGCCAAACTTTTGGCCAATTTCCACCCAAAATGCATAATTTGGCCTAAAAACACTAAAACATGCTTAAATGATGTGAAACTGACATATTCAAGTGCCGATTTTGGTCAAGGTATCCCTAAAAGGGGCAATGCAATTTATGGGCCAGCTAACTTTGATTAGATCATTCTGAGTCAAAATGTCATTTTTGCACCTAAGTGCTTTGGATTACTCTTTCCTATCAAATATCTTACATGATACATGTGCATTTTTTATTTGTTATTGGTAAGATCCTAAATGGGATAAAAATTCTAACCCATCTGACATTGACTTCTAATTTTAATCCAATCAAATTTTGGACCAATAATAAGGCATTCTGATCAATTTGAGTAATTTATGCACAAAGTGCTTAATCATGGTTAAGAGCTAATTAAAAAAAATTAGAGCCCAATCAAGAATTCCATGGAAACTTTTTGAATACTTATTTTTAGAAATGAATATTGAATATCTACATCATCAAGTGACCTTATTTCTTGGGAAAACATCCCTAGGCCATAAATGCCAAAAAAATCAAGATTCATGCCTTCCATGCCTCGTCAATGCCTTCCATGATACCCTCCATGCCTCTTAATTGCTTGTTATTCCAACATCATGATGAGGATAATTATAAACTTAATTTCAAAATTGGATTAATCCTTAGCCATACATCTCAATCCTAATATAGATAATTCAGGGTGATTCTGATCAATCTCAAAAATCTATAAATAGAGAGGCCATTACATCATTTCTAAGCTATTTTGGTACAAAGTTATTATGCTCAAATATCTTCAAAAAAAATGAGAATGCAAAGTTATAATGTAGGATTGGTTCTAAAAGCTTCATGAAATTAGTGTTACCATGATAAATAGATTCCAAGCCAAGCCAAGCCACAAGCCAAAGGTGCCAACGAGAGATGGAGGTAGACAAGCTTCCATTGCTAAGGAATTCATGAGCACAAGCCAAACAAAACACTACTACAAAGGCATTTTGGAGCATCTAAGGAAGGTGAAGGAATTATTATGTTTTATTCCTTACTTTTTAGTTGTGTTTGTCATTTATTTTTTGTTAACTAAGATCTCCCTAGTGTCTAGGCCTAGAGATGTTATGATATTAGTGGGTTTATTTCATTTTGTTTTTATTTTGGAACTAACACCATACTAACCATCCTCTCTTGAGTCAAATTCTTAGATCATAATGGTAATTTGTTTATTGTGTTTTTATTGAAGCCAATGACTTATGGGTATTGGCATTGGTTCACATTACCATGCAAGAGGGTTAATATGCCTCAATTGGTCTATAGTGTTCATTGCTTTCATTTTGGGAATTCAGTCTTAGAGGTTTGAAACCTTGGGAAAACTCTACCTAAATTTTTGGCACGATGGGTAAGGGAAATATGAAGTAGTTTTGCATGTGGAATTTTGGGGACTAGAACTGTAGTTATAAGCATTAATCTTAACATCCACACATAGATTATGAAGATTTATATGGGGTTTATTTTTTTGTTTATTAAGAGACTAGTTTTGTGAAAATAGACATGTAATTTTTGTGTTTGGAGGTTGTAAGAGTAGAAAAACTACTATGGTTTAATTTCATTAGTAAAGTAAGTAATGTATCTATAATTATAAGTTTATTTTTAGAAATACATTCAAATAGAAAAGTATTATGGATTTAGCCCACAACTTGATCAATAGTTTTAAATTTATGTGAAACCCTAAAAAGGCCATTGTGTTGGTTTTATGTTATTATTTGGTGTATTAGTTGAGCACTCATATTATTTTATTAAGATGTTGATAACATTCATTTTTGTTTGAAATGACTGCGTGTGGGTATTATCATTATATTTTAATGTGGTTACTTCATAGTGAGGTCATGGGTTTAAATGACTGTTATTTTTTTTGGACTATGAAGTCACTGTGTGTTTTTTCTACCATGAGGAAAATAGGTTTGTGGTGGTGAACTCATATTTTTTACCAGTCTTTAATAGGTTATTAATGTTGACTGTGTGTAATGTTTTTTTATGATAATAGTCAGGTTTTCTTAGTATTTATGTTTAGTTACTTATGGAGTTAAAGATTCATATATTTTTAAGTAGAAACAATTTAGGCCTTCTATATAGTGTCTATGTGTTTTAATTTTGTTATAGATGCATTTGTTTTATTTATGGGTTGTGTATAAACTAAAAGCCATACGACTTTATTGTGAGAGTTGGTATATTTTGGTGGTTGGGGTTTATTGTGATTAAGTTGATGATTATTTTAAGATAGACATACCACTAGGATGTGTTAAAATTTAATGAGGGTTTGATTTTATTTTATATTATAAAAACCATAATCGGGTATAGTTAGCTTTAAGAAAATATAGTAAAGAAAAATATAGAAGAAAAGGAATGTTGTTATTTTGAACTATGGATATTATGGGGGACAAGGGCCATAGAGAGTCCCCATATGGGATCAAAATAATTGCAGGGGTTTGAGAATAATTTAATATTATTTTCATTTTACTAGTTTGACTTTTGGTGAATCTTTAATTTATGATTATTTGACCCAAGGTTGTGAATCATGTTGAATTATTGGACTAGTTGTAGGAGTGATAATTGGAATAATTATCATTCATGATTATATTAACTTGTTTAGGGTAATTAATATATTGATTATTTACTTATTATTTAAATGGTTTGAATTGAAATTTTGAGTTATTATTATTATATTAAGTAAACTCAACTTTTTCTAATAATGTGACATGGAGTTTTATGTAGGTTTCATTTTTAAATTTGTGGAGTTGTTATCTTCTTTTTATGGGTTTTATTTTAACTCCTAAATGTATGTTAAGTTAGTATGTGAAGATAACTATGACAAAATAGATTTAAAAGTTATATTATATTTAAAAATAAAATATGCTCCATAAATTGAGAAGATTAGAAATAGAGCTACAGTCGTAATCAGGTACTAAGTTTGGATATTGGTGGGTTGGTTTATGTGTTTGGTTTTTTTCATTGGTTGATGGTTGGTATGTTTTCAAGCTTGATTTTTTCATAATCCTTTCTCCATAAATTATCTACTACTTTGATCCATATCTAGTTAATGGTTGGGGTGGTGTACGACCACTTACAGTTGGGCTCATTAGGACTAGCGAGGTAGGATTAACTTCACTAGAATATGTGTATTGATTAGATTATTTTCTTCTTATCCTTAGTTAATTAAGTTGATTAAATATGGATTAAAATTTGTTGTATCTTTTTTTTTTGTTATTTATCATTAATGTATTTAATATAAATAATGGAATATGACATGTATATTGATTTAAGAAATTATTATAATTGGTAATTGGATTATTTGAATAATATGGTAATACTAAATTGATATGAATTTCATATTTGGTCATGATTACTTATTTGAAATAAATAGTTGAAATGTTCATTTGAATGTTGTATAATTTTGAGTGGTGATTTGATCATGTCATTGATTGTGTTTATAAATCATTGGTATGGTGATTAAGAAAATAATTAGATATTTGATTATATAATTATTAGTGTTTAACTCATATATCAATTATGGTATCATTCATTTTTTAATAGAAGATAAATAAATTATAAATCATGTTAGATATGTTAAAAACAATTGTATGAGTCTATATAATCACAAGCTTACCTATGTTAGGTAATAGTATTCATTGGATATGTTTACTTTTGCTATCTATTATACTGGGCGAGGTTGAAAGTTATATTTATATGAACTTTTATAATCCATGTAGATTATAAATCATGTTAATTACATGGATGCACAAATGAAATTATTTATACTTCATTAATGTATGGACTGTAATCTTACAATTAGTTAAATAAAATATGGATAAGTGGATTTGTAAATTAATGTAATAATTTCAGTTCAATATCTTGTGAGAAATGGTAATAACTTGATGATTTGTGGAATAAATTGTACATAGGAATGATTACCTAAGTAATTAATATCAACTTATCTACTTAAATATAATTATTTCATGTCAATTAATAAGTACTTATATGTACCTAGGACTATATGGGTACCTCCTAAATGAATTCATTATAATTTAATAACATTAAGATTTAGTTAGTCTTTTGTTATAATAAACTTACAATGACAATAATTTACTTCATATGTAAGTGATTGGAAACATGGTTATTGCTAGCTAAGCATCTTTTATTTGAGGAATAAGTGATCTATGTTCAGAATAGATCATTATATATTATAATAATGATTTATTTTTATAAATTGATAAGAATGAGATTATGAACTTATATTTTCATAATAAAAATTTATCTTAGAATTGAGGCTTAATCATAAATAATATTTAAGTATTATCAATACTTGAACTAAGACTAGGGACTAAGTAAAGCATAGATATTGTATTTATCCTAAGACCTTAATGATCCTTAGGAAAGATAGTCTTGAACTTCTATCCTACGTATAGTTGGAAATATTTTCCTAAGAAAAACTAAAGCATGGTTGTTGAAACATCCATAGAAATTAGCTTACCTGCAATAGCTGACATGTCAAACTTCATATCTTGATTGACTGTGGTTTGAAAATGTGTTCATATTCTTTGTAATGCTTTTGGAAATAGTCCCTTTTTCATAAATTTTTTAATATTGGTTATGATTTTGATGAATTATACTTGAGTAATATTATTATGATGATTATTCTATAGAATATGGTCTTACTCTACCTGTGTTTGGTGGACAATGTTGATACTATGCATGAAGTACTCATTATTTTATAGTCTTTACAAGTACTTGGATAAGGGCATAAGTCAATAATGACTCTCTTAGAAATATCTCAACACAGTACATGGATAGAAGTGAGTGGGTATGACCAAACCAACCCACATATATCCTAATATTAGGTGGGTAGAAAAATTTCTTCATGAAGAAGTCATTGATGGGTTATGTACTTAGTCTAGTTCATGTGTTATCTATAACATAGTTATGGGTCTCAATGTGTGTTTCCATGTTAAAATCTGAGTGAAATGTTCCATTAATTTATTTAGTTATGTATTATTAAAAAAATTATGGTCATGAAATATTATTATTAGAGCATAATTTACTACTCTACGGAACTTTGAGAAATATTTCTTATTGATTTTTATTGATTTCTTATTTATTTCACCATAGAATGATAAGGACAAGATCTATAATAGTAGACAATAACCCAATAAATGTTAACCTAGGTCAAGTAAGAGGTCTTAGGGAAAACCTAAGAGAGAGGAAACACCTCTTAATAATGTTGAGGGCCTTAACTGTGAGGAAAACAACCATAGTTTTAATTAGGATCTATTTTTGAATGGAATTTTAATTGCATTAAATTCCTTTAAAAGTAAATTAGATGCTTAGAAGATAAGGTTAAACAATATATAAGGTATTCTAGATGATGAACTTCTAGATAGAGATGAAGGACAAGTGGATGAACCAGAACTTTAGAATAATCTTGGTAATATGAATAATCATATTATTATGGATCTAAAGAAGTTACCTCCATGAACCTTTTTAGTGAGTAATTGGGTGATGCAACTGATACATTGTTAGTACACTTGCAAAGGTGTTTTAATCTACATAATATGTCCTCTAATGTGAATGCAAGAGTGGAAACTTTTAGTTAGTAGGATTTGTATATATTTAGTGGAATATTTTATGTGCTTTAGAAGGTTATCAACCTATGATTCTTACCTAGCCTACCTTTAAAATGAAATTCAAAAAATATATATCTTAATTTAAACTAGAAGGAACCTAAAATTACTTATTTTTAGCTGTTGAAACAAGAGAATATGACTATGACTGAGTACAAAAATAAGTTTTTGAAACTATTGCATCATGTTAATTACATGCATGTTGAAGAGACTAAAGTCACTATTTTTAATCTAAAATTGAAATAAATATTAATGCATGATGTGAATATGACTAATCCTAAGACATTAACTACAACTATTGAATCTATGCATAGGGTAGAAGAAAAAGATAAATATTGACAAAAGGCAAGACAATATTTCAAACAAAATAGATAACAATCTAAGAGTAAAATTATGTCCTCTTCTCCTAAGAAATTTAAGAAATCTTATTCTAACCATAGATTCACCAAGTACTTGTGGATTCAATAAATTATAGGTTAGATTAAGAATCTCTAGAATTTGAGTTCTTTTAAGACTGATAATTTTAAAAGGAATTCAACTCAAGATAATCAAAATATGCATGCTACCATGGCTAATACTATTTCTATGATACCAAAAATAAATATAGTATGTTGAGAATGAAGATATAATCACTACCATAAAGATTATCCTAAGATAAAATCTAGTTAATCAGCTAATCATAAAGTTTATGCACCTATTGATAATAGAAACATTAATTTTCAAGCAACTCCAATTGAAAGCAAAGGCAAAATAAACAAGTTTTATATTTCAATTTTTTTATATATCTTAAGTTAGTAACATGTAATTTAAATCTATTGATTTTAAAGGATGGTTGGGATGTTGGGTTTGGCTTAGGGAAATGATTACCAATTACTGTCTTAAGGGGGTAAACCTAGACTTAGTTATTTTTAAAACCCAAGTAAATTTTATAGATCCTATTGTATATTTTTATATTTTCTTAGGTATGGATTGGTTTCAACAGCATAAAACCTATTTGAGTTGTTGTAACAAAGTAGCATACTATTGCAATGGTTTGAGAAAACTTGTATAAATTTAAGGTTTGTTGAAACTAAAGGTACGTAAGCTAATCTCAGCCTTGTTGAAAAAAGCATTACATAAAGTTTGAAATTTATATGCTATTTTGATTTAAGAAACTATACTTGAAATATAAATAACATTTAAGGAACATCTATTTTTACAAAAGTTTTTTTATGGTTTTCCAAATAAATTGCTTGGTTTGGCTCCCAAGCATGAATTTGACTTTACTATTGATATAAATCTAGGGGTAGCCCATGTATATAATGCACCTTATCGCATGAATGTACCAAATTTGTAGGAGTTGAAAGCTCAACTATAATAAATATTAGAAAATGGCACTATTAGGCCAAGCATGTCTCCTTGGGGTACACCATTGGAATTTGTGAATAATAAGAATGGAACATTACGATTATGTGTTTACTATCACATGTTTAAAAAGGTTATGATTAAGAACTATTATCCTTTATCAAGGATAGATGATATGTTTCATCAAATGAAAGATACAACTATCTTTTCTAAGATAGATTTGAGATTAGGATATCACCAACTAAGGATCAAAGAAGATGATATTCGTGAAATGCCTTTAGGACAAGGTATGGGCATTGTGAGTTCACTGTAATACCTTTTAGTTTGAGTAATACACTTGTTGTATTTATTAAATTAATAAAGTGTTTTCAAATATTCTCTAGATAAGTTTACTCTAATATTCCTTGATGATATATTCATCTATTTTAATAATGCAACTAAGCATGAACAACATTTGTGCTTATTGATGTAAAGGTTAAGGAAACACAATTTATTTAGTAAGATATTTAAATGGGATTTCTTCCACTCTGAGATTAATTATTTGGATCATATTATATCAAAGGATGGTATTTATATGGATATAGAAAATATTAAAGTTATTCAATAGTGGCTTGATCTTAAAAACTCGCATGAAATACGTAATTTTATGAGATTAGCTTGTTACTATAGAATATTTGTTAAAAATTTTTCTAAGTTAGCTAACCCAATAATGTCCTTGAAGTGTAAGGGTAATAAATTTTGTGGACTATTGAATGTGAACAAGTTTTTCTAAAACTTAAAGAGTTATTGACTTTAGCACCTGTATTTGTTGTACTAGATCTGAATGGAAATTATAAAATATGGGCTGATGTATCTAAAGAAGGTTTGGGTGGTGAATTAACTAAGAGAATTTCAATTGTGGCTGCTTATGACTCATGTAAATTGAAGGACCATGAGAAAAATTACACCACTCATGGCTTTTAGCTTGTTGTCATTATTCATGTTTTGAAGCAATGGAAACACTTTTTACAGTGTAAGTATTTTGAGGTAAAATCAAATCATCACAACCTTAAATATTTGTTATCTTAGGATGAACTAAATGCACACAAGCATATATGGCTATAATTTTTTTTAAATTTAATATGAATATTTCATGTGTGAAATGTAAGCAAATTCATGTTACCAATCCATTCAGTCGATGCACATACCTTGAAACCTTATTTATTTTGCATAATAAATTTAGAAACAAATTATTATAATATCAGTGATGATCATATTTAAAAGATATTTTTAAATTTTTAGTTGATCTTTATGGTTTAATCAAACATAAAAATAGAAATTATGTCCTTAATTCTGGTGACTAAGAGAATATTTTGTTGAAATAAGTGCATACAACACTTCATTTTGCTCATCTAGATGTCACGAAGATGACCCATTAACTGAGAAGGCTATATTATTTTCTTGGAATAAAACATGAAGTTATTGACTTTATGTCAAGATGTTTGGATTGCCAACATGTGAAAGATGAACATTGTCATCCATAAGGATTGTTGTACCCTCATGATGTATGATGAGGAAATTAGGTTATGATTTCATTGGATTTTAGAGCTGGTTTTCCAAAATATAAAATCAAACATGATATTATTTTATTTGTATTAGACAAATTTTCAAAACTTTATCAATTCATTGATGTAAAGTTGATTGATGATGCATCTGTGTTTGCTTCATAGTTTGTGAAATATATAGTAGGGTTTCATAATACACTTGAAGTTATTATTTCTAATTGAGATAAAAAATTTACTTCAAGATTTTGGAAAAATCTAAATATTGGTTTTGGTACATCATTGAATTTTAGTACCTATTATCACCTAGAAATAGATTGTTAGACAAAAAGATTAAATCAGGTTATGGAAGACATGTTAAGAATATATGTTATATAGATCATCAAGTTAATTATGAAGATTATTTATACTTAGTTAAATTATCTTATAATAATATGTATGATTCAGTGATTAAAATGGCTCCTTTTAAATCTTTGTATAGTTGAAAGTGTAGAACTCCACTTGGCTAGGAAAGTTTAGAAAATAGGATAGTTTTTAGTTCTTCATATTTTTCAAGATTATGATAAGAAAATGGAAACTATAAGGCAAAATTTAAAGTTTGTATCTGATAGGTAAAAAATTTAGGTAGAATTTAAAATGACACCACGTGAATTAAAAGTGGGAGATAAGGTGTTTTTGCATGTTAGACTACAGAAAAGCTCAATTAAATCTGAAAAGTCTTATAAACTAGTCCCTCAGTTTGTATGACCTTTCAAAATTCTAGATAAAATTAGTCTTATTGCCTACTAGATATCCATTTCACCTTCCTTGTATGGGATTCATGATGTGTTCCATGTTACTTTGTTGAGAGTGTATAATCTTGATCTATCTCATGTTTTGAATTTGACTCATCTTTAGATTTCAAAAGAGGAAAAATTGAAGTTTCATCTAGTGAAGATCCTCGACCATTACAATGTTAAGTTGAGAAATCATGAGATTTCCTAATTATCGGTTCAATGAGATCCTCTATCGAAAAGAAGTGCTACATGGGAATAGAAGAGTCTTTCTAGGAAGCATTATCATAGGTTATTTTAATCATTAGGATGACTCTTTTCTGAGTGGGGGAGGATGTCATGACCCTAAGTTAATTGTACTAAATTCATTTTGTTGATATAATCTAGTTGTGAACTATATGACACATATTTTATTATTCTACTATAGTATTACAATTATTGATAAACATTGATACATTTTGATTATAATTTCTAAGACAAGTATAAATTACATTTCATTATAACATTTTATATTATCACTTAATGTATACTAGTTTATTATTTAGTTAGATGCATTATTTAAATGTTGTTATTACATTAATTATAGTTAAATGTCCAGATGTTATTGATAGGTTCTTTTTTGACTGCAGGGATAGGTAATTGAGTTAGGTTGTGATTGGAACAAAGTAATAGGGAAACATGGAGAAACAAATGGATAAATAAAATAGTTAAAATTAAACATAAATTCCATCTTATTAGTATTAATGATTTAGACATTATGTTTTTATTAATTGACTATTGTGTGTTATAATTTTACGATCAATTTTATTAATAGTTGTTTTTAATCAGTTATTACTTGGTGCAAAAATCTCTTTATTTAATGCTATCATTTTTTAGAGTATAATTATTTTATTCTAAGAACGTGTTGATTGTTGTCATCTTATTTATTTTATACTTTCTATTAATCTAGTGTCATGTATTTTTCATGAACTCCTTACTCATCGACTTCGATAGTCAAGTCGATTATGTAATTATTCATGTCAATAATGGTTCCAATCTTCATCATCCTTATTCACTTCATGTTTGATCTTTGATGTTCAATGATATTTTCATTTATCTTAAAATCTTTCACTTAATGGTTTTAAAAATGACCCTATATGATTTCAAATTTGTATTAAAGTGTCTTAAAACTATGCATTGTATTAACTTGGGCTTGATGGTTTGCATTTTTTAAACAAACCATGCATTTCATACTTTTATTATTTGATTTACATGTTGTTAAGTCATTGTTTGATCTTGGGGACTTAGGTTAGGATCTTGACCCAAATGGTAGTCATGGTAATTATTTTGGTGTATTTTTATTAAAACTAATGACTTAGGGGTCATGATATTGGCTCGCATTACCATGCAAGAGGGTCAAGATACTTGCGTTGGTTTGTAGGGTTCATTTCATTCATTTTGGGAATTTAGTCTTGGAGGTTTGAAACCTTGGAGAAACTCTACCAAAAATTTTAGTATGGCGGCCAAGTGGAATGTGAAGTGGTTTTGCATGAGGAAATCTTGGCACTAGAATTATAATTGGAAGCACTAATCTTGATGGCCATGTATGTATTATGGAAATTTATATGGTGTTTATTTTTTTGTTTATTAAGTGATTGTTTTTGTTAAAATATACATAGATTTTTGTGCTTGGAGGCTAGAAGAGTAGGAAAACTACTATGGTCAACTTCCATCAACCAAGTAAAGTATTTAAAATTTTGAGTTTATTTTTTGAAATACAATAAAATGGCAAAGTACTAGGGATTTATCCAAAAACTTAATCATTAGTTTTGAATTTAGGTGAAACCCTAATAAGGTCTATTGTGGTGGTTTTATGTTATTATTTGGTGGCTAGGTTGAGTAATTAAGGTATTTAATTAGGTTGTTGATAACATTTGTTTTTATTTGAAATGACTATGTGTGAGTGTTATCATTATATTTCAATGTGGTTATTCTTTAACGAGGTCATGGGAATAAATGACCAATATTTTGTTTGGACTATGAACTCACTGCATGTTTTTGCTATCATGAGGAAAATAGGTTTGTGAAATGGTGACCTTGTATTTTTCAAAAGTATTTAATGGGTTATTAAATTTAAGTGTGCGTAACGATTCTTTTATGATTAAAATCAAGTTTTATTAGTGTTTGGGTTTGAATTTTTATGGAGTCAAATATTCAACTGTGTTTAATTATAATCCATTATAACCTTCTATATAGTAACTCCGTGTTTTAATTTGTTTATAGTTATATTAATCTTATTGATGGACTATGTATAAAAAAATTCATATGGTTTTATGGGGATTTTTGGTTACTTTTGGTGGCTAGGGTTTATTGTGATAATGTTGATAATTGTTTTAAGAGATATATAGAACTCGGTTGTGTTAAAAATTAACTAAGGTTTGATTTGGTTTATGATTTTAAAAACCATAGTTGAGTACAGTCCAAGTTAAGAAAATATAGTAAATAAAAATATAAAATAAAAAGCCTATTTATTGTTTCGAACCATGTACATTATAGGGGACAAGGACCATATGGAGTCCTTATAGAGGTTTGAAATAACTGCAAGGGTTTTGATAATAATTTATTATTATTTTAATTTTACTAGTTTTACTTTTTATAGATCTTTAAAGTTATGATTATCTGACCCAAGGTTGTGAAATCATGTTGAATTATTAGATTAATTCTAGAAGTGATAACTGAAATAGTTGTCATTCATGATTACGTTGACCTATTTGGGGTTATTAATATGTTTATTATTTAATTATTCTAATTTTGTAAATGGTTTTGATTATAATTTTGATTTATTATTATTATGTTAAGTAAAGTCATTTTTTGTTAATAATGTCACTTAAAGTTTTATGATTTTTTTTTAATTCACTGAGTTGTTATCTTATTTCTATGGGATTTGTTTTAACTCCTAAATGTATATTAAACTAGTATGTCAAAATGAGTGTGACCAAAATATATTTACAATCCATATTATATTTAGAAATAGAATATGGACCATAAATCAAGAAGATCATAAATAGAGCTATAGTGTTAATCAAGTACCAGGTTAATGGATATTTATGGGTTGGTTTATATGTTTGGTTTTCTTTCATTGGTCTATTGGTATGTTGTCAAAATCAATTGTTTCTTAATATTTTTACCATCGATTCTATATTGTCTTGATCCATATCCAACTAATGGTTGTGGTGATCTAGGGCCACTTATGGTTGGGCTCATTGGGACTGTCTAGGTAGAATTAGCTTCTTTGGATTGCGTGTAATGATTACATCATTTTATTCATATTTTGAGTTAATTCGGTTGATTAAAATTGTTTTAGATGAATTGTATGCTATTTTTTATAATTTTATTTAATACAAAATGATGTAATATGACATGTATATTGATTCAATAATTGATTATAATTGGTAATTGGATTATTTGAATAATATGGAGTTACTATATTGATATGAATTTCATATTTTATCATGATTACTTATTTGTAATAAATATTTTAAATTTTGATTTGAATGATGTAGCATTTTGAGTGGTGATTTGATAATTTATTTGACTGCATTTATAAAGTATTGAAATAGTGATTGAAAAAATAATTGGATATTTTATTATATAATTATTAGTGTTTGACTTAGCTATCAATTATGTTTTGATTATGTCTTGATTCATTCTTTAATAGGAAATAAATAAATAATATATAATTTTATGTGTTAAAGTTTCTTGTATGAGTCTATATAATGACAAGCTTACTAAATCTAGGTAAAAGTATTCATTGGATATGTTTAATTTTATTATCTATTGTATTGGGTGAGATTGAAAGTTGTATTTATATGAATTTTTATAATCCCTATAGATTGTGGATCCTAATAATTACATGGATGCACGAATTAAAGTATTGACACTTTGTTAATGTATGGACTATAACCTCATAACTAGTTAAATTAAATATTGATAACTGGATTGGTAAATTAATGGATTAATTCCAGTTCAATATCTTGTGAGAAGTTGTAATAACTTGATTTGTGGAAAAAAATTTATATAATAATTATTACCTAAGTAATAAATATGAACTTATCAACTTAAAGATAATTCTTTCATGTCAATTAATAACTACTTATATGTACGTAAGATTGTATGGGAAGATCCTAGATCAATTCATTATAATTAAATAACATTAAGATTTAGTTAGACTTTTTTTATAGAAAAGTTACATTGACAATAATGTACTTCATTTATAAGTTCTTATAAACATGGTTATTCTTAGATAAACATCTTGTGTATGAGGAACAAGTTCTTTATGTTCTAAATAGATCATTAAATATTGTACTAATGGTTTCTTATTCTAAATTGATAGGAGTGAGATTGTGAACTTATATTTTGATAATAAGAATTTGTCTTGTAATTGAGGCTTAATCAAAAAATAATCTTTAAGTAATATGAATACTTGAACTCAGACCACAAACTAAGTATAAGGGAAATATTAGATGTATCCTAACACCTAAATGATCCTTAGGCAAGACATTCTTGAAATTGTATCCTATATATAATTGGTAAGATGTTTTTAAGCAAAACTTAATCATGGCTGTTGAAACATCCATCAAAGTTTTCTTATCTTTAGTAGCTAACATGTCAAACTTCATACATTGGTTGACTATAGGTTGAAAAGGTGTTAAAATAATTTGCATTGAATTTGGAAATAGTATTTTTACTTGATTTTTATCTACTAGTTGTTCAAAATACTAGTACCTTTGTTTGGTCATACCCACCCACCTGTATTCACATACTTTGTTATAGTCTTCCTAATGGATTCATTACCCACCTATATTCACATACTTTGTTACTCAAGTAAGGGCATAAGTTAGTAATGAATCCATTAGGAAGACTGTAACAAAGTATGTGAATACAGGTGGGTGGGTATGACCACACTGACCCATTTATATCTTAATACTGGATGGTTAAAAAATTCTTCCTAAAGAAGTTGTTGGTGGGTTATGCACTTAGAATAGTTACCATTTTGGAAGTAACAAATTTATGGATATTATTTTGGGTTTCCATGATAAACTCTAAGTGAACTATTATGTTAATTTGTCTTGTTATGTATTATTAAAAAAAATGTGGTCATCAAACTATTGCAGATACATCTCATTTCTTGATTTCTAGCTTCAATAGATTTGTGTGTTTGGTCTTCTTGTCAATGGTATTGGACATTCATTCTTGGGTGAATATTAAAAATCTTTTAGAGTTGTGGAATAGCAAGATGGTAAAACTTATTTTGGAAATACATCAATGGGTTTTTGTATCAAGAGTGCAACTTATAGGCATGAGGTTAGAAGATTGTTAAAATATTGATAGGAAGGCAAAGAGTTTAATCCAATTTTGTTTGTCATAATATTTTTTTCTCAATCTCTCCATGGAGAAAACTTATAAGGATAAATGGGAGAATTTAGGGACATTGTATCAAACAATTATCTAGTTAGCAAATATTATCTCTTAAAAAATTTATATTCATTGAGAGGGAATGACAACGACCCCATAATTAAAATTTTGAATGATTTCAATACCATGATATGTTAGTTATAGTTTTTTTAAATTAAAATGGAAGAAGAAAAGAAGTGTATTTTTTTTCTCTATACAAATCTTGAGATTATTTAGTTAGGGAAATAACTACTATTGCATATATATTGACAATTGAGTACATAGTGGGATCCTCAGTATTAGAAGAAATGATGGAAAAAATTGGTGAATATTATCAAACAAAGGATGTCTTATATGTTAGTGGTCATTCCCAAGAATAAACTAAAAATAATTTTGGAATTGAAATTCAATAAGTAAATCTAAGACCACAACAAAATATAAGAGGAAATGTTGGAACTATTGTAAAATAACACATATAAAAAAGATTAAAAATCTAAAAATATTAAAAAGCATAATTCATCTAAATATACTAAATCTACATAAGCAAAATCATATGGTGAAGAATCAACGGATTTATTGTTATGAAATTAAATCTTGCATGCACATGATGATGCATGGTTTATTGGCTTAGGGGCCTCTTTTCATAAGGACCATCATAGGGAGTGGTTATGTGAATATTAAAATATCAACAAAAGTGATGTTTTGTTAGGGAAAACTTGAGTTATAATAATATAGGTCTAGGGAGAATCAAGTCGAGGTATAAAGATGAAATGGTTAAATCCCTCCCTACTACTATGTAAATTATAGCTTTGAATAAAAACCTAATATCTATAATTAAGATGAATAATGAAGGTGTGTATTTAATATTTAATAAATATAGTTGAAATATGGTTCAAGGAGAAATGGCACTATCAAGAGGAATATATACTATAAATATGATCAAAATTAAGTAAATCACTCTTAGAAGTGAACAATATTTTAGATTAGGCTCCTACATCTTGTGTAGAGAATAAAATGTTGTGTTATTAAATGATGGAACACATTCAATAAAAAGGCCTTGGATCATTAAAATCTAAATGAATAGTTGAAGTAATTTTTGACTTCCCATAATACTTTGAGTTATATAAGAATTATATTTCTGGTAAGTAAAATTGAGTGAAGTTTCTCAGTAGTTCTACAAACTAAAAGGGTAAGTGCACAAAGTTGAGGGACAAAATGTGGCCTACTCATGGACATGATTTTCATAAAATTTCATAAATTTGAACTTTTGTAGATAATTTGAGATATCTACACTTCAAATTTGAAGATGGTGTAAGAACATGAAAAGTAGAATTTCACATCTAGTTTCCAAAATGCTATTTATTTTTTAAATGGTTAAGTATAACTAGGTCAAACATCTAAATTTTGAAGAGGAACTCCTATTTTTTTAGAAAACATAGTAGATAGATGGTCATGACATAGACCATTTTTTTAGCAGTGTTTACTATTATTTGAAACCCTTTGGGGAAAATTTAAATAAAATCTTCTAACACGTCACCTATATTTTTTTAATGAATACATTTTTTATGAATTTTTTAAGTAAATAGATCGTAAAAACTGATAAATAATGGATAGTCATCTGTGTGACATGCCTAAATACCTCAAAAAAACAAAAATAATTTGTTTAATGTGTGTAGAATTAGGCTTACTACATCGCCATATAATTTGTTTATCACTTGGATTAATGAAAGACAAATTACATGAACATGTATAGCCATGTATGTTTGTGGCTTGTAGTGGCCTAAAAATGGCATAGTTAGAAATAAATATAGTTTGAAACCTTAAATTATTCTAAAAATTATAAAAATATTTTTTTTCTAAAGAGGAGAGCCTGCTCCTCACAACATTATCAAGTTTTTGAATTTTCACATTGAACTTCTCAGTGTATTTGGTAATCAAAGTTAAAATTTGTTTTTTATTTTCATACCTTTCAAAACTCAGCTATACATTGATAGTCCAAGCCTTTGGCTCAGGAATCCAATCCATTCTTGAGCCAAAAGGCATGAGAATTGAATTCAAATTCAAATATCATGATCGTGTTAATAACATGATCACATTAATAATGCAACCACATTATTAACTACATTATTAATGTGTTTGGTATTTAATAACATGATCATATTAATAACATGATTAGGTTAATAATGAAATCATGATATGTATTATCAACATCCTAGAACATAAATAGGAGCCATTGCCTAGAAGTCTTATGATCAAATACGGGTTTTAGATTAAGATTGTTTTTTGGGACCAATGTTCTTGTCAAGAATTAATAGCATTGAATGATAATTGGAGATGTATTAACCTATGAATCAATTTATTGTTCCTTTGATCCCAATATGGTGTGAAATCAAGCCAATAGATCCCAAATTGACATTAGATGGACATATTTCCTTGGATGGAGCTTGGTTGGCCCCAATTATGTATCAAACTAGACTAAATACTTGGTTTCTTATAATATGGTATGTAATTAGAGACCCAATTAAAATCATATGGACATAATTCCTTTTTCAATGCTCATTTAACCCTGATTGTGTATTAGATTGAAGCAAATATTCAATTAGTTTAATATGGTGTGTTATCAAAGCCCTAATTGACATTATATTGAAGGAATTCCTTACACGAGGACCAATTACTCTTAATTAAAAATTATACTAAAGAAAATACTTGATTGGTTAAATATGATGTGCAATTATGGAAAAATGTTCACAATGGACATTAGATGGACACAATTCATTACAAGGGGTGAAAAATGCTTGATTGATATTCTAGGTGGAATTAGTTAACTACATAGGATTTGGTTGTCCTCAATTGTGTATAGTATTGAAAAAAATATCAATTGATTTAACACAATGTAATTAGAGCCCCAAATGACATTAGATGTATGTAATTCCTTGCTTGGGGAGTGACTGGCCCAAATTGTATATCATATGGAACCTAAATACTCAATTGGCTCAATATGGTGTGTAATTGGGGCTAATGGAACCCAAATAGAACAATATATGGACAAAATTACTTTTATGGGGCTCAATTGGCCCAAATTATGTATAAGATAAAACCAAATACATGATTAGCTGGATAGTTTACAATTAGGGCCAATGAAGTTGTAATTGAAATTATATGTATTCAGTTACTTACATGAGCCTTGGTTGGCCCTAATTACATATTCAACTGAACTAAATACTTGGTTGATTTAATATATTATGTACTTGGGACCAATAGAAACCCTTGTTGATAGTAGAAGGATGAAATTTGTTACACAAGGATTATTTGGACTAAATTTCAAAGATCATATTAAACCAAATATTCTTTCAATTAAATTTGTGCACAATCAAAATCCCAATTGTTATTATATAGATGTAAATCCTTACATAGGGTTCAATTGGTCCTAATTTGATATCAAATTCAATCAAACACTCAATTATTTGAATAAGGTGTGTAATTAGGGCCCTAATTAAAATTATGTTAACATAATTCCTTGGGCAAGACTCAATTTGCCCCAATTATGTAGTATCTAAACCAAATACTCATTTGGTTCAATATGGTATGTAATCAGGGCCAAGTAAGACCTAATTTCCATTATATATGAATGTAATTACTTGCACACGACTACTTTGGATTGGATTGCATATTAAATTTAAAAATACTTATTTTCTTTTAATATGGTGAGCACTTAGATCCCCAATTTATATCATATGGATAAAATTCCTTACATTGAGGCTCATAAGGCCCCTAGGATCAATTTATCCCCAATTCACATCCTTTATATATAGTAAGAAATAGGTTCACAAAGATGAACTTGGTTAAAATTACATCAATTATTACCATAATTGACTTCATAGGCTCAATTTTTGATGATGTGGGGGATAATTGATCCCAAATTCAAATTCTTTACTCATAGATCTATGTTTAAGGAGTTCAAATTTTCCCCAATCACCATCATGATTATACCTTATATACCCTAAAACCTATACCCTAAGCCCTAATCCTTGAATTTCTTAATCCCTAAACTCTAAACCATAAATATAAACTCTTTAAACCTTAAACCAATCATTTTAGCTTGGAAATTAACATCATTTAGACTAATAATTAAGTTCACAGGGCTCAATTTAGCCTAAATCACATGATTGATTGCCCCATTTGACTAATTCACTCAATATTCACGATGGCATCCATGGTATAATGACAACCTAAAAACACATTCTATAGTCATAAATGGGTCCAAGTGATTCAAATTATCCTCAATTATCTTTTTGATTGACCCGTTGTACCCTAAACCATGTACATATATTAAAATCTAGAAGATGTAAACCATAAACTCTAAACACTATACCCTAAATTATAAACCATTTACTTTCCCTATTTACCAAATTTAATTTAGTCCTAATTAACATCCTTTGTAGTAATAATACAGTTTGAACACATGGCATGTCTAGTGATTAGACATTAATATACATGTCCTTAAACCTAAACTCTATGCCCTAATCCCTAGTCCCTAGAACATAAATTATAATCCATATGCCCTAATGCCCACTACATGGTAGAAACATACATGCCTTATGATATAACTAATTTTATCATGATATACATGTCAGAAAATCAACTTTTTAAACCTATGGTGAAAGCCTTTGGAGTACCAATATAGTTGTGCATCTATTCAATAAATTGGGGCTATTTTGAGCCTCTTTGACCTAATTAACCAATGAGGAGATATAACTAACTCTTCTAATCAAGAAGGAATTTGAGGCCAATTTAAACCCCTTTAATAGTAATATATGATTTAGGGAAAAATCAAAAGATTGATCTTCTATCATGAATTTATCTAATTAGTCGATTTGTGCAATTCTTTATGCGATCTAGGTAAAATTGAGCCCCTAAAACAAATTTATGGCTAAATCAATTTTATAACATGTACATGGCATAATTGACCCTATTTTTATCAAAAATGCAAACATGAAGGTAATCAAGTCATAAATAGGTGTCAAAAGTAGCTCAAATGTTCTTCGATTACATTAGTGATTGGATCCTATATTTCATATCTTAAACCCTAAGTTACCTTACACCATTTAAATTTAACCTTAAAGCCTATACCATTTACATTAAACCCTAATTCATAAGCCCTAAACTCTAAACCCTTTAAATTATAAACCATAAACCCTAAACCAATAAATTTAGTCTGAATTAACATCCTTTAAATATATAGTAAGAATTAGGTTCATAGGGATGAACTTGGTTAAAAGTACATCACTCATTACCACAATTGACTTCGTAGGCTCAAACTGTGATGATGTGGGGGATAATTGATCCCAAATTCACATTTTTTAATCATACATTTAGTTTCAAGGCTCCCAAAATTTCCCCAATTACTTACATCATTATATAAATATACCCTAAAACCTATACCGTAAGCCCTAATCCTTAAAGTTCCTAATCCCTAAACTCTAAACAACAAATATAAACTCTTTAAACCTTGAACCAATCATTTTTATCCCAAATTAACAACAATTCTAAACTAAGAATTAAGTTCATAGCGCTTAATTCAGCCTAAGTCACATGATTAATTTCCCCATTTGACTAATTCAATCAATCTGCACGATGACATCCAATGTATAATGACAATGCAAAAACACATTTTATAGTCACAAATGGGTCCAAGTTATTTAATAACATGGTCATGTTATTTTTCACATAGGCAACCCTCAATTCTTGTTTCACTTATCAATGAATTATTATTATTATTATTATTATTTGGGGATTCCACATGCTCAGAGCTTCTTTCTCTAAGTATCATGAGAAGAAAAAAATGAAGTTTAAGAAGTAATATGGCATTTAATGCACTTTGGGAAACATATTGGTTAGCCACTTAAAAATTAAAATTGTAAGTGATATGGAATTTAATGCACTTTGGGAAATGTGCTCAAAAATATTTGTGTGCCTCGTATGTCATAAAAGTGTGTTACATGTTGTTTATTAAATTCACACATTGTTTCAATTTATGGGGAGCCATTTCCCTTCCATTGCAATGTCAATTCAAAACTATGGGATTTAATGCAGGGAGTGATGTGAGTATCCATAAAGCCAATCCACTATAGGGGAAAGGTCCCTATAGCCATTTACCTTAACTTTATACCTTAATTATAATCCCTGATCCATAAAACATAAATTGTAATCCCTAATCCATAAATGTTATGCACTAATGCCTAAATTCCTAATCCATAAACCCTATGCACTAATGCCTAAATGTCTAATCCATAATCCCTTATATGTATTAATTATAATGTAATTATGTTATTATTAACATAGGAAACACTTGATCCATATTGCCAATTACCAACCCTAAAGCTTATATTGATAATAGCGTGATCTCATTATTACATAAAATAATTGTGTTATTATCAATACAAGCTTCTTAATGGGTTAGATGGGTCAAAACCTTATACAACACATAATTCAATCATGTTATGTAATAATGTGATCATGTTATGTGTTTTATAAGGTCTTGGCCCATCCAACCCATTGAGAAGCTTATATCAACAATAATGTGATCGTATTATGTAATATACGCTTCTCAATGGGTTGGATGGGCTAGTACCTTATAGAAAACATAACATGATCACATTATTACTATTTTATATTAATCTCACTTATCAGTGACTATTATTATCCCAAATCAAGACTTTTATCCCCATAAAAATTCTCTTTGTACTTTTGTGAGATATGTGTACTTGTGTACTTGAACCCACCTTTGAAATGTTATCAATTGTCACTTCTGATGGGTTCCATATCACATTCAAAGAGGAATTTTTTGAATTAAAAAAACCAGAGTAATTAGAATATTTGAGAGAGAAACACAAGCTACAAATGTGAAAACTTCATGGTAAATAAGGTACAAACCCTAATCTTGATGAACCAAATGCCATTGATAATGAGCCAATTAATGATAATGAATTAAGCAATGAATTAGTTAATGTTGGAAGTGTTGACCAAATTTGACTTTTACATCAAATTTAAAATAATGAATAATAATTAAATTTAAAATAATGAATTAGTTAATGTTGGAAGTGTTGACCAAATTTGACTTTTACATCAAATTAGGGCACCCCTAGGTAAAAAATTGACCTTTAGGTGTTTTATGGGGTATAATATCATATCATGAGGTGTTTTATAGGTCATTTTATGCCTTTTGATATTATATTGGCTTTATTCAATTAGTTTTTAAGTCCATTTATCATTTTGGATCATCTTAAGGGTCAAAAAGTGAGCATTTAATGCTTTGTACGGGTTTATTTAGAAATGTGAAGGTGTAAAAATGTGATGTCATGTCCCATGTGTCATTATAAGTATTAATTAACTAAAAATAATAAAAATTAGTAGGTTTATCAAAAGAAAAGTTAGTTTTTTTTAAAAAGGAAGAATTTGGCATTTTTACAACCTCTTTGGGAAGTGTGCCACTTCAAAAAAGTCAAAATGTGACTCTTTATCTCCCCCAAACTAATATAAACACTTGAACTTATTAATAAGTGTCATTTATTTCTCAAAACTATTTTGCTTCTATTTTGGCTTTCTAGACACATAGAAGTGACCTTTAGGTTTTTGCTCAGTATGATCAACATAAGGGGTTTTAGGCAAAATGATTTTGGGAGATTGTTTTAAACTCAGATACCTTAATTTTAATATAAATATTTTGAATAATTATCAACTTTGATTTATGAATCACCCATTGCAAGTTGATTGTGTAAATATGCTTGCCCATCTATATACCCTATCAGTTTTCTCTTGGTTTGATAAAATTTGTATAATATAGATGATAAGATTGGTTCTAGAAGATGTTTATTTCCACTTTTAATTTTTACCATTCTTGTTTTCAATTCTAGGTTCATTTTATGAGCATTTCACCTCAAGTTTGTAGACTATTCCATTTTGTGTTGATGGGTAGGTTTCCATTATTTTCTAAATTTCCATACTTTTTTAGTGGCTCTAAGGGGTTGTGATAAATCCATTATCATGTCTCCAAGGTGATTTTAACCTCATTACATCTCAATTTCTCTCTTAAAAACAATATTTATAGTAATAGTCATATGCAAGGATAAACAGTCAGTCTACCATGAACAACTCATTTGTAGGTGCTCTAATGGAGAGTTCAACATTGAAAATGAAGTGTGAATTTATATTTTAGTCTTATAATAACCTTGAGAGTCTAGTTTCATTATTAATATATAAACTAGAACTTAGATAATGGTCAAAACATGCACATTGTCTATATCTGCACTTTGTTGCCTGTGTCTATGTGAATATCGACCTACAAGTGGCTCAATAGAGGTTTATAGGCTCTTGAATAGAAGTTTCAATTTTTTTTGACACCCTTATTAAGGTCTTCACATGATGAGTGACCATAAAAGCCTTGTTGGATTGTTAAGTGGATACATAAGATGGGAGGTTGTCTAAAAAAGTGAGAATACTAAGTTTTGAGACACTTTCCCTAAATTAAGCAAACAAAGGTCCTAGCCTTTTTTCTCATGGTTATGAAATAGGGTTATTAAAGGGTTTGATGCATCTTGGGTACCAAATTTTTTATCTCTCATATATATGATTAAAATTTTAAGGTTTAGAGGATAAGTGACTAAGGAAGGATGGTGATTAAGAAGCTTAAAGATGCTCCTAAAATCACTGAGTGTAGGTAAAATATATCTATTATTGGAGATCAAAAGATGTTTTCAAATCCAAAAGTTCAAACTCAGACCATAATATCAAGATGAGGGGTTTCTAATATCTCAAGGTTAAATTCATGGCATGAATATCATCATGAAATAATGGTACTTTTGTTTTGAATCCCCAAGCATACTATGACCAACCTTAGAATATGCTAAATCACCTATAGGTATGATATCAAAACAACTTAACACAAGTCATAAACACCTACAACAAGGTATGCAACTAGAGATATTAAATTAATGTCTTAAGTCATGTTTTATCTCTCTTAAGGTAAATCCAAGCATGATCAAGTGTTAGTTTATTATCAAGCTTCAAATTAAGTATCTTTATACCATGAACAAACCCATTTAAATTAGATAGACACCTATAACAAGAGTGTCTCAATCACAACAAGGAGAGCTCAGTTTGAGGTTTTCAAAAGTGCATATGAAGAGCACAATTAAGGTTGGAGTGATGATATGTCTTGTAAAACATCACCATCAGGATCATGATCATATTAATTAATTCTAAGGATTGTAAAAAATCCTATATAACCCTTAAAACCCTATGACAACCACAGCCAAGCTAAAAGTAAGAGGCACAGTCTTGTAGGTCAAAGGAAGAAGGAAGACCTAAATTAGGTTTAAATGAAGTAATAAAGTATAGAACATGATTATATGGGTGAAATAGGTATTATGAGTTCATTGAGGATATTTATATACCTTAATTTATTATAGGGTGAAGGTACTATCCATATATTTAGTTGTGGTATTTTAAGACAGGCAGTGAGCATAGGGAGTGATGGTTTTGAGTTCTTGACATTGTATAAAGGTGATGTACAATTGTAAAACCCTTTATTAATGACCTTATTTATTCAATTGAGTTCCAAACATACTATTACCAACCTTAGTAAATTCCAAATCACCAACAAGTATGATATCAAAAAAAGTTAACACAGTCAGAACTATGCATATAGTCTGTGCTAAACAGGGGTATAAAGAGATGTGCAGGTGATTAGGGTAATTAACTAATTGGTAACACTTGGGTCATGTTATTAATATATTTAATACACTCACATAAAACATAAATCAAGTAAATGTAGGGTACCAAACATGCATACACATCCCATCTACATAAACCCTACAAACATTGCCTTTTTACTAGTCTATATTGAAGTTTTGATCAATTAGAGGGTCTATGTTTGGATTAAGGGGATAAAATTTTGTGTAAATCACCCTTAAAAATTTTATAATACACTCAAGTATCTACATATATCTAAAAATACAAGGGATTTCCCTCTATTTTGTCTCAGATAGAGGGCGCTCCCTTTGTGCATAAATACTACATTCTTGGGAAGAATAGTGGAATGTGTGAACTATAAGTTGTTTATAAATTTAAAGAGTATTTATAAATATGAAACACACCCACATAAACATGATAAAAACCTCATAGGAGATATAAAATAAATATGTTAGTCCTGACAACAAAGGTTATAGTCAGGACCATGAGGGATGGTAAAGCCTATTGCTAAATGAGGTAGTCATTTTCACCTATAGCCTTGGTTGGGAATTATACTTTGTTGAAACATGTTCATGGGATCACATTAAATTTTTATAATCTATTTCAATTTATTTAATCCTTCAAGTAAGGTCATTTTGAACAAAGGATGCAGGTAGGCCTACTAGGTAAGGATTATGTCTATGTTAAAACTTAACCAAATTGGGGTACCCCTAGGTAGAAAATTGACATTTAGATGTTTTATGGGGTTTTATATCATGTAATTATGTGTTTTATAGGTAATTTTATGCCATTTAATGTTATATTAACTTTGTTTAATTAGATTTTAAGTCCACTTATCATTTTGGGTCATTTTAAGGGTTTAAAAGTGAGCATTTAATACTTTATATGGGTTTATTAGGAAATGTGAAAGTTTTAAAACATTATTTCATGTCCCATGTGTACTTATAAATCTTAATTAACTAAAAATATTGAAAATTTGTAGGTCCATTAGAAGAAAAATTAGTTTTCTTAAATAAAAGGAAGAATTGGCACTTGTACAGCCTCTTTGGGAAGTGTGCCACTTGGAAAATGTTTAAATGTGAATATTAATCTCTCACACACTCATATACATTATTTAATTACTCTATAAGTTTCATTTATTTATCAAAACTATTCTACTTCTTTTTCATCTTTCTAGACACACAAAAGTGACCTTCAAGTTTTTTCTCGGTATAGTCTGCACAAGGGGTTTCAAGTAAAATGCTTCTAGTATGTTTTTTTACAATTATATATCTTAATTTTCATATAAATATTTTTAATAATGATCAATTATGATTTATTAATCACCCATTTGAATTTGATAATGCAAATCTACCTACCCATTTGTGTTCCTTGTCAATTTTCCTTTGGTTTGAGCAATTACATACAATATAGATGCTAATATTTATTATAGATGATTTTTAATTACCCATATAATTTTTACCATGATTTTTTAAAATATTAGGTTGATTTTATGAGCATTTCACCTCAAGTTTTTAGACTAGTCCATTCTATGTTGATGGGTAGGTTTTCATTGTTTTCTAATTTTCCATGCTTTATTAGTGGATCCAAGGGGTTGTGATAAATACATTATCATGTTTTCAAGTTTATTTTAACCTCATGAAATCTCAAGTTATCTCTTCAAAATAATATTCATAGCCATAGTCATATGCAAGGATAAATAGTCAGTCTACCATGAACAACTCATTTGCAGGTTCTCTAATGGAGAGTTCAATGTTGGAAATGAAGTGTGAAGTTATGTTTTAGTCTGTGAATCACCTTGAGAATATAATTTAATTATTAATTTATTAAATATAACTCATATAATGGTAAAAACATGTGCATTGTCCATATCTGCCCTTTGTTGCATGTGTATATGTGAATATCCACCTATAGGTGGGTGAACAGAGGTCTATAGGCTCTTGAATAGAAGGTTGAATTTGTTTTTGACACCCTTATTAAGTTATTATCATCATGAGATACCATAACATCCTTTTTTGATTTTTAAGTGGATACATAGGATGGAAGGTTATCTAAAAGTGAGAAGACTGAGTTTTGAGACACTTTCCCTAAACTGAGCAAATAGAGGTCCTAGCATTTTTTCTCATGGTTATGAAATAAGATTATCAAAGGGTTTGATGAATCTTGGGTACCAAAGTTTTTATATATCATATATATAATTATCTTTGAAAGTTATAGAGGATAAGTGACTAAGGAAGGATGGTGATTAAGAAGTTCAAAGGTGCCCCTAAAATCATTGAGTACAGGCAAAATATATCTACTATTAGAGCTCAAAAGAAGTTTTCAAATCCAAAAGTTCAAACTCAGACCATACTATTAAGATTAGGGTTTTAAAAAATATCAAGGTGAAATTCATGGCATTAATATCATCATGAAATAGTGGTACTTTGTGTTTTGACTCCCCAAGCATACCTATAGTCTGTACACAGGTCATACACACCTAAAATAGGGTATGCAGCCAAAGATCTCAACTTGGTGTCTTAAGTGATATTTTATCTCTCTTAAGTTAAATCTAAGCATGATCAGGTGTTATTTTATTATAAATATTAAAATTAATTCTATTTATACCATTAAAAACCCCATTTAAAGTAGATAGACACCTACAACAAGAGTGTCTCAATCACAACAAGGAGAGCTCAGTTTGAGGTTTTCAAAAGTGCATATGAAGAGCATAATTAAAGTTGGAGTGATGATACAGTTTTTAAAACATAACCATTAGATAATTATCATCTTAATTAACTCTGAGGATTGTAAACTATCCTATATAACCCATGAGACCCTATGACAACTTACAACCAAGCTAAAAGCAAGAGGCACAATCTTGTAGGTTAAAGGAAGAAGAAAGACCTAAACTAGGTTTTGATGAAGTAATAAAGTATGAAAAATGATTGTATGGGTGAAATAGGTATTATGAGTTTGTTAAGGATATTTTTAGACCTTACTTTCTTATAGGGTGAAGCTAGAATATATACATTTAGCTATGTTAAATTGAGACAAGTAGTGAGCATAGGGATTGATGGTTTTGAGTGCTTGACATTGTATAAAGGTGATGTATAACTTTAAAACCCTTGATGAATGACCTTATTTATTAAATTTAGGTATAAAAAAAATATTAAAAACCTTATTATATTCCAAACCACCCATATTTATGATATCAAAATAAGTTAACACAGGTCATACACACCTATAACAAGGTATGCTTCCAGAGATCTCAAATTTGTGTCTTAAGTGATGTTTTATCTCTCTTAAGGTAAATCCAAGAATGATAAGGTGTTATGTTATTATAAATATTCAAATTAATTCTCTTTATTCCATTAACAAACCAATTTAATGTAGATATACACCTACAATTAGAGTGTCTCAATCACAACAAGGAGAGCTCAGTTTGAGGTTTTCAAAAGTGAATATGAAGAGCACAATTAAGGTTGGAGTGATGATATGGATTGTAAAACATCACCATCAGGATCATGATAATATTATTAAACTCTAATGATTCTAAACAATCCTATATAACCGTTGAGACCTTAAGACAACATACAACCAAGCTAAAAGCAAGAGGCATAGTCTTGTAGGTCAAAGGAAGAAGGAAGACCTAAACTAGGTTTTGATGAAGTAATCAAGTATGGAACATGATTATATGGTGTGAAATAGGTATTATGAGTCCATCTATGATATTTTTATACCTTAATTTCCTATAGGGTGAAAGTATAGTTTGTACATTCAGTTGTGGTAGACTGAGATATGTAGTGAGCATAAGGAGTGATAGTTTTGAGTGCTTGACATTGTCTAAAGGTGATGTAGAATTTTAAAACACTTGATGAATGACATTATTAATTAAAGGTAGGTACAAAAATTCTATTACCAACATCATTATATTCCAAATAACCTACAATAATGATATTAAAATAAGTTAACACAACTAGAACTATGTATATAGTCTGTGTTAAGCAAGGGTACAAAGAACTGTGTAGGTGATTAGGGTAATGAACTGACTAGTAACACTTATGTCATGGTCTTAATAAAGTTAATAAACTACCATAAAACATAAATCAAGTAAATATAGGGTATAAAACATGCATACACATCCCATCTTCATAAACCTTGTAGACAATGCCTTTTTATTAGTCTATTTTAAAGTTTTGATCAGTTGGAGGGTCTATGCTTGGAATAAGGGGATAAAATTTTGTGTAAATCAACCTTATAAATTTTATAATACAATAAAGTATCCAAATATATCTAAAAAAACAAGGTATTTCCCTCTATTTTGTCTTAGATAAAGGGCCCTCCCTTTGTGCATAAAGACTACAGTCTTGGGAAGAATGTTGTAATGTGTGAACTAGAAGTTTTTTAGACCTTGAAATAGGATTTTTAAAGCTTAAACACACCCACATAAACATGATAAACACCTCATAGGAGAGATAAAACAAATATGGTGGTATAGACAACAGAGGTTGCAGTCATGATGATGAGGGATGGTAAAGCCTATTGCTAGATGAGAAAGTCATTTTCACCTATAGCCTTAGTTGGGAATTCTACCTTGTTGAAACATGTTCATGGAATCACATTAAAGGTGTAGAATATATTTTAATGTAGATAATCTATCAAGGAAGATCATTATGAACAAAGGATGCAGGTAGGTCTACTAGGTAAAGATTAGGCCTATGTTTAGATTGAGGGTTTTTCACACTTAAAACATGAAATGAGCTTGGTAACATGTTGAAACATGTTTTTAGGGATAATAAAAAGGTGTTAAAGCTTGTAGAGATAAAAGAGGTTGAAAATAGCCCATTTTTAAGCTCAAACCCAACATCAAGCCTATGGAAATAAAGAAAAGAGCTTGACAAGGAAACTTTAGAAGCTTAAATCTATCATGGGGATTTTCATGGAGGCTAGAGAAACGAGTTGAAGAAGGTCCTAAATAACCATTTTTTGGAATTAGTCTAAAACTCCAACATCAATTTTTATAAAACAAGCTTAAGGATCAAAACTGCTAGAAAACCCTTGTAAACCCTTGATAGTGACTCGATGAAGGAAATGGAGTTGGAGATGAAATATAATGGAAATTTTTTACTAAAATAATTATTCAACTTTGTATATGACTCTCTCAGGCTCCCTCACATGCCTTTTGATCATACAGACTTCTACGGATGGGAGCAAAAATAGGGGTTTCTCACTATTTTATGTGTTTTGTAGGTTTTAAGAGTTTTTAAGAGATGAAAATAATATGGATGGAAAGATTAAGACTTAATATAATTCTCAATATCACTCTAATTCCTTTAAATAACTCTTATGTGTCTAAACTAGGTCATTCAACTCAGCCAATCCAAACTGGCCTATTAGACAAGCTAGTGAAAGGTGTGAAAACTTCAAGTGGGTGTACTTTTAATATTTACATAATGATTATAAGGAAATTAATGGTATTTACACATGTAATTCACTTAATTTTAAGTATTTTCATGGAAAATTTATGCCTTTTTAGAATCTAAGTGTGCAAGGTGCATGGAAGAATAGGTTTTTTGATAATAGATGATGATTGCTCCTCTCCAAGTGATTCTAGATGACTAGGCCCATTAATAAAGAATTAAAGGTATTTATTATGTCATTATACTTCATTAAAATCATTTGGAATACTACTCATCAGTTATAGGATGTTCAAATAGCTCCAATCATGAAGATAGATTTTTTGAGCCAATTGAGGAGTTTCTTACCACTTTTCATGAGGGTTATGATTTAGATTTACATTTGTACCTCAAAACCTTGCATGTTTCATCAAATACCCTCTCCACATTCACAAGTAACTCCTTGTATCAGATTTACATGTGTCCATTTGACCCTTTAACTTCTCTCTTCTTATCTCTCTCACAAGTTCTATAAGAACTAGCCATTTTGGCCATTGTATAGATGCTCCAACTGAGTATGGTGAAGCCCTACTCATTTCTATACCTTTTTATCAATAAAAATACTAAGTGTTATCTCTTCCATGACTATTCATATTGTGTTTTTATTGGATGATGAATCTTGTTTAATGAATACTATTGATTCCTAACATGTGGTCTCATTATTTCACCTATTTGCAACTTCTTATAGGGCATGTGATGTGTTTCAAGAATTGTCAAAGATTAAGTGAGTTAGTCTCTTCATTAGTGAAATTAAAGGCATATTTTCTATAACTCCTAGAGTAATACATCCTCCCATAACCTCATAATGTAATATTGATGTAAGAAGTCAAATTGGAGAGTGTATGTTTAGTTTATCCTTTGATTTCAGGTGTAATATACATATGGTTGTTGTCATCAATCTATTTGGTTTATCACCTCCATTAGGTTAGTTTTATTTCAATTATATCTCTCCCTTTTCACCCCCCAAATTTATTAGTATTTACAATCCTAAGTGGTACATCAAAATAGCTAGCCCTATCTATAGACTCACCTCATTCCTTAGGTTTCCCACAATCCTATAGGTGATTTCATTATGCCACATGGATGAGGAGAGCTTTACATCTCCTCAAAGGGTGAAAATACACGTGAAAACACTTTTTGGCATTCTCGTGGGATTCTTGTTCCAAGAAATTGAGAGATTTTTGGTGTTGTTTCTCAACAATCAGCCTTTAAAGGCATCTATTAAAGCATCAATGGCAACTCTAAAGATACATTAGCTAGTCAAGCAACCCAGGTATTCCATTTGAAGATTGTTGATGACCTTTTATTGTGTTCCTTCTTCCCAATGAAGTTTCATTGCTGACCTTGGATTTGAGTTTTTCTCTCTAAAATTTAGTGAAACCTTCCAATCTTGTGCCATTTCCCATCAATATGAATATGTTCTTAATGAGCCTTGGTGTGGCAATAATCAGCCTTGTCATGAAGTGTATCAATCCTACAATCAGCCTTGTTATGAACCACATTTTACTTCGAAATAGTCCTATGAGCCATGGTATTCCTATAGTCCTTCATTTCCCTCTCTGTATGGAGACCATGTTGTTGGACAATCCTATGAGAATGGCTCTCAAGAGACAACTCTCTATCAGTCCCAATATGAGCCTTATAATCCATATCATGTCCTATCAACCTCAAGAGTAGTTTTATGAGTCTTTTAATATAAAAACAAATGTTTCCATGAATTATATAGAAGGATACCATTGGTAATATGTAGCTCCTACTCATAAAGATGTTACTCCTCCTAATCAACCCAAGAATTCAATTCCATATGAGTTCACTAGTACTTTTATATTTTATAGACCCATTCATAAGCCTTCTCCTTCATCCCACACTTCATCCCCAATTCCTTCACCTTCTACTACATCTCACACTCTAACTCTATCACCTCAAATCCATGAGCCTATCCATCAACCTTTCACATCATTCCTTGTCAAGGAAGAACCTATCTTGAGAGAAGAAAGTGAAGAAGAGAAAATCCAATTCATGGATAATCAGGAGGCTCTCATGAGTGATAATGAGGATGAAATCACCATAGGGAATCCCCTTGGTGAATAAAAGGACAATCCAATAGTTGATGTCTCTATATATGGAAGGATGTGTGTCCATGAATAACTCATTACACTTCACCCTCAAGTTGATTTTGAGTTCTATGTGCCACCTCCACCAACTAGTTCATTTTGTCCTCATTTCATCACCCTTTGCCTTGATGGAACAATGGTATGGGAACAAAAGGAGGATCAACTGGTTGATAAAGAAAGAAAACCCTTGATTGAAGAAAACCTACCTCCTTGGTAGCCTCATTAGGCTAGATCACATGATTTCAAGATGACTAGTCTTGGCATCACCATGAAGGACAAGGAGATGGAAAACCTTGTAGCCCTTAAATAAGACTCTACATTTGATGGAAAGGTTGTAGATGATCATCATAATCATGAAGTGAAATGTGATATTAAGGAATGAGAAAACTTTCAAGTCATCTCTCAAGAAATCATAGTCTTAGGAGAATCTCATGAGACCAAGATAGAAGAATTAGCTCTTGAAGATTATCACGAGGAAGAAAATTTATGGAATAAGTTCAATGTAATATGCAAGGAATTTGATGAGTTGGTTAAATTTTATTCTTCTTCAAAATATTTCATAGCTAATGATAAGACCAATATTGTTGATGAGTTTAATGAACATGATCTTGAGTGTTTAACCAAACATGAAGAGAAAGCTCTATCTACTGGTCAATAATTTGTTGTTATGAAGCCACTTGGTGATACTAACATTCAAGAAGTGGTTGACAAGGATGGTTGGTATCTAAAAATAGAGATCTTTCAAGAGCTTGAATAGCTTTACCAATTTGAGGGCCAAGTGTATGAAAAGGTGAAATAAGAGGTTTCTATGGAAGAAAATGATCAAGATTGGATAGATTTTACAAAGCTCCTTGATGAGATAGAAGATCTTGAAGCTGAAGGAAAGCCCAATCTTGCTGAGAGCAATATGGAAGACAAGAAGGCATGCCTTGTTGAATCATCATTTGAAGTTTAAATTGAAGATCCACATGATAAAGTTGAAGATGTTTGGATGAAAGAGGAATAATTATACATTTTAGACTTGTTTAAAGATGGTCTACATGAGAATATGACAATTGAAGTGCCAAAGAACAAGTCTGATCCACAAGACATCCAATCCAAGGAGAAGCATGCTTTGCACCATGTTTCACCTTATGAAGAAGGTTATGCTTTAAACTTCCCTTTTGATCTAAGAAGTAGGTATTCTTAGTTTTTAGTTGTAAATAATATTTTTTTCATGTTTTCCCTAAGTTATTAGAGTACATGTGTGTGTGTGTGTGTCTAGTTGTTTATTTGTTTTGGTGTGTGACCTTTGCTTTGTGTGGTAGAGGTAGTCATTAGTGCCTTGTCTTGATCAAAATTTTTTGGTTAATGTTCAAAGTTTTTCTTGTTTGTCTCAGTCCTTATATCACTCTATAATCCCAATGGATTGATAAGGCTACTAGTATAGTTAGTATAGTAGGCATACTACCCCTATGGGTCACCAATTTGTTGACCAAAATTGACATTTAGGTCAAATTGGGGCACCCCTAGGTAAAAAACTAGCCTTTAAGTGTTTTACAGGTCTAATATCATGTAATGAGTTGTTTTATAAGTAATTTTATGCCATTTAATATTAAATTAGCTTTGGTCAATTAGGTTTTAAGTCCATTTATCATTTTCATTTTAAGGGTTAAAAAGTGAGAATTTAATACTTTGTATGGATTTATTGGGAAATTTTAAGGTTTAAAAACATTATTTAATGTCCCATGTATCCTTATAAGTATTAATTAATTGAAAATACTAAAAATTTTCAAGTTCATCAAAAGAAAAGTCAATTTTCTTAAAGAAAAGGGAGAATTTGGCATTTATATGACCTATTTGGGATGTATGCCACTTATAAAATTTTTAAATGTGAATATTAATATATAACACACTCATATACATGATTTAATTTATATATAAGTGTCATTTCTTGCTCAAAACCGTTTTGCTTCTTTTTTGGCTTTCTAGACACATAGAAGTGACCTTCAAGTTTTTACTCGGTACGATCAGTACAAGGGGTTTTAGGTAGAATTATTTTGGTATTTTTTTTTAAAATTATATATATTAATTTTCATATAAATATTTTTAATAATTATCAAATTTTATTTATGAATCATCCATTTGAATTTGATAATGCAAATATACCTACCCATTTGTGCACCCTATCAGTTTTCCCTTCATTTGAGTAATTACATACAATATAGATGATAAGATTGGTTATATAGGATTTTTAATTCCCCATATAATTTTTTCCATTCTTGGTTTCAATTTTTATGTTGATTTGATGAGCATTTCACCTCAAGTTTTTAGACTGGTCCCTTCTGTGTTGATGGGAAGGTCTCTATTATTTTTTGATTTTCCATGATTTTTTAGTGAATACAAGGGGTTTTGATAAATAAATTATCTTTTTTCCAAGGTTATTATAACCTTATGACATCTTAGTTTCTCTCTTCAAAAAAATCTTCATAGTCATAGTCATATGTTAAGGATAAACAGTCAGTCTGCCATGAAGAAACTCATTTGCAGGTGCTCTAATGGAGATTTCAACATTGAAAATGAAGTGTGATGTTATGTTTTAGTCTTTTAATCACCTTGAGAGTCTATTTTAATTCTTAATAGAGTAACTATAACTCATAGAATGGTCAAAACATGCAAATTGTCCATCTCTGCACTTTGTTGCCTGTGTATATGTGAGTATCCACCTACATGTGGGTGAAAAGAGGTCTATAGGTTCTTGAATAGAAGGTTGATTTTTTTTTTGACGCCCTTGTTAAGTTATTATCATGATGAGAGACCATAAAATCCTTTTTTTAGTGTTAAGTGGATACATAAGATGGGAGGTTATCTAAAAAAGTGAGAAGACTGAGTTTTGAGACACTTTCCCTAAACTGAGCAAATAGAGGTCCTAACATTTTTTATTATGGTTATTGTTGATGTCTTAAAATGGCACTAGATCTTAATCAAAAACAATGGGAAGTCTCAAGCTATGGGACAATGTGGCTTGAAAACAACCTCCAAATTTTAAAGAAGTTGGTCTCTTCTTTTGTATTGGGTGTTGGGGAAAAGGGATAGGAGACTAAACAGAAACGCAAAATGTAGGAATTGAAACCTAACTATGGTGATGCGCCTGAGAGTAATCCTAATCCTAACCTAATCATAGTGAAACTATTATGTGACTCTATTACATTTAAGAGTAGACAAGTCCATGATCAATGTAAAAAATTGGAATAATAGAAACAGAGGCTCACAACAGGGGAGTCTTTTGCTGAGATACAGGAATTGTCAACAAAGGCATAGTGTTCAATCTTCTTAATAGAATATTTAAATCACATTAGAGGTGCAAAATTCAAGCATAGTTATGTAGAACTTTAGACTCCAGAAAATGGGATAGAAGCAAATAACATTTCCAATCACAACACTAGAAAATCTACAGCATAGACTACTTTGCAAATGACACAGATGACATTAACAAGGGCATAGTGTTCAATTTTCTTATTGAATCTTCTAGTCATACAAAAGATGAAGAAACACACACAGTCATATAAACCTTTCAACTTAGAAAAATGTAACAAAAGCAAATGATATTATTTGTCAAAAACTCTGAAAGCCTAAAACTATGAGAATTCCCCCCTCCTTCCTTTTAGATTTTAAAATTCTTCTTCTTTTATATCCCCAGATGTCTCCATATACTTTATTTCCCACGCAATCTTCTCCATCCTTTGCTCATAGGGGACAAATAGACGGCACCTTCAATGCTGTGGGTGGCTCCAAAAATCTACCCGATGAACTGTTTCATCTACTCGAATTAACTCCAGCCAATTTTCCCTCCATTTCACTTTTGGCAACTGATACATGGAACACTCTGCTATGTTTGAAATAGGAGAGGACACTTATTCAATTTTTTGAAAATACCCTTGATCACCTAGAATACACCAAACAATGACACTTGGCACCTTCCACCTGATTCATCGAAGATATGCGGCTCTTTACACTCCCCTTTGGCTGTGTCGTGGTATCATTAGGGGCATATATCAGACTCCTATGGATGGCAAAATTTGGTAGCTTCTATATAATTTTGAATTAACACTCGGGACCCACCACTATTTCATATTTGTTAATAGAGCTTGGTGATGATTCTCTCAGGTGTTAACATGTGGAGACTTTTGTGGCTTCGAGGAAGATAAGTGGCATCTTCCACTTCTTCTATGGATGGAGTAGAGGGGGACCCAGAGAGTGACACTTGGTAGCATCTGTTGATTTATGGCACTTGAGCAAAATAAAATGATGCCTTTGTGCATTGAATGGAAAGCATTGGACTCATGGCTTCCCGAATGCCGACACGTGGTGGCTTGCTATTTTTCTCCAAAAAGGTCTTTTAGGGCCTCCACAACTGCCACTAGGTGCTTTCCATTTTCTCTAATGCCTTATGGTGAAAGTCTCTGAATGAAGTGCAGACACTGATATGAGACATGGATGCTGACACATGGTGCATTCTACTTAACTGCTACTGGGTATGTGGCACGATCTATAGTTCTTGAAGGTTACAAAAAGGTGACTCAGGGGATGCTAGCTATCAGCTTTGTCTCCTGAAAAGTGATGCTTGGCAGCATCTGCTTGAACTAATACTCAAGAAAAAATGAGATGAAGGAAACAAGAAGGGGAAAAAGACCTGCTCAGAGGGTGACACTTGGCAGCTTCTGCTGCATCTCAACACTTGGGCAAAATGAACCGATCCTCTGCTTCAAAATTCTGTCGCTTCACCCAAAGAACCAATATTGTAGTGCTCAAATAAAAAATAATTAAATATGATGTAGAGTAGGAAATTACTCTATAGTTATTGGTGACCATCAGGGCTTTTGAGCCTGCTCAAAAAGAACCTGACTCTCACTCGATCAAAATTTCAAAATTTACAGCTTCAAAAGAGTTGTTTGGAAGATAGACCACTCATGGTCGGATAATCCTTCCTTTCTCTACAACTCATCAAAATCCAAATCCAAGTTAATGAGATCTTTGTGTGAAAAGGTTTGCAGGATCTGGGCAATAGCTTTTAGCTTGGATTTTAGCTAAAAAATAGGGATTAGAACATTTTTTACCTTAGAGGTTGGAGAATCATCCTGCAAGCTCTAAAAAATTGTTTGATCCCTTTGCCTGGCTAGCATCAATGGTTGGATTTGATCCACCAGCAGCACCATCCTTGCATCCAAAAATGGGGAAGGAAGGCCTAATTACACCAGATCTTCAATGTGTTGCCTCATTTTGTCGATGCCTTCTTCAATGACATCGAGACAACTTCTACAATTGTTGGCTATAACATTACGACTGAGCTCCTCATTGACCCATTTTGTGGTAGCCATTCTATTGGGAATCCTTGTGGCTACCAATGTTGCATCCCTTGAGCTGTAGAGCTTCTCCATCAAAGAATGAGAGTCTGTGACTCTCCAAGAGATCGTGGCCAAAGCGCTCTATACCAGATTCTCGACCATCTGACATAGCTACTACATGTGGCATAGGAAGGTGAAAAGTGGCCTAAGCTAGAGAATCTCCAAAGAGATTCTCTCCAATGCTAACTTGTAGAGTTCTTTTACCAGATGCACCATTTTGATACCTCTTGGCTTTTGGCCAGCTCAATTGCTAGTTGCGCGGTCCGTTGCTGCTCTGCCTGGAGCTGGGCTTGAAAAGCTACACCCTTATTCTGTTCTTCCAACAACCCTTGCTATGATTGGGTAACCTGTAGTTGGAGTCATTTGATTCTTCCCTGTAATGTTGCATTTTCTCATCTTAGAGCTATTGTTACACCCTTGGCAAGTTCAAGCTCTGCTTTTAGAGAATCATTTTGGGCTTGAATTGCTCATTGAGTCTGGAGGGAAATAGTATCTTGCAACTATTTCTATAGACTAGCTATCTCATTATCCTTCTGGTTTATTTGTTTGGCCAAACTATTGCAGTTTGCCTTTTCCATGGCTAGGTCAACCTCCATCTTCTGCAGTATCCTCGATATCCTTAAATATTCTTCTGTGATTGCAAAACTAGATTCAGTCATGAGCTTGACTCTGTCTTGAGGCCTGAACAAGGACATGTCAATGGCCACTGTGTTCATGTTGTAGTCTTCTAGCCACATTTGTTCACTCGACTTGGCAACATTGGGCGATAAATGGGTCATCGTCAGGTGCTGTTGAATGGGGTCATATTATGACCTCAAATGTGGCACTGCCAGCACTTTATTCACTTTACTCTTCTTCTTATCTAATCGGCCTTCTCTTGCCTTCCTTGTAGCATCAGCCTACGTCTGGAAAGTGGAAGGGGATGCAATATATCCCCCTACGAAGGGAAATCCTTGTGGCAGGCTATATTGGAGAACCATTGGCTGGCTAGGGGTGAGTTGAAGGGGCATTTTTATGGGAACGGAGGGGGAGAAATAGGGTAATGTTAAGGCTTAAGGCATGGATTGAGAGGGAGGAGGGGGAGTAATTCCTACCTGAGGAGAAGTTGTAGTGCTCTGCACTAGGCGTTGTGAAGGTTGTTCTTCCTCTTCTGGGTCTAATTGGGACTACACCCTTCCTCTCTTCCTAGGTGTTTTTGATGTTCCCACCATCTCTAATTTTTTTTTTAATAACCTGGTATGAACCTTTCGCAAGATAAACGCTTGCTACAACAAATTTCACTAGGTGCCACAATCACAATGAGCAAGATATTTTCGCAGGAATGCTTGAGAGTTTGTAAACTTTAAAATTTGGTAAGGGATTTTTATGGGCCTATCAAGTCCCAAATAGCATTAAATTAAGATGATCGTTAGCAAATCCTACTCAATCTTTGGGAAACAATGAGGCAGACACATTATGTGGCACAAGGTACCTTAGAGATTTCAAAAGATTTGGGGAAGCAAATATTGCGGCAAAGAATAAAGAATTAAAGAATTTTTAAGACACTGACTCTGCATTTAAAACGCTTATTTTAAAGGAAAAGCAGAAAAGCAAAAATAAAACAAAGCAATGTGAGAATGGAAACTACCTAACTACATTGATTTAAAATCCTTATTTTCCTCTGGGATCAAAAATGAACTTTCCCACGTCCTCTTTATGACAAACCAACTTGTGTTGCCATACCAGTGATTGCAACAGATATGTCGTTGATGGAATGTTCTCTACACCAGCCACACAGATCTACCTGCACTCAAATGAGTATGAGTAAAACATGTATTCGACACCTATGAACTCTTCTTGTCCTTGAATGCCCATCAAATACTGGTTCTTCATGTTGTCGGGTGTCATCAAGAAATCATGGGCTATTGGTTCTTCATGCTGTGCCTTTTGATATCCTTTATCTTTTGGCACATCTTCTTCATATTCCAGCTTTATTTCATCATCATGCTCTTTGATGACTTCATCCTCTTACAAAGATGAATTAAAAGGCTGGCATCTCTTTTGCATACTCATTTGAATCTCAGGGCTTTCTTCTTCATCTGAAACCAGCTCAGCGCCTCCTATCTCAATGACTTGGTCGAGGGAGTGTCCATGTTCCTCCATATCCTCTTGCAGAGTGAGGAAAAAATCAGAAACGATCTCCTCCTCATCAGAAGTTAAAGAAAAAGCTTGCAGCTTATCCTCTTGCTCATCAAAAGGAGAATCTATGGTGATCTCCTCCTCCTCTATACTGATGAAATCCTCTTGACTAGCCATGAATTGAATGCACTCCTCTACAAAGTTTTCAGCTGCTTCATCATCCTCTTCAGTCCAACTTAGAGACTCGTCATCATGTTGAAAGATCTGGGGAGTGGTTTAAGAAGTTTCTTCTGAAGTGGGCTCATAGGAATTTTCATGGAAGTGAGGAGCCTTTTGAGGAATGGTGGGGGAGAGTTGAGGAAGAAGTGAGGGTCTGGGGTCATCCCAACTTGCTGCTGACATGGGCTCTACATTATTGGGGAATTGACCTTGACAATTTTGATCTTGCCCATGAATAGGGGTGGCATATGCCTGATCTAGAATTTGTGGTGGTGGATATGAAGTTTGGTAGATTTGATAAGGCTAGTTCTCATGAACGCCTAGCCTCTCTTCTATAAATGCAATCAATCCACACACATCTAACATTTCATATGTAAGATCTTGCTAATATGCCCTTTCAATGGGATCCCACTCACTCTTGATCAGGTTTATTACCTCCCTCACTTGATAGATGACCTGACAAGGAATTTCTTGACCACATCCCCTTCTGTTATCAAGCTCTAACACATATTTTTTAAATCCCAACAATGCTTTTTTGAAAGTGAAAATAAGGTTAGGTTCAACATGGGATGAGACATATTGGAGGGACTGGGCATAGGACTGATGTGGCTCATAACAATATGCATCCTCATTACTCGACATGATTCTAGGAGAAGCTTGTTCTCGATAAAACATATTTGAAGGAGAATAAGACTCATAGCTATGAGTTACAGAGTTATACATACCAAAGGGATTTCATGATGATACTGCTTGATTGGTTGGTGATGCATAGTCGTTGTTAGTGTCGATAAAAACCTCCAAAGGTAGATTGGCTGAAGAATGCACCAAAATTCTTCAACTCCTTGAAAGATTGATCCCACTGGGCATGCCAAAAACTATTGATGTCTTAAAATGGTGCTAGATCTTAATCAACAACAATGGGAAGTTTCAAGCTATGGGATAATGTGGCTTGAAAACAACCTCCAGATTTTAAAGAAGCTAGTCTCTTCTTTTGTATTGGGTGTTGGGGAAAAGGGATAGGAGACTAAACAGAAATGCAAAATGCAAGAATTGAAACCTAGCAATGGCGATGCGCCTGAGAGTAATCCTAATCCTAACCTAAGCACAGTGAAACTATTATGTGATTCTATTACATTTAAGAGCAAACAAGTGCATGATCAATGTAAAAGATTGGAATAATAGAAATAGAGGCTCACAATAGGGGAGTCTTTTGCTGAGATATAGGAATTATCAACAAAGGCATAGTGTTCAATCTTCTTAATAGAATCTTCCAATCACATTAGAGGTGTAGAAGTCGCGCACAGTTATGTAGAACTTTAGACTCTAGAAAATGGGACAGAAGCAAATAACATTTCCAATCACAACACTAGAAAATCTACAGCATAGACTACTTTGCAAATGACACAGATGACATCAACAAGGGCATAGTTTTCAATTTTCTTATTTAATCTTCCAGTCATACAAAAGATGCAGAAACACACACAATCATATAAACCTTTCAACTCAGGAAAATGTAACAAAAGCAAATGATATTATTGGTCAAAAACTCTAAAAGTCTAAAAATATGAGAATTCCCCCTCCTTCCTTTTAGATTTTACAATTCTTCTTTTATATCCCTGGATGTCTCCCTATAATTTCTTTCTCGCACAATATTCTCTATCCTTTGCTCATAGGGGACAAACAAACGGTGCCTTCAATGCTGTGGGTGGCTCAAAAAATCTACCCGATGAACTGTTTCATCTACTTGAATTAACTCCAACCGATCTTCCCTCCATTTCACTTTTGGCAACTGATACATGGAACACTCTGCTATGTTTGAAATAGGAGAGGACACTTAGTCAATTTTTTGAAAATCCCCTTGATCACCTAGAATACACTAAAAAATGACACTTGGCACCTTCCACTTGATTCATCGAAGACACACGGCTCTTTCCACTCCCCTTTGGCTGTGCCATGGTATCATTAGGGACATATATCAGACTCCTATGGATGGCAACATTTGGCAGCTTTTGTAGACTTTTAAAGTAACACCCGAGACCCACCACCATTTCATATTTGTTAATAGAGCTTGGTGATGATTCTCTCAAGTGTTGACATGTGGAGACTTTCGTGGCTTCGAGGAAGATAAGTGGCATCTTCCGCTTCTATGGATGGAGTAGAGGGGGACCCGAAGAGTGACACTTGGCAGCATCTGCTGCTTTGTGGTGCTTGAGCAAAATAAAATGATGCCTTTGTGCATTGAATAGAAAGAATTGGACTCATGGCTTCCCGAATGCCGACATGTGGTGGCTTGTGATTTTTCTCCAAAAAGGTCTTTTAGGGCCTCCACAACTGCCACTTGGTGCTTTTCGTCTTCTCTGCTACCTTATGGTGAAAGTCTCTAAATGAAGTGCGGATGCTGATATGAGACATGGGTACTGACACGTGGTGCATTTTGCTTAACTACTTCTAGGTATATGACACAATCTGCAGTTCTTGAAGGTTACAAAAAGGTGACTCGGGGGATGCCAACTGTCGGCTATCTCCCAGAAAGCAATGCTTGGCAGCATCTGCTTGAACCAATACTCAGGTAAAAATGAGACGAAGGAAACAAGAAGGGGAAAAAGACCTGCTCGAAGGGTGACACTTGGCAGCTTTCGCTGCATCTCAACACTTGGGCAAAATGAACTATCCCTTTGCTTCAAAATTTTGCCGCTCCGCCTAAAGAACCAAAATTGCAGTGCTCGAATCAAAAATAATTAAATATGATGTAGAGTAAGAAATTACTCTACAGTTATGAAATAGGGTTATCAAATGGTTTGATCCATATTGGGTAACAAATATTTTATCTCTTATATAGATAATGAGATTTTCAAGGTTTATAGGACAAGTGACTAAGGAAGGATGGTGATTAAGAAGTTAAAATATGCCCCTAAAATCACTGAGTACATGTAGAATATATCTACTATTAGAGCATAAAAGAGGTTTTCAAATCAAAAAGTTTGAAATAAGACCATACTATTAAGATGAGGGGTTTATAAAATCTCAAGTTGACATTCATGGCATGAATATCATCATGAAATAATGGTACTTTGTGTTTTGACTCCCCAAGCATACCTATAGTCCGTACACAGGTCATACACACCTACATAAAGGTATGGAAATAGAGATCTCAACTTGGTGTATTGAGTCATATTTTATCTCTCTTAATTTAAATCTAATCATGATCATGTGTTAGTTTACTATCAAGCTTCAAAGTAACTCTTTTATACCATGAACAAACCCATTCAAAGGAGATAGACACCTATAACAAGAGTGTCTCAATCACAACAAGGAGAGCTCAATTTGAGGTTTTATAAAGTGTATATCAAGAGAAAAATTAAGGTTGGAGTGATTATATGGATTTTAAACATCACCATTAGGATCATGATCATCTTATTTAACTCTAAGTGTAAACAAGCATATATAACCCCTGAGACCCTATGATAACGTACAGCCAAGCTAAAATCAAGAGGCATAGTCTTGTAGGTCAAAGGAAGAATGAAGACCTAAACTAGGTTTTGATGAGTTGATTAAGTATGGAACATGATTTTATTATTGAAATAGTTATGATGATTCCATTGAGGATATTTTGAGACTTTACTTTCTTATAGGGTGAAGGTATAGCTCATACATTCAGTTGTGGTAGATTGAGACAAGAAGTGAGCATAAGGAGTGATGGTTTTGAGTGCTTGACATTGTCTAAAGGTTATATAAAATTATAAAACACCTGATTAATGAACTTATTAATTTAATGGAGTTCCAAACATACTATTACCAAACTTAAATCACCTACAAGCATATATTAAAACAAGTTAACACAGTCAGAACTATGTATATAGTCTATGCTAAGTAAGGGTATAAAGAGATGTGTAGTTGATTATGGTAATGAAATTAATAGTAAATATATTTTAATGTTATTAATATAGTTAATACACTCTCATAAAAAATAAATAAATCAAAGATAGGGTACCAAACATGCATACATATCCCATTTGCATAAACCTTGTAGACAGTGCCTTTTTAGTAGTTTGTTTTAAAGTTTTGATCAATTGGAGGGTCTATGCTTGGATTAAGGGGATAAAATTTTGTGTGTATCACCCTTATAACTTTTTATAATACACTAAATTATCCATATCTATATGAAAATATAAGGGATTTACCTCTATTTTATCTCAGATAGAGGCCACTCCCTTTGTGCATAAAGATGACATTTTTGGGAATAATGATGGAATGTGTGAACCATAAGTTGTTTATACCTTTAAATATTATTTATAAGGATTAAAAAAACTAACATAAACATGATAAACACCTCACAAGATAGATAAAACAAATAGGTTGGTCTAGATAATAAAGGTTGCAGTCAGGACCATGAGGGATGGTAAAGCCTATTGCTAGATGAGGAAGTCATTTTCACCTATGGCCTTAGTTAGTAATTATACCTTGTTGAAACATGTTCATGTAATTTTATTAAAGTTTTATAATATATTTCAATGTATTGAATCCATCAAGGAAGGTCATTTTGAATAAAGGATGCAGGTAGGCCTGCTAGGTAAGGATTAGGCCTATGTTCAAATTGAAGCTCTTTCACACTTAAATAATGAAATGAGATTGGTAACATGTTGAAATATGTTTTTGGGGATAATAAATAGGTTTTAAATTATATATATATATATATATATATATATATATATATATATATATATATATATATATATATATATATATATATATATATATATATATATATATATATATATATTAAATAGGTTGAAAATAGCCCATTTGTAAGCTCAAAACCAACATCAGCCCTATAGAAACAAGGAAAAGAGCTCAACAAGGCAACTTTAGAAGCTCACATCTCTCATAGGGATTTTAATTAAGTCTAGATAACCTTAGAGGAGTTTAAAAAGGTCCTAAAAACCATTTTTTTTTAATTATTCTAAAAATCCAATGTCAATTTTTTTATGAAACAAGCTTAAGGGTCAAAACTGCTCTAAAACCCTTGTAAACCCTTGATAGTGACCCAATGAAGTAAATGGAGTTTTATATGAAATATAATGGAACATTTTTATATAATATATATTAAAATATATATATTACTCTCTCAATCTCCCTCACATCCCTTTTGATTGTACAAACTTATATAGATGGGAGCAAAAATAAGGTTTTTCTCACTATTTTATGTGTTTTACAGTTTATAGGAGGTTTAAAGAGATGAAAATCATATGGATGGAAATATTAAAACTTAATATAACTCCCCATATCACTATAATTCCTTGAAACAACTCCTAAGTGTCCAAACTAGGTCCTTTAACTCAACTAGTTGAAAATGGCCTATTCTACAAGCTAGTGAAAGGTGTTAAAACTTCAAGTGGATGTCCTTTTAAGGTGTCACTGATGATTATAAGTCCATGGAAGGTCTTGAAACATTTAATTCAATTATTTTTATGTATTTTCATGGAAAAACTATGCATTTTTGGAATCCAAATGTGCAGGGTGCATGGAAGAACACCTTTTTGGATAGTAGATGATGATTGCTCCTATCTAGGTGATTTCAAATGATCAAGACTACTAATAATGAATGAAAATTAATGTATAATGTCATTGAAATTAATTAAAATCATTTTTAATACTCCTCATTTGTTATAGGATGTTCAAATAGCTCCAATCATGAAGACAAATTTTCTAAGCTAATTAAAGAGTTTCTTGCCACTTTTCATGAGGGTTATGACTTGGATTGAAATTTTTACCTATAAAACTTTCATAGTTTTTCCCATAATATCTCCACATGTAAACTTAACTCCTTTTATCAGCTTTACAAGTGTCCTTATGACCCTTTAACTTCTCTCTTCTTTCTCTCACAAGTTCTATAAGAACTAGCTATTTTGGCCATTATATGGATGCTCCACCTGAGTATGGAAAATCCCTTCTAATTTGTATACCTTTTTATAAATAAAAATAATAATTTTTACCTCTTCCATTACTGTTCATAGTGTTTTTTTAACTTGGATAATGAATCTTGTTTAGTGAAGACTATGGATTCCTAATATGTGGTCTCATTCTTTCACCTATTTGTAGCTTCTTATAGGGCATGTGATGTGTTATATGAAATTTCAAAGTTTTATTGATTTATTATCTTCATTAGTTCCATTAAAGTCCTCTTGTCTAGTCTTCCTAGCCTAAGACATCTTTCATAACCTAATAATGTAATATTGATGTAAGAAGACATAGATTGGAGAGTGTATGTTTAGTTTGTCCTTTAATTTCAAGTGTAATGTAAATATGGTTGGATTCCATCAATATATTTGGTGTATCACCTCCCTTAGGTTAGTTTTATTTTATTTATCTCTCTCTTTTCACCCCCTAAATTTAGTAGTAATTTCAATCCTAAGTGGTACATCAAGAGAGCTAACCCTATCTAAAGACTCACCTCATTCTTGATTCCATTGTGCCACTTGGATGAGGATATATTTTCATCTCCTCAAAGGGTGTAAATAAAAGTGAAAATAGGAAGTTCACATTCAAAATTCCATGTTTTTTTATTTTTTTAATGATGAGTCTATGTATGATTCTTCACCCCCCATGAATGAAGAAAATTTTATGGAAACAAATAACGATGAAATTAACCATAAAAAAGTTTCATGAAAATATATAATGAAGAAATTAACAACACATCTAAATAATGAATGTATTAATAATTTTGAAACACCCTCTTAACAAACTTTACCATTACCAACACCTCCAATAATTATGTGTAGAAAAGACAAGTACTTAATTGAAGTCAATGAAAATATTTTAAAACCAATGCATAACAAAATGTTTGAACTCCATTCAAGAAGACTGGATCAACAAATTTGGGATTATTTCTTTCATAATTTGGAGTGTAATATTCAAAGATGTCAACCATTTGTTTCATTGATAAAATTGATTAAGATGAGACCTATAACATACACATTGTAACTAAGAACATATAATATGGATGATGAAAATCTTGAAAATTTACATGATGCATATCATATTATAGGCTTGAGATCATGAAAAAAAGATTATAATGTTGCATGACATATAATGATAACTTGTGCTGAAATAAATAAAAATGATTGATTTCAAAAACAAGTTGAACACTTGATATAAATAGAAAAATATTAATGAAAGCAATTTAAATACATGAAATACTTAATGAAGCTAATAACAATGATCTATAAGCATTATCGTGTAGACTTCCATGAAAGGATAAGGCTATAATTGATACTCTCAAAGAGTTACTTGCTCAATTTTTGAAAGATAGTACTATAGTTTTGCCTAATGCAAGATATGTTGTGAAAAGAAGAGTTGGTTCTCATAACCTTGAACCACATCCAAAATATTTAGTAGCTATGACTCAAACATAATTGTACTCTAATTTTTTGGAAAAACATCCACAAATTTCTATTTTTCAAAGATATTTTGAGATGGCAAAACTTTTTTATGTTAAAATAAATCACACATGCACCACTTGTTGTTGTAGTCAACATGTTAAAATTTCAATGCACTACGATGTTTTTTACCATATTCATTGTAATTTTTATACTAACATTTTATATGAGTGTGGCATTGAATTTCCATCAAAATTAATTATGGAATTTATTCCAACTATCTTTTGTAAAAGATCAGATGGGCAATCATTTTACAAATAGATGTAATCAATTTACCAAACATTTTTTATTTTATATATATATATATATATATTATTTTTATTTTTCATTACTTACTAACAGTTTTTTGTAGGTTAGTGGTTCCAAATAAGCTTCCACCTTCATGTGGCTGGGATTGTTATTAAATAATTCTATATTCTTGAAGCTAAGAGAAGCTTAGGTTTTATGGGTATTTGAACTTAGGCTAAAAATTTAAATTTTTCTTGTATTAGGAAGGGTGTTCTTAAAGCTGAAATGGGTGGTGGGTTTATTTATCGAGACTGACGGGAGGCCAAGAACCTAGTTATAAATGTTATCCATTCCCCTAGACATGTTAGAGGTGTCAGTTTTCACTCATGAAGTATTTGAATAAGAGTTTTGTAACCATAACTTGAACTTTGATAAAAAAAAAATTGTCAGTGTTTTCACTCTCTAAAATGGTAGTGAAAATGCACTTTTGGGTGGATTTGAATGTCATGGTAGTGTGATAACATGTAATTTGTCTATCTAGATGTGATTAAAGTGATATATTCATAGGTGGAGGTCTTAGAGGTAGAAATATATAATATACTAGTTTATTTTTTTCATTGATAAATATAAATATACTTGGGTCAAGATCTTCAATTTATATTTTATTACATGTTGGACTATATTGGTTGTTAATTTATTACTTGTCTAAAAAAGGGGGTTTGACTTAGGTAAGGCCCTCAAAACTACTTTATTTTGAATGAATTTTCAAGATTAGTTGATTATTTAGGGATATTTTAAATTATGTTTTTAAGGTGCCTACATTTGATGGAGTAGAGTAATGAAGTATGATTGGCTTCCTAGGATTATAGAGAAATTAATGACTGATGATTTGGCCACACTATATATAATATGGATACTCTAGATCATGTATGTGGGGATTATTGTTCCATCGAGTAGATTCATTTCTAACCTATTCACCAACTAGGATATGTCATAAACAATTTAATTTTCCCACAAGTCCCTTGAGGGTGGACAATCACTTTCAAGGTTATGATTAGGATACTAGTCTTATAGGTTAAAGGTAGGGTTGGGGACTTGATAGAGGATTGTGATATAGGTAAGGTTGTTAATTGGGTGTAATGCTTTGGTGATGCTAATGCACATAACATAGGTTTTAAATATGGGGTAAGATTAGTGGGGCTGGAGTGGGTAAATATTGTAACCCTTTGAAATTATATTATAGGGATCTTTTCTTCCCATCTGGTGGGAGACAAATGGACATATTTCCTTTTGTATAGATGGGCATCTAATTTTAGAATTATAGAGGAAATAAAATGGAAATTTTTACAAGTATTAGAGGTGTTAGCACATGCTTAGAGGGATATATATCATATTGTGATCTTTATGGCTATGTTTATTAGTCACCGTACAATCATAATGGGCTATGTGTGTGAGCACATGACCTCTTACCAGTGAGGTTTAGATATTGGGACAGTGGAGGCCATCAGGGCTTCTAGTTGGATAGGTGTTCCACCATTGAGAGACTTTCCATGAGTAGTGGACACATTGATAATGATATATTTGTTATCTCTACTATATTAGGGTATTTTAGGATATTTTATGAATGAGGTAGATACTCTACTACCATTGGAAAAAATTAGGAGAGTACTAATTGGAGGAGTATATTTAGAAAAATATCCTATGTAGGTTACAATTATGGTAGGATGCTGACATTAAGTACAACCACCACCATAGTATGTAGATACTTAGATTTAGAAACAAGAATAAGATAGAGGGTGAGGAGATAATGTTTAGGGGGAAAAAAGGGTGAGCATACATTTGTTAGAGATGAACCAATAGGATAGGGGGATAATGCTAAGATAAGGTCTAATTAGGAATTATACCTAAACTAGCATGAAGTTACCCAAGTAAAAGAGTGAGTTTGTTTATTTTTAGTTTCTTTATATGTTACTTTATAGTTTATTACTTAGTTATTGTTTCTTTATGTGACTAGAGATCTAATGTCTTCTCTTTTTCTATAGTTTTAGAGTGAATCACTTAGTGGTGGATCATGATCAAAGAAACTATGGTTACGATTTTTTAGGTGGGGATTTTTTGAGCATTGATAATGTTTTGGTGGATGCGGTTCTCCATGTGTAAATAAGCAAGCATACATATGTTTTTCTCCCTACTTATCATACATATGTGGAGTTCCATCATAATAAGAGATAGATAGTTAGAATAGAGGGAAATGTGGTTGGTTTAGAGTCTTAGGTGAAGACTCTTAATGATATTTTTAGGGCTATGGGAGGTTAGGCTCCATCTAGCCAAAAAATAGTAGGAGTTAAATCGCTCACATAAGCATAAGCAAGAGACACAAAAGTAGAGAAATCATATCCCACATCACTCATCAACATTGGGACATTATCATAGGAGTAAGAGTAGGATCCCTAATCATAACCTATAGATGGGGACAACTGCCTCCAATAGCACCTTAGGGTCACACCATTGTATCTATTTTATGGAATAGGATAAAATAATTCCATGAGTGTGATTATGAACATAATGTTTAGCAAGAGAGAGATACTAATATATTACATGGAATATCATCCATTGGGGGATCTCATGATAATGGTGACAAACATCAAAGCTTGGATGGAATTATTTACAAACTTAATAAAGTGAAAAGGGTCTTAAATTCAATGGATGAATCTTTGTTAGGGAAGTTGATGCTTGGATAATAGGTACGAAAAGGTGCTTTGGGATAAGATATTTTTCAAAAATTAGTATGGACATGTTATTTATTTTAAAACTTTTAAATGAATAAGCCTTGCATTGGGACTATCAAGAAATAATTGTGAATTTAGATTGCCCACAGTCACTTGGGTGGCATTCAAGGAAAGACAACACTACTTTTTGGACATCTACTTGAATGATAGAGTGAACACATTCCATAACCAATAAAAAATGTCAATACTGAAAAGAAATATAATGTATGTTTTTTAACCTTGATTTAGTACATGGGATATATTCAAAAAACTTATTTTTGCATGCAGGTTGTGTTATTTTTGCACTAATTCTTGAGAAGAGAAGTTACAAATTAGATGCAAAGAGGAAAACACATATGTAAACAACTAAAATCCTAACAAATGAAAAGAGAAAAACATATATGTAAATAGTTTTTAACTCTATATAGGTAAATGGTGTCATCTTAACAGAGGCAAATGCATCCATGGATGGCCTAGTAGCTGGATCTGAATATTAAAACAATGGGTGTGACAAATTGAATGCTATAAATGGTAGATACGATGATGAAGGAACCATCACCTACTAAAACATAAAAAATGATATATTATATGTAAATTAATTATTATCCTAAAAATTTGAATTTATAAATATAACTTAAACTTAACATGCCATTTATATAAAATATACCTACATCTATGTGGTGATTGATGTCTATATGCCAAATGTGCATGACAAAAACTCATCACTCATAACAATATTATATAAGCCATATGAACCACTAACGCCATCATCATCAAAAGGTCCTATGCACATATATCCCCATGAACTATAAGAGTGGGTTCAGGGTTGGGTAGCCTATGGCATATCTTTAGCATAACTCTATTAAATCTTACTTGTATGTTAAACAAGTGTATCAATGAGTGAACTAAGAGCATGGAGAGTGTCTATCTTCATGACCTACTAAACCACAGAGGGGGTATTAAGATCAAGATAACTTTGGCTATGGATCCATACAAGTTGATTAGGCACATGACGTGCACTTGGTTGATCCTGCATAGAGATTTTTCCTCAACCCCTAAACTCACTAAAATCAAAATAATTAGGAATTTGGTTGAGGATAAACTCACAGTAGAGTTTCTTCATAAAATATAATAGGACCTCATGGTTGTTACATGGTGGATATTCAAGTACCATTCACCATCAATCCTAAAAATTAGTTGTGATTAAATTATGTACACAATAATGGATTAGAAAAAGTTTAGCAGCTACAAGAAATGGGGCATTGGTGGCTTGGTCAATGAATAGGGTGAAAATGTTGGCTTTTGAAATATCCAAATTCTTAACCTAAAGGGCTGATGAATTATGAACGTATTATCCCATAGAAGTATCCCTATATGATCTCCATCAAGCAATTCGACTAGTTATAGAGTCAATTTGACCTAATAAAGTATGTAGGGAATCAACTAGCTAGGTGCAGTGGGGGTTAGTCGCACTAGGATCCCTCATTATGTAAATTAACTCTTCAATTTCAATTTTATTTCCTTAAATGTTGTCAATCAAAACCTCTTGGCTTTCAGGGATGTTTTGGTTAGCTATAATTGGGTTAGGTAGAGGGATAAGAAGAACATTATGGTTTTGTGGAAGATTAGGAGGAGGAGCAACCAAAGGATTATGTGGAAGATTGGGAGGGTTAGCAGGATGGGTTGTTAAAAAAACAAATTATAATTAAAAAATAGGGTTAAATAATGAACATTATGAAAAATTAGGGTTAAATAGGGAAGATTTTGATCGCTTACCTTTCCTATGAGGTGGCATCATCGATCAACAAGTCTATGGGTGAATCTGGCAGCTTTTTGGCACTCTCTAAAGTCTTCTAAGCAGAATGAAATCATGGAAATAAGGGTAGAGCTAGGGAACTTGAATGGAAAATGAGTAATTTTATGTTTGGGTTTCCATTTTTAATATTTTTTACAAATAGGTGATGAGATCACATTATTTTAAATGTCAATAAAGTGATCACATTAATTAATAATGTGATCACATTATTGTTTACTATAATGGGATCACATTTTATAATAACATGATCATGTTATGGCTTAATAATCCTAAGCCTAGATTTAAATATCATGATCATGTTAATTAAGTAACCCAATAATGTTATTAATTAATGCAATCACATTATGAGTAATGTCCATGAAATTATCCCCCAACTCTATGAACTTACCCCAAAAGGGTTATTTCATTTAGTGCATAGTTATGTATTTACTCCTTTTAAGGTTACATTGTTTTGGAAATTTTTGTATTATGTTTATTTAATAGATGACTACTCGATAAAAATTTGATTTTACTATAGAAAGGCTAAATCTTAGCTTTATAGTAAATTTAAATAGTTTTAAGTCTAGTATTATTGAAATCTAAATAGATAATAATATTAAAGTCTTGAGGAGTGAAAATGGTTGATAATAATAATAATAATAATATAATTATTTTGAGTAATTCTATGAGTACTATGTGACACAAATGTGAAATAAAACTCCATAAACACCAAAATATAATGGAGTTAAAAAAATAACGAATACAACTATGATGGATAAGGTGAAAAGCATGCTTGGTAGTACAAGATTAAAAATAAAGTTTAGGGAATAATATCCATCACAAATTCCTATTTGATGCATATATCTCCCACATCAACCTTTGTCAATAAAACTCCACAAGAAGCATGGATTGGTAAGAAACCTTTTCTCAAACATCCTAGATTTTTTGTATGTATATTCAAAAGGAAAAAATGAATAATCTAGATAATAAATCAATAATATGTATCTTTATTTTCATCCTTTGAGGAGATGTCAAATATTTCCTCATCCAAGTGGCACAATGGAAACACCTCTAGGCTTGTGGGTAGCCTAAGGATGAGGTGAATCTCTAGATAGGGCCAGTTCCCTTGATGTACCACTTTGGATTAAAACTACACCTAACCTTTTGGGTGAGGGGGGGGGGATGGAGAGAGATAAATAAAAGAAAACTATCCTAAGGGAGGTGATACACCAAATACATTGATGACTTCCAACCAACAACATGTTACACATGAGAACAAAGGACAAACTAAACATATACTTCTCTAATCTACATCTTCTCACATTAATGTTACATTATGAGGTTATGGATGAATGTGAAAAATTAAGAAGACTAAAAAAGATGCCTATGAAGGTACTAATGAATAGTCTAACTCTGTCAATCCTTGACATTTCTTTGAACACTTCACATGCCCTACAAGAAGAAGCTTTCCAATTACAAATAGGGTGAAAGAATGAGACGACATGCCAAGGAATCCATAGTCTTCACTAAGAAAGATTCGTCATCCAAGAAAAACACACATATAAATAGTCATTGAGATTTAAAAATTATTATTATTATTGATCAAATTATATGAAAATGGGTAGGGCTTTGTCATACTCAGGAGGAGTATAAGTTACAATGCCAAAATGACTAGTTCTTATAGAACTTGAGAGAGAGAGAGAGAGGAGAAGAGAGAAGTCCAAGGGTCACAAGGACACTTGTTAAGCTGAGATAATTATTTAATTATGCATTATAAAAGGATGTGGTATAAACCATGTAGGTTATGAAGCCCAAGTGTTTATCCAAGTCATCAAACTCTTGCAAAGTGGCATGAAATTCTCTTAACTGGCTCAAAATAACCGCCTTCATGATTAGCCCTATTTGAATGTCAAAATACTAATTAGGGACAAGTCTGATGATTGGAATTAAGGGTAAGGATTTCATTCATGCCTCTCCATGCATTTTTTTTAGGCTTGGTCATCTAGAATGACTTAGAAGTGAGTCATCATCATCTATAGTCCAAAAAACTCCTCTTTCATGCACCATCCACACTTTTCCTCAAATTTTGGATTTATTTTCTCATGAAAATATATGGTATGAAGTGTATGACAATTTTAAAGACCATCCATCACCTTAGAAGCATCAATAATACCTTAAAATCACCCCACATGAAGTTTTCTACCCTTCTCATTAGCTTGTCCACTATGTTAGTTTTGACTGGCTGAGATGAGAGTTATTGTTTGGAAACTTAGGAGTTTTTTATTAGAAATAAATTACTATAATGGTTAATAAAAGTCCTAATCTTCTCTCCAAACTTTATTTCATATTCAAAATCATCATATAGCGTACATAATGCACAAAACTATTAATAAAATATTATTTTTTATGTTATCCATATAAGTTTGTACAAATAGAAAACATTGGGAGTATCTTGAGGGAGTTATTTTCAATTTATTATAGGTTTCATGGTAAAACTATGCCATTAGATCAACTATCCAACTCCATTCATCCAAACTAGTCTTGACTAAGGGTTTGCAAGGGTTTTAGCCCTATTTTGACTCTTAAACTTTGTTCATAAATATATAACATCTAACTTGAAAAAAATTAAAAAAACATTCCATTAAAGACCCCTAATAACCTCCCCAAACTCTTTTTTATTCCATGAAAGACCTCATAAAATATGTGAGTATTTGAAACTCTCTTATCGAGGTTATTTTCCCCTTTTCCTATAGGTCTAGGTTAGTTTTGAACCAAAAATGGATTCCTCATGGGTTTTTTTTCCTCTAAAAATATTTATCAACTCTTTATTGACCCCAAAATCATGCTCCAACAAGTTAGAATTCCCAACCAAGGCTATAATTGAATTTGACTTTGCATTTGAAAACTAGACTCAACCATGTCAACTAGGCCTAAGTTTCTTTAAAGTTCAAAATGGATTTATTGATGTTTAATTTGCATCTAAATATATTTATCATGTCTATTTTCTCCTCATAATCATGTCTAAATAAGTTATAAATCATAATTAGGTCCAAAAGAGTGAGTGACCCTTCATTTGGGCACTAGGCCAAAACCTACCTGGTAGGCCTACTTGTAAACCTGATGGTCCAAATCATCCCATTGGTTTTATCCTCTCTATGACAAGTTTTCATTACTTATACATGTTTTTTTAAATATTCAAAAACTTACTTTAAGGGTTCAATCAACTCTTGGTTCTTATCACTCACTTTCTTCAAAAACTGCCAGCTTTACTCTTAAGGGAAGTACCCCTTATCTGAGATAAAATAGGGGTACTTCCCTTTTTATATTAAAAATTTGGGTTTTTACAGTATTATTCAATTTTTTATTACTAATTTCACAAAATTTTAAAACCTGGTCATCTCATATGACCTTTTAAAAGCTCAAAAACCCAAACAAGTTCTTAGGCAAAGGCACTATGTGGAGGGTTCTCAAGTGGACTATGTTTTGCATATTTTTGAGATATTAATTTGATTTATTTAAAATAATTATAGTGAATTAAATTTTTAATAATCATAGTGGATAATTTTAAAACCCATTCACTACTCTACCATACTATAAACCCTCTCCCATCTTTGGATTCTTAAGGCTTTATGTCCAACCTGACTATGTTCTACTATTTTTAGGGTTCCTGTAGGTACTCTTTGCAATAGTTAGGCATAAAATAAAATGTATAAACTTAAATTAAACTTTACAAGATTAATTTAATCAATTTATAGGCTTCACTTCACATTTTGGGGCTTAAAAACCTTTAATACCAGTCATAGAATTGACTATGTTCTCTGGGTTCTCTCTAATAGTGGCTCTTGCAGTTGTTAATGAACATTTAGAGCTACTAGTATAGTGATTTAAAATATTTTCAAGGTAATTATTACTATGAAAATTCATATTCATACCTACCCAATTCATGCTCTTAACTACACTGCTTTGCTCTAGCTTATTGTCTACCTATAATCCATTATAATTAACTATGTTTTCTATCTAGACCCTGCCTGTAGGTGTAAATTAGACCTTTTTCATGATATTTTAATACTATTATTGAATAATAAAGGTAAAAAAACATATTTTATTACCTTTACTCACCTTAAAAGTCCCAAAACATCACTTAGATACAACATGCCATCCCACTATCCTTTTGTTCTATTGTGAGTATTTTCCATACAAGTGACACCTGTAGGCACTTTTGAAACTTGAAAATCATGCATAAATTATATATTTCTGGTCCCATTTGATCATTATTTTAATTTTTAATGTTTAATATTGTTTCATCTTTATGGCATGGTTAATATTTGCAATTCTTGGATGGAGGGTCACCTTAGGCTCAAGACTATAGAAGTCACTGCTTTTTCACAATCATAAATTGGCATGTTTGGGTCTCCAAGAAACCAATCTCCACTTGATTTCTGACCTTAAAACTTTGTATATGTATTATCTATAATATATAAAATAATTCATTCCCATTAGTATACATTTAAATCTCTTTAAACAATGTCATATGTTATTCATAAAATGTCTATAGTCCTCTATTTTGTAATTTTAGGGAAAAGGCCCTGAACTCAATCAATTTATGTTTGAGGATGATCCACACCTATATATGTTATCCAAACACAAAAAATTTCCTATAATTAGCCTTAATTTACATTATAACCTCAAATATAGATTCACCATCAATATTAACACTTCAAAATGGCTCTTCTAATTCTCTGCCAAGTCACCTATAGGTGTGTTTTCATTGTATAGGTAGTAAGGAGAATTTTAGGCAATGTAAATTGCATTTCATTTTTTATGAATTTAAAACTTGTATCCATAATTATAAACACATATTTCACATCCTAAAACACTTTAAACAAGTGTTAACACCTTTTCAACATGAACTCCTCTTTCATGGCACTTATAGGTGCAATTCCATGGCAAACAGAGTACAAATGTGTACAATGAGCATTATTTAGCCTTCAATGAGTTGTATATCCATTTAAAATATTAAAATTCATCCTTCACACCTCAAATTAATTTAAAAAAATGTCAACGCATCCTATTCAATGTGAATTTCTCATCTAAGCACCTGTAAGCAAGTATGTTCACATTTGCCTAACTAAAAATGTTGCATATGACTGTAATTCTATGAAGATTTGACTTGGGAAAAGAGATTGAGATGTGAATGGAATAATGAGATAATTTTAAACATGTGAAATACCCTATCAAAACCCCTTGAAACCATGAACAAGCATGAAGCTTTTGTAAATAATGAAAAACGGCCTACAACTTAGAAAGGTGTATCTTCTTGCAACCTTGATGTACTTGACCTATCCAAACATCATGAAAATTTAAAACATGAATTTAGATAATTTTATAATTAATCCAAAATCATATTTAACCAATATTACCAATTGGTTTGTATAGACTTGCCCAAAATGGGGTAAAACCCATAGGATACATGAAACAATAAGCAGAAAAGTACAGTCAACTTCATGAGGATGGTTCATGAAGCACATGCCAAAATTATTAAAAATAATTAAATTTAAATTAAGTTATATAATTTTACTAAAAAATCCTACAAGAATTTTACTTGAAACCTTATCAGTTGTTCATCTGACTAAAAACCTGAAGGTCACTTCTGCATGTCTAGGAAAGCAAAGATGGTGCAGAATAGTTTTGGGCCAAAATTTTCACTTAAATATCAAATAAAACATTGGGATGAGTGTGAGGAATATTAATTTATGTTTCATTATATTTTTCCATGTGTCACACTTTCCCATGGTCTGTATAAGTGCAAAAATCTCTTTTTTTCTCAAGTAAACTATCATTTCTACTGAAGAACCTACCACTTTTCAGTTATGTAAGTTGATTAAGACTTCTAAGGACATATAGGATATTAAATCATGTTTTTTAACCTTCACACTTTCTAATAAATTTGTACATGTCATTAAATGCACCTTTTTGACCTCAAAATGACCCAAAATGACTAAAAGGACTAAAATGACTAAGGACCAAGGCTAGTATAACATTAAATGACATTAATTTACCTATAAAACACATTTTTACATATGTATTAGACCCCTAAAACACATAAAAGTCAATTTTTTACCTAGGGGTGCCGCAATTTAACCTTTAGGGTCAAATTTGGCCAACAAATTGGTGACTCATAGTGGTAGCATGCTTGCTATGCTAATTAGACCAGTATCCTTATCAATCGATTAGGTTTAGGGAGTCATTTGAATTTTGAGAAAAAATAAGAGGAATTTTACCATAGGCTTTGATCAAGACAAGATAACTTGACTACCTCAACCACACAAAATAAAAGACACAAACAAAACAAAAGCAAACACACATGTGCTTCACGAGCACTTATCAAACATACACACCAAACTAAACAAATTAATAAACACTAAATAACCTGAGATGAAAACACCCTCTTAGATTAAAAGGGGAGTTTGAAACTCTTCTTGCTTCAAGACATGAAGGAATGAATGAGGCATATAGCCTTTTGTCCTTTAGCATTGATGCCTCCAACTTTTTCATTATGTTTGCTAATTTCATTGGCATGGTGTTCATTTAAAACCAAGTAGATTCAAATATGTTAGCTATAGAAATGAATTATTATTTCATCTAAACATTCTCAACCTTGTCATGTGGATCTTCCATTACAATCTCATTCTTGATTTTCATAGGGCTCTCAATAAGATAGGGTTTCTTCTTGGCTGCAAGATCTTCTAGATCATCAAGGAGATTTGCATACTCTATCCAATTTTGATAAATGTCCTCCATGGAATATTATTTATTCACCTTTTCATGTACTTGAATCTCAACTTGGCAATGTTATTTAAGATCTTATAATAACTTAATTTATAGCTACCAATCATCCATGTCCTCTTTATCATCTAAAACCACTACCTCTTCAATATTATATTCATGATGTGTGATTTCATCAAGATAATATTATTCAATATATAATGCATTTGATGGTGATTCAAGATCAAGCTGAGGTATTGGGTCATCTTCAAGAATAACCTCTTACACATTAGTCTCAAGACATTTTTTTAGGGATATAACCTCTTTGGGAAAGAATTTAAATTGTTCTCCATCCATGATATCACATTAATCCTCATACTTGAGATTATTATCCACAATTTTTTGATCAAATGTATAGTATTCGTTAAGGGCTGAATATTTTCCATCTCTTTCTCCTTCATGGTGATGCCAATACTAGGCATCTTGAAATTATGCGACCTAGCCCAATGAGGGTGCCAAGTAAGTATGGTTTCTTCAAGAAAGAGTTATCTTTACTTATCAAAAAACTAATCCTATTTAGGTTCCCATACCATAGGTCATCAAGGAAAATGGTGATGGGATAAGGACAAGATGAACTAGTTGGTGGAGGTGGCACATAGAACTCAAAATCAGATTGAGAGTGAAATGTAGGGAGGTTTTTTAGAAGCTCTTGAGGAAAGAGAGGTATACCTTAGGATAAAACAATTTTATTTTATTCCTTCTAATTGATAATCACTTCATTCACATATGATTTATATTGAGGAATCTCTTGAGGAAGGGTGGATGGGGTGTGTTTAGGCATAGGATCTTCTTTTTGGTTTAAACCTTCCATCACACCTTGACTTAGTAGCTTCATACTTGACTCTAAATCTTAAATTTGCTTATATAGGTTTTCTTGGAAATTTTTTATTTGAAGTTCATAGGCATCATCATAAGGATGAGGAGTACAAGAGGGATGACATGGAGAATAAGAGGTCTCTTGAGGAAGGGTGGGAGGGACTTACATAGGATCAAGTTTTTCTTTAACTTCACACTCCTTATCTAGGCTTTTCTCCTCCTTATTTCCCCATGATTCCACTATTTTAATCTATCTTAGGATTTTGGGATTAGGAGTCTTTTCTTGAGGTGGTGATGTAATTTGAGGAGTGGGTGAAGTGTTCAAGGAACTTGGAATCTCCTTAGGCTTGGAATCTCCACTTTGTCTCCAACTTGGAATATCATATCTAGGGATCACTCCTTGAGATGTGGATGTAATGTGAGTGGGAAATGAGGGATTGAACTCCACTTCCTTTTCTAATAACATGGACTAATTTCTATTCATATTATCCAACTCAATTTGCCTATCAATATTAGCTTCAAAAACAAGGTTTTCCCTTTCAACTCTCTCTTCCAAATGATGGGGAAAAGGATGGCTTTGATATCCTTGATTGGTATCATGATCAAGGATAAAATATGGCTGATCAAAAACATGATGAAGTGACTATAAAGGCTGATATTTTTGCTGAGGTTGCCTTTCATGAACTCGTAGCCTATCTTCTAAGGAAGAAACTAGGCCACTCACATCAAGCATCTCACTTGTGAGCCTTTGCCAATTATCTCTCTCAATAGGTACCCTCTCTCTTTTGACCAAATATAATGCATATCTCACCTTATGAATAAGATGAATAGGAACCTCTTGACCAAATTCCCTTATAGTATCAAGCTCCAACATATACCTCTCATATCCCAAAAGTGTTTTCTTGAAGTTAGAAATGGATGGAGTTGAGAAGTGGCTAGGTTGACTAGGAGAAGCAAGATATTGAGGATGTTGACTATAGGACTAATAAAACTCATGAAAAGGATGTATATAGTTCTAATAAATATCATGATGGGGTTGGAAATGGTCATTACAAGATTGGTAATAATCACACCAAGGATAATTAAGAACTTGCTCTTGTTGATAGGGAATGGCATAAGCTTTAAATGTCTCACCAACTTGTGTAAGACAAATATCAACACCAAAATAATCCATGAAACCTTATTGAAAGAAATAACATAAATATAAATGTTACCAAAAATATTCAAAGGATAACTTGGGATATTTGACTACTTGATATAACTTCAGAGTTGTTATTGATGCTTGGATAGATGCCTCCAAAGGCTGATGTTGAAAGAAAACACCAAAAATATTTCAAACTCTTAGACCAAGAGTCCCACTAAGTGTGCCAAAAACAATTATCACTTGGATTTTCATCCTATCTAATTGTCATAATGGAAAAACCTCTAGGCTTGTGGGTTTCCTAAGGATAAGGTGAATCTCTAGATAGGGTTAGCTCCCTTGATGTACCAATTTGGATTGAAACTACACCTAAACTTTAGGAGGGAAAAGCGAGAGAGATAACTAAAAGAAAACTATCCTAAGGAAGGTGATGCACTAAATATATTGATGAATTCTAACCAATATCATGCTATACATGAGAACAAAGGATGAACTAAACATACCCTTCTCCAATCTACATCTTCTCACATCAATACTACATTATGAGGTTATGGATGAATGTGAAAAGCATGGAGGACTAGACAAGAGGTCTGTGAGGGAAATAATTAATATACTAACTCACTCAATCCTTGAAATTTTATATAACACTTCACATGCCCTACAAGAATAATCTTTCTAATTGTAAATAGGGTGAAAGAATGAGATAACATGCTAAGGAATACATAGTCTTCAGTAAGCAAGATTCATCATCCAAGAAAAACACACTTATGAATAATCGTGGAGAGGTAAAAATAAATATTATTATTGATAAAATGGTATTTAAATGATCAAGGATTCACCATACTTAGGAGGAACATAAGTTATAATTCCAAAATGGCTAGTTCTTATAGAAATTGAGAGAGAGAGAGAGAGAGAGAGAGAGAGAGAGAGAGAGAGAGAGAGAGAGAGAGAGAGAGAGAGAGAGAGAGAGAGAGAGAGAGAGAGAGAGAGAGAGAGAGAAGTCCAAGGGTCACATAGACATTTTTAAAGATGTGAGAATAAATTACTTGTGCATTAGAAGAGGATTTGGGATGAACCATGTAATTTTGGGAAGCCCAAGTGTACATCCAAGTCATCAAACCCTTGTAAAGTGGCATGAAATTCCCTTAATTGGCTCAAAAAAACTACCATCATGATTAGACCTATTTGAATGTCCCAAGAATATTTAGGTACAAGTCTAATGATTAAAATTGAGGGTAAGGTTTTTAATCATTCCTCTACATGCATTGGTTGTAGGCTTGGTCATCTATAATCACTTGGAAGTGAGCCATCATCATTTGTAGTCGAAAAAACTCCTCTTTCATGCACCATGCACACTTGTCCTAAAATTTGTATTTATTTGATCATGAAAATATGTGTGAAGGAGGTGATGAAAATTTTCAATACCCTCCATGTAATTATAAGCATCATGCACACCTTAAAATCACTCTACTTGAAGTTTTCCACACTTCTCACTAGTTTTTCCAATATGCTAGTTTTGACTCACTGAGATAAGATTTATTATTTGGACACTTTGGAGTTTTTTAATTATAATCAAATGACCATATGGTGTTATTAAAATTCATAATATTCTTTCCAAACTTGATTTCATCTTCAAACTCCTCCCATAGCTTGCACAATGCACAAAACTATCAAGAAACACTTGTTTTTTACCCTATACATACAATTTCATATAGATAAAAATCATTGAGAGTATCTTAAGGGAGTATTTTTCAATATTTAATTGGTTTAATGATCAAACTATGCTATTAGATCAGCTATCCAACTCCATTTCTCCAAACTAGTCTTGACTAAGGGTTTAGAAGGGTTTTAGGCTTGTTTTGCTCTTAAAATTTGTTCATAAAGATCTAACATCCAAATTTAAAAAAAAATCCACAAAAATGTCCTTCAATACCCCAACTAACCTCCCCAAACTTCTTTGGCTTCCCTGCAATACCTCATGAAAGATGTGAGTATTTGAAACTCTCCTATCGAGCTTGTTTTCACTTTTTCCTACAGGTTTGAGTTAGTTTTGAGCCAAAAATGGATTCCGCATGTGTTTTTTTTCCTCCCAAAATATTTATTAACCCTGCATGATCCAACAAGTTATAATTCCCAACCAAGGCTAGAATTGAATTTGACTTTGCATTTGAAAACTAGACCCAATCATGTCAAATAGGCCTAAGTGTCCTTAAAGTTTAAAATGGATTTATTGATTTTTAATTTGAATAAAAATAGATTTAAAATTTATATTTTTTCTTCATAATCATGTCTTAACAAGGTATAAATCATAATTAGGGACATAAGTGTGATTGACCCTTCATTTGGGCACTAGGCCAAAACCTACCTAGTAGGCCTACTTGTGAACCTGATGGTCTAGATCATCCCATTGGATTTCTCCTCTATGTGACAAGTTTTCATGCCTTATATATGTTTTTTATAGCTTCAAAAACTTCCTTTAAGTTTTCACTCAGCTCTTAGTTCTTCTTATCACTCAATTTCTTAAAAAAATACCAGCTTTGCTCATAAGGGAAGTACCCCCTATCTGAGATAAAATATGGAGTAATTAACTTGTTATATAAAATAATTTGGTTGTTTTAAGGTATTATTAATTTTTTTATGATTACTTTCACAAAATTTTAACACTTGGTCATCTCATATGACCCTCCAAAAGCTCAAAAAACTAAACAGGCTGCTAGGCAAAGGCACTATGTGGAGGCTTCTCAAGTGGACTATGTTTTGCATCTTTTTGAGCCCTTGATTTTATTTATTTTAAATAATTAGAGTGCCTTAAATTTTTAATAATCATTATGGATATTTTTAAAACCCATTCACCACTCTACCTTAATATGAACCCTCTCCCATCTTTGGATTCTCAAAGCTTTATGTCCAACCTGACTATATTATGTTATGTTTAGGGTTCCTATAGGTAAACATTGAAAATTTTAGGCATAAAATAAAATGTATAAACTTAAATAAAATTTAAAACATTAATTTCATCAATTTACTTGCTTCACTTCACATTTTTAGGCTTAAAAACCTTCAATACCATTCCTACAGTTGATTGTGTTCTCTAGGTTTTCTCTCCAACAGTGGCCCTTGTAGTTGGTAATGAATGATTGGAGCTACTATTATAGTGATTTAAAGTATTTTAAAGGTAATTATTAATACTAAAATTCATATTCCTCCCTACCCAAGTCATGATCTTACCTACACCACTTTTTTCTAGCTATCTACCTACAATCCATTATGATTGACTGTGTTTTCTATTTGGACCCTGCCTATAGGTGTTAATTAGACCTTTTTAACGCTATTTTAAGACTATTTTTGAATCATTGAAGTCAAAAAACATATTTTAGTACCTTCTATAACCTTAAAAATTCCAAAACATCACTTAGATACAACCTACCATCCCATTGTCCTTTTGTTCTACTATAAGTGAGTATTTTTTGTACAAGGAACACCTGTAGGCACTTGTGAAACTTGAAAATCATGCATCAATCCTATATTGATGCTATAATTTTATAATTAATTTCATTTTTTATTTTTATTATTATTTCACCTTGATTTCATGGTCAATATTTGTAATTCTTGGATGGAGGGTCACCTTAGGCTCAAGACTGTAGAAGTCACTACTTGTTCACAATCACAAATTGGCAAGTTTCAATCTCCAAGAAACCAATCTCCACTTAATTTATTCCCTTAAAAAATTGTATAGGACTTATATATACTATATAATATAAGGCATTTCCATTAGGATGCATGAAAGTCTCTTTAAACTATGTCATATGCCATTCATAAAATGTCTATGGACCTTTGTTTTGCAACTTTAGGGAAAAGGGCTTGAACTCAGTCAATTTGTGTTTGAGGATGATCCACTCTTATATATGCCATCTAACCCACAAAATTGATTTTAATGAGACTTAATTTACATTAGGATGTCAAATAGAGCTTAATCATCAATATTAACACTTCAAAATAGCTCTTTTAATTCTCTACTAATTCACCTGTAGGTGTGTTTTATCTATATAGGTAGTAATGAGAATTATAGTAAGTGTACATTGCCTTTTATCTTTTATGAATTTAAAACTTGTATCCATACTTATAAATACATCTTTCACATCCTAAAACACCTGAAAAAAGTGTTAACACCTTCTTTTCAACATGAACTCCTCCTTCATGGCACCTGTAGGTGTAATTCCATGGAAGATTGAGTACAAGTGTGTACAATGAGCATTATTTATCCTTAAATTAGTTTTATATTTATTTAAAATATAAAAATGCATCCTTCACACCTCAAATGATCTGAAACAAGTGTCAACACATCCTATTCAATGTGAATTTCTTATATAAGCACCTATAAGCAAGTATGTTCATGGCTGCCTAACTGAAAATGTTGCATATGATTATAATTACATGAAGAGTTTCCTTGGGAAAAGATATTTATAGGTTAAGGGAATAATTATATCATTGGAAACATGTGAAATACCCTATTCACAAGCCCATAAAATGATGAACAAGCATGAACCTTCTAGAAATAGTGAAAAACTACCTGCAACTTAGAAAGGTGTATCTTCTTGCAACCTTGATTTATTTGAAATATCAGAACATCATGAAAATTTAAAAAAATAATGGATATAATATGATGATGAATCCAACATCATCTTGAACCAATATTACTAACTAGTTTGTACATACTTTCCCAGAGTAGTGCAAAACGCATGGGGTCCATGAAATAGTAGATAGAAAAGTATAATCAACTTCATGAGGATGGATCATGAAGAAAAATAAACCATTATTAAAAATAATTATATGGAAATGATTTTTTTTATTTTAATACAACCTCCTAGAATCATTTGACTCGAAACATTCTCAGCTGTCCGTACTGAGCAAAAACCCAAAGGTCACTTCTACATGTCTAGGAAAGCAACTATGGAGTAGACAAATTTTGGGCCAAAAATGTCACTTCAAGATAAAATCAAACATTGGTATTAGTTTGGGGAAGATTAATGGATATTTCATTAGCTTTTCCCATGTGGCACACTTCCCCATGGTTCGTATAAGTGCTAAAATCTCTTTCTTTCTCAAGTAAACTATCATTTCTAATGAAAAACCTACCACTTTTCAATTATTTTAATTTATTAAGACCTATAAGGACATATGGGACATTTAATTATGTTTTTTACCTTCAAAATTTGTAATAAATTTGTACAAGTCATTAAATGCACCTTTTTTACCTCAAAATGACTAAAAGGAATAAAATGAGTAAGGACCAAGGCTAGTATAACATTAAATGTCATTAATTTACCTATAAAAAACCTTGTTACATATGTATTAGACCCATAAAACACCTAAAAGTCAAGTTTTTACCTAGGGGTGCCCTAATTTGACCTGTTGGGTCAAATTTGGTCAACAATATGGTACTAGTGTGAAGAGATATAAGTTATGGAACCCTCAAATGATGAACACTATTTACCATCATAGTTTATCTTTAGAGTGGTAAATGGGTTTCAAAACAATAATAAAATCCAAATGATGAACTTTAATAAAATTAGTTTGAAGAAGAAGAGGGACAATAAGTGTTTGAATTTGAAGCAATTGAAAAAGATAGACTAGAGCAGGAGTTAAAAGAGGAATATTTAAATGAAGATGAAGATGAAACCCCAGATAGTCTTGGGAAGATCAAATTGGGTGATAGGATCACATGATAGGTAAATTCCTCCTAATTTACATTAGTCATGTTTTTAATATTTTTTTATTATTGATGAAGACCCCAAAACTATAAAGGACACTTTCAACTCAAAATAAAATAAGCCTCGTAAGAAGGCTATGGAGGAATAAATAGAGTCTTTAGATAAAAATCAAACATGGGACTTTGTAAATTTACCTCCTAGAAGAAGAGTAGTTAGTCGTCAATGGGTGTTTAATAATAAATGCATTATGGATAAATGGAGAACTATAAAGCTCTCCTAGTAGAAAATGGATTCTATGGAATTGATTTTTGTAATATTTTTTCTTTGATTACTAAAATTACATTAAATTATAGTTATTTTATCAATTTTAGTTGATTTCGATCATAAAATAGAACACATGGATGTAAAGATATATTTTCTATATGGTGAGCGTTAGGAGGAAATAAACATGGTGTAGTAAAATATATTTAATGTAAAGGGAAAGGATTATCTGGTGTGCAAGCTGAAAATGTCTCTAGACAACTTGAAGGAATCACCAAGAATGTGAAATAGTAAATATAACAAGTATGTGTTATGAATTGGGCTTAGACGAAGCAAAGCTAATTCTTGTGTTTATTTTAAATATAAATGTGAAAAAATTATTATCATAGTATTCTTTTTAGAAGACATGCAACTAATTGGTAATAATAATGAAATGATAAGCCATGTTAAGTCTTAATTATCATCTCATTCTTATATGAAATGTCTTAGTATTAAATATATTTTGGTCATGGAAATTAAAATCCACTAGGTAAAAAGAAACCTACGGTTAAAAAAATGAAGAACATTGAATTTGTATTTCAAAGCTTTAATATTCAATAAATAAATCTTGTCATTAATCCATTTCATGTTGGTAAAAACTTATCTACTAAACAATGTTTTTAAAAAGAAGAATAAATTGAGGACATGTATGTAGTCCCATATGTTAATGTTGTTAGGAGTGTGATGTATACAATGGTTTTTATCATAACTAGCATTTAAATAGTGAAGAGGATATTCAACTATCTACATAGGATCTGAATATGCAATACACTATCATGGTAATCTTATTATAATAAAAATATTAATTCTAAATGATTTTGTAGATTCAAACTAGAATAAAGATCTTGATTGCCAAAGATATACAAATGGGTATGTGTTCAACTTGTTTGGTTGAGATATAAGTTGGATGATGAAACAACATGGTTGTTTTTTTGATATCCACCACAAACACTGAGGACATGGAAACTACTCAAGCAAGCAAAGAATTAGTTTGTATTCAAATGTTAATTTCCACTCTTGATTTTGTTTAAAAGGGTATAAAGATAAATTGTATCTCTCAAGTGTGATTTGTCTAGAAAATAACCATAAATATCACTTTATAATTAAATAGATTGATGTGAAATATCATTTTGTAAGCAAAATGTTGGATGAAAATAAGATACTATTGGAAAATATGGATACAAGTGTGAAAATGATGATTCATTGGTAAAGGTTATGAGTGCTAGAAAATATTTCTTGTTGTGAACCTTAGTTTCCCTTAGATGATGAAGGTAACACTTTGTGGCACCCTATGTAAAGTATTCAACAAGTGACATATTTTTTAAAATGTGTTGTATATTTTATATAAATTTTGGGACCATATTGACATGTATTTGGGTGTATTTTTCCCATGTTTTATATGCTATGGTTTTGGTACCTATGTGTTGAAATAATGCTTTGATGGTTACATATTGATATGCCTATATATAATCACACATATATTAGGGGAGAAATAAAATTAGTAGTGAATTGTTGTAGTGGAAATGGTTGATTTAATAAAATAAAGGAGTTAATGTGTCGAGTTATTCACCCAAAAAGGGTTTACCTAAGTGAAATTGAATGTACTATGTAATCTTTTGGATATGACATTTTGCATTTTGTTAGCTAAAGGATTTTGTTAGTATTATTTATCTCATTATTGAATTTTTTATTAGTAAAAATTTAATGTTAAAATATATACCAAAGAGATGCCCCTAGTGTAGGCATGCATCTAATATAAGGAGGGTAGAAAATAGGTGTACAAACATCCCACATATAAATTTCCATCTCATATGAAACATGTATTTCCTAAAATGCACTTACGTATACTATAAAAATCACTTATTTATGAGACAATATATTTAATATTCTATTATGTGATATACAACATAAATGGAATGCATAAATTATAAAACATGTCATGCAAAGGTCATGAATTTTAGTTTTTATAATTATATATTTATTTATTATTTAATTATTTATCTTAATGAATAATTTCATGTCCCACTAGGCAAACCAAAAAACATAAAAATAATTCAAAAATAAATATTAAAGAATACTTAATGATTTTTTTAAAATGGAATAATGTATATGCATCACATCTTTGTATATATAAGATAAAACACATTTGTGTGATTAATATTAATAACAAAAACTCAATATATTTTTAGTATATATTAGAAGTGTATGTGGCCTCTTTATACCAAAATTTAGGACACACTCTTATAGGAAATCAATTTATCTAATTATATCCATGCTAACATATGACCCCATCAATGGGATGCTCACATGTAGGTCTTTTATTAATCATGGAAATGCTCACCTATTGTATTAAAAATATTAAGATAGATATGCAACTAATCTTAGTTATTAAATCCAATATTGGATAAGGTAATCAACTAATATATATTGTGTTACTTTTTTAATGGTAGCATGATCAAATTTGACCTGCTAAACATAACTAATAGAGAACTTATACACAAAACTAAAGGAGAAGGCTAAAAATCATATAGAAAAATAATATCATGTAATAACCACAAATAGGTCTTTTAATGCATAAAATGAAATCTAATGTAGTGTAATCAAAGATTATAACACAAAAGGGGATGGTATAAAATAAAAATAAATAAATAAATAAGTGATCATGGTAGGCAAATGGTGGCCTCGATCACCTAAGGTAGAAGATAACAAGAAAAGAAAACCCTAAATCTACACTAAGTTTAACTATAAAGGTAATATAAGCAAGGATTTATACATTAAAAAATATTACTTTGTTCATTATCTATTTATCAAATGAAATAAACATAAGTTGGAGATACTTACATTTGAGATATTTTTTCAAGTCTCAATCTCCCACTTGGATAATGGTGTTTGGATAGAGATTGATGTGGATTGTTAAGTATCACACTAGTTGAAATCAGATATAGGCTAATATATTCCTACTTGTATCCAAGACTTCCTACAAGATAAGTTAGCTTTCCTCCAAGGTAAAACCTAATAAATGGTTCCTTCAAATGTCAATGTAGTAGAATTGTGAGATGTAATGATACAAACATTAATGTTATTATCTATTTTATTAAAGTGAAGATTGCATTTATAGCAATGGATAGGTCCTAGCCCTTCCAAAATTTTATCCAAGATCAACTTGCCATGACCCAATTGTAAAAAAATGCCATTCGACCTTAAACTAAGTCGACCATGTTTGACCTCATTATTTAATGTGCACCATAACTTTGGAAAATAAGTTGACCATAGATGACCTAATAGGAAAAGTAGTTTTTCTTAGTTAGGGAATATTCAAAGTAGAATTTCCTAGAGTATCAAGGAATGATAGGTGTTGAAAGAAGTAGTATATATATATAATTTAAATTTAAATATAAGTTGACATTTAGGTGTGGACATATAATTTATTATAGTTTAATTCATATCTTATATATAATTTTAGGGTGATTGAGAGTGATTTTAGACCTCTATGAGCTATAATGTAAATTCTAGGTTTTGGAGTCTCCCACTAGATTTCAGACTTAGCCATATTTTAGGATTTCAAAGAGATATCATAGGAGTTAAAATGATAAACACTCTAAGGAAGATGGACTAGTGGTAGGAGTGATATGATTAAACAAAAATATTTCAAATCACCAATGGTCTTCTCATCCATTTTCCAGCGTACCCATTGATGCAAGCACTTAGAGAGATTAAAACTAGATAGGTTCCTACAATAGAGAAAGTGTTAGTAAATGATAAAGTTTATAAATATTATGTGTATACACCAGTCATGTGTGATTAGTCCTATATGTATTTATATTTTAATCAGAGAGGTTATCTCATGCTATAATATACCCAAAATTATTATCATGATTGTTATGATATTTCATATTATGTGTAAACCTAGTACTCATAATATATTTTGGAATGTGATAGATAATATTTAAAAAATTGATTATGTTCATTGTGGAACATGTGAGTCTCTTTGTAAAAATATCTTAGGGTGTGATGGATTGGATGATGGGTGTTGGAATATTGAATAGATCTCATACGTAATAATAACTTAAGCACTTTTATTATGGGGAATAAAATTAAATTCCTCTAAATTTGCTTTGTATAATGAACCTATACAAGTTATATAATAGGCTATGGTGGTGATAGGAGTGGAATATGAAATTTATTTGGTTGAATAAGATCCTTATATGGAATACAATAAATTGTAAACACTTTTCTTCTATTTATATATTGTATACATAATTATACTAATTATGGTACTAAATAATTATTATGTAATTAAGGACATCCTAATAACATTTTGAATGTCCCAATACTTAGTGTATACACACAATATTATTAAAGCTTCATCAATTAATGATTATTTCTCTCTTACAAGAACATGTTGAGTCTCAATCTCTTTGAATGCACACCTTAAAGGTTGCACTGAGAAAGGGTTGGCCTGACTGTTGATGCTTATAAATATTTGTGTCCCCCATACCACCACTTGAAACTAACACAAACCTTTCCTATACATTTACATAAGGTTTAAATCCTCCTTTACACAATCTTTCAATAAGTTCACTACCTCATATAGCCCCTACCTAAGCCAACATCTCCTTTTGAGTTTTATTAAATAAGGTTAGCCTAAGCTAGCCCTATGCTTAAAATATACATGAGCACATTATGAGATTAGGGAAGGATAATCCTACCCAATATAGGACCTAACTAATTTTAATAATTAAAGATAAATGATTGATTGGTCTGACTCTATAGGCTAAAACTTCAGAAGAGTTTAAGGTTACATCTAGCTATATATACACAATATTTTTCCATTTCAGATAGAAAGATAAGCAATAAGTCATTATTTATGCATCTATTTATCCATCATTCTACTTGAGGAGTATTTATTAGGTTTTGAATACTACACTTAGAGATATGAATCTTGTCTATTTGGAGAAGTCTTTTAGATGCATAGGAGAAATTGTGTAGCTTAGAGCTTACCTATGTTTATTATACTTTAAAACCACAACAATATCTTGTGAAGCACCTTATCCAAGGGAGAGATTCAGTCTCAATGGGTTCATCTTCACAGGTAAGTATTCCTAACTCTTGATCTTTTTTAATAAAGTAGATAGATTTGCATTTTTTATCTTATATGTTTCTATCTCCATATATTAGGATTACCTCTAAATTGACTTGAGTGGATTTATTCTATTCATGTTTACTTTTATGTTTACTACCCCTATTTTATGCCACATGCTTTGGTGACTACTAGGTTAGATTTTGATTTATTTTGTCATTTACTTGTGACTGAGAAAACATAGGACCTATATAGGGTTATCATATGGTATTTCTTGACTAGAGGCTTTGGAACCCTCTCTAATGAGATTGTTGTGGTAAGGGACCCCTTAGTTAGGTCTAATAGAACCATATTGGTCATGACCCTGATTATCTAAATGTACCAAAAAGTGGAAGTGCTAGTGTCATTTATCTTCTTCGAGCTAGGATTGATTTGTAGATCAGATTCACATTCTCGTATATACATTTTGGTGAAGCTGACATGAGGTAAAAATTGAAGGTTTTCTTTGACACTTTTATATATTATCATTTATTATATATTTTTATTTCTATAGTATTAGATAAAACTTGTTGATATAGTCTAGCATTCTATGCACATGTTTAACATACATTCACTATGATTCACTATGTATTTATCTGTGTAGGTCATCTTTTGTTGGGGGATCAAACCAACAATAGATTACACTTGTGAAAGCAATAAATGCGGAAATAAATTAGATAGATAAGTAACTGAAATGATAAATAGCACAGAACAAGATATACAAGAAAACACCCTGAAAACTTGTATTGAAACTCTTTACAATAGGAATACAATTTGAAGAAACTTCGTTCTTCCACACCTCTCTCAGATGCACACAAGATCTCTCACTAGATCTTTATTCCTCAAGAGCTCTCTCTCAAGTACACTCAAATCCAACAACCTGGATTGATGCAACTCTGTACTGTCCTTCAAACATTCACAATGTTCTACTATTACAGTTCTACACTTCTCTTACACTTACAACACTATAATTCTAAGCTAAGAAGATCTTCCTACATATAGAAATAGGAAACTTGAGCATGCTCTTACAACAAACAGTTAAGCCTCTTGAACAAGGGCTCTAAAAATAATATTGCTAATAATAGAGACGCAAGCTTGAGTCCACGACTCAAACTTATCATGCAAACACTCGCTGCTGTCCACGGAAATAGATTTTTGGACACGCAGGTAACCGACGTCAGTTCCTGCCAGTTCGCCTGTGACCATCGCCGGCCGACCCTTCTGTCGATGTCGGCGCCTCTGCAACTGCTACTAACCAACGTCAGTCGCTCCTGATCGATGCCGGCGTCTGTGTAGACCTGAACCTGTTTAAGTATGCTCCTTGGTGAAGCTTTTAGCTCCACACCCTAACAATCTCCCACTTGGAGATAAACCAGCTGCACCAACCTGTACAGCATCATCTTCTAGCTCCTCCATCTTCAACTCAATCATGAAGACCAATAGAAGTTGAATGAAGATTCAACTTCTCCTTAGTAACCGGCTTTGTTAGCATATCAGCAGGATTCTTGTCTGTATGGATCTTCTCCAACGTCAACTCACCATCTTCCAATACCTACCGTATGAAATGGTACCTTAGCTGTATGTGCTTGGTTCTAGAATGAAAGGCCGAGTTCTTTGCCAAATGGATTGCACTCTGACTGTCACTATACAATCTGCAACTCCCATGCTCCCTTCCAAGCTCTTCCATGAACCGTGTCATCCATATCATCTCCTTGCTAGCTTCTGTAGCTGCAATATACTCTGCTTCTATAGTTGACAAGGCTACAACCTTCTGCAACTTAGATATCCAACTAACCACTGTTCCACCTACAGTAAAAACATAACCTATGGTGCTCCTCCTGCCATCCAAATCCCCTGCCATATCTGAATCTACATAGCCATGTAGAGAAGTATCTGAACCTCCATAGCATAAATGCTTGCTGCTAGTTCCTCTCAGATATCTAAGGATCCATTGAACTGCCTTCCAATGTTCCTTACCTAGATTGGCCATATACTTACTACTCCCACTGCTTGGGCAATATCTGGTCTAGTACACACCATTGCATACATCAAACTCCCTACTGCGGAAGAATATGGAACCGTACTCATGTACTCTACCTCTTCATGTGAATTGGGACATTGTTCTTTGCTTAGCTTAAAATGTCCAGCCATAGGTGTACTTACCGGTTTTGCATCTTGCATATTAAACCTCTCCAACACCTTGTTCACATAATCTTCTTGAGACAATATCAACCTGTGATTTTTCCTGTCTCTCCTAATGCTCATGCCGAGGATCTTCTTTGCTGCTCCCAAATCCTTCATGGCAAATGTTTGAGCTAACTTCTCCTTAAGCTCAGAGATATCCTACATGTGAGACCCTGCAACCAGCATGTCATCTACATACAACAATAGAATAATATATCTACCATTATCGAATCTCTTGAAATACACACAATGGTCTGATTGACACCTACTGTAGCCATGCTCAGTCATAAACCTGTCAAATTTCAAGTACCATTGCCTTGGAGCTTACTTGAGGCCATACAAGCTTTTCTTCAACCTGCACACAAACTTCTCCTTACCCTTGACCTCAAATCCTTCTGGCTGTTCCATATAAATTTCCTCATCCAAATCTCCATGAAGAAATGCTGTCTTAACATCTAGCTGCTCGAGATGTAAATCCTCAAAAGCAACCAAAGACAATACAACCCTTATAGAAGTCATCTTAACAACAGGAGAAAAAATTTCACCAAAGTCAATACCTGGCTTTTGTGCAAATCCTTTTACTACTAATCTGGCCTTATATCGCATCTGTCCATCCTCACTTTCCTTTAACCTGTAGCTCCATCTGTTCTTCAGTGTTCTCTTACCAGCTGGCAACTCAACCAAATCCCATGTTTGGTTCTCTCTTAAGGACTCCATCTCCTCAACCATGCCACGCTCCCACTTACTCCTGGACTCCACCTGTAATGCTTCTTCAAAACTCTCTGGTTCTCCACCATCAGTTAGCAATAAATAATATAAGGAAGGAGAATATCTAATTGGAGGCTTACTTACCCTTTCAGACCTCCTGGTGGGTGTCTTGGACTTGTTTTCAACAATCTGTCCACCCAAATTTTCTGACAGTGACCGACCTCGGCCACCTGTAGACCTGTCACTCGTCGTCGTCGGTTCTGCCTGACCGACCTCGGTGCCTAGTCTGCCGACGTCGATCTCTGTATGACCGACATTGGTTTCTGTACTGCCAACGCCGGTTCCCAACCTGCCGACGTCGGTCTCTGTGTTTTCCTGCAAGTGATTATTTCTTTTTCTCGCGAGCTCATTTTGGACCATAACTTCGTCCAATTCACTATTGCTCTGCCCAGATTGATCCAGCTTCCTTATCTGATCACTGTACATCACTCTTTCATTGAAAACAACATCACGGCTCCTGATTACCTTGTTAGTTCCTAAATTCCAAAATCTGAAACCAAAATCATCTGAGCCATAGCCTATAAACGTGCACCTCATAGACTTAGGATCAAGTTTCTTTCTATTTTCCTTATCTATATGCACAAAGGCTTCACTACCAAAAACTTTGAGATATGAGAGATCTACCTTTTTACCTGTCCATGCCTCTTCTGGAATTCCACCATCCAGAGCTGTAGAGGGTCCTCTGTTAATCAGGTACACTGCGGTGTCAATTGCTTCTGCCCAAAACTCTAAGGGCAACCCTGCATGCAATCTCATACATCTTGCACGCTCCATGATAGTTCTGTTCATCCTTTCAGCAATACTATTTTGCTAAGGTGTCCTTGGAACCGTCCTTTGCCTATGGATTCCTTGTGTATAACAATACAATTTGAACTTAAGACTGCAGAACTCACCGCCATTATCAGATCTCAGGCACTTTAACTTTCTGCCTGTTTCATTCTCAACCATAGCCTTCCAAAACTTAAAAGTCTCAAAAACATCAGATTTCTTTTTAATACAGTAGATCCATACCTTTCTTGTGGCGTCATCTATGAATGTAACATAGTACCGTGATCCGCCAATAGAGGCTACCTGAGCCGGTCCCCACACGTCTGTGTGAACAAGCTGCAACTTCTGCCTTTTCTTAGTAGACCCAGTCTTGAGAAAACTAACCCTTTTCTGTTTCCCAAATACACAGTGCTCACAAAACTCTAGATCCATACTTTTCAAATCTGAAAGCATACCTTTAGACTTAAGTATTGACATCCCCTTCTCACTCATGTGGCCAAGCCTTGAGTGCCACAATTTACAATCCACACCTGAAGTAGATAAAACTGAAGGAGATTTGTTAGTAACACAATTACACAAATAGAGAGTACCTTCTCTCTTACCTCTGGCCATAACTAGTGCACCCTTGGTCACCTTCCAAGAATCTGCTGTGAGAGTTACTGTACAACCCTCATCACCTAGCTTACCTGCAGAAATCAAATTTCTCTTCAAACTAGGGACATGCATCACTTCTCTCAACACCCATGTGTTGCCATTCTGCATCTTCAGCTGCACTTTACCTTTGCCAGTAATCTTACAAGGCTCATCATCCCCTAAGTACACTATTCCAAAATCTCCATGGATATAGTCACTGAAATACTCTCTGTTAGGGGTAGCATGGAAAGATGCACCAGAATCTAATACCCAAGATTCTATGTTATTATGCAAAGAGAAAATTAAAGCATCCTGTGCAATACCTGCAACCTTGGCTTCTTCCTTTCCATCGTGCTGGTTGTCCTCCTTAGGCTTTGACCAACAATCTCTGCTTATGTGCCCCATCTTTCCATAGTTCCAGCATTGTGGCTTCCTACCATTTCTGGATTTGGATCTTCCTCTCACCTTAGACTTAGATCTTGATCTCCTCTTGCTCTTTTCTTTTTGCCTTCCCCTGCTCTCAAAATTTAAAGCATTCCCAGATGTCTCTTCTGTGCTTTTCTTGCGTATTTCCTCATTCAAGATAACACTAACCACATCCTCTACTTTCAAAATATTTGATGCAGATGCAGTATTAGAAACTGCCATTACTAAGCCATGCCAGCTTTCAGGCAAAGAACATAATATCAAAAGAGCTTTTATTTCATCTTTAAATACAATATTGACAGAACTTAACTGATTAACAATTCCATTGAAATCATTCAGATGAGTAGAAACAGATCCACCTTCATTCATATGCAAATTAAATAATTGCTTCATAAGATATACCTTATTTGAAGCTGAGGGTTTTTCATACATATTTGCTAACGTAGTCATCAACTCTACCGTAGTTTTTGCCTGTGACAAATTAGATATCACAGTGGAGGCCAGACTCAGTCTTATAGACCCAAGAGCCTTTCTGTCAAGAACTTCCCATTCTTCATCCTCCATGTCCTTGGGCTTCTTTGCTATCCCACCTAATGGTAAGTAGAGATCTTTCTGATACAAATAGTCCTCTATCTGCATTCTCCAATGTTGGTAGTTCTTGCCATTAAATTTTTCCATTCTCAGCTTACTTTCTTCTGCCATTGCTTCTCCCACTCAAACAAAAATTCCTGCAGAAACACCTGTGAGCAACCTGTAATCTGTAACCTGTAACTTGTAACCTGTAACCAAGATCTGATACCACTTGTTGGGGGATCAAACCAACAATAGATTACACTTGTGAAAGTAATAAACGCGGAAATAAATCAGATAGATAAGTAACTGAAATGATAAATAGCACAGAACAAGATATACAAGAAAACACCCTAAAAACTTGTATTGCAACTCTTTACAATAGGAATACAATTTGAAGAAACTTCGTTCTTCCACACCTCTCTCAGATGCACACAAGATCTCTCACTAGATCTTTATTCCTCAAGAGCTCTCTCTCAAGTACACTCAAATCCAACAACCTGGATTGATGCAACTCTGTACTGTCCTTCAAACATTCACAATGTTCTACTATTATAGTTCTACACTTCTCTTACACTTACAACACTCTACAATTCTAAGCTAAGAAGATCTTCCTACATATAGAAATAGGAAACTTGAGCATGCTCTTACAACAAACAGTTAAGCCTCTTGAACAAGGGCTCTAAAAATAATATTGCTAATAATAGAGACGCAAGCTTGAGTCCACGACTCAAACTTATCATGCAAACACTCGCTGCTGTCCACGGAAATAGATTTCTGGACACGCAGGTAACCGACGTCGGTTCCTGCCAGTTCACCTGTGACCGTCGCTAGCTGACCCTTCTACCGACGTCGGCGCCTCTGCAACTGCTACTAACCGACGTCGGTCGCTCCTGACCGACGTCGGCATCTGTGTAGACCCGAACCTGTTTAAGTATGCTCCTTGGTGAAGCTTTTAGCTCCACACCCTAACATCTTTAATAAACAAGTAATTGGATCGGTTGACTCAACAAATTTTGCTTCTTTACATACAAGTATTTAGACTTAGTCGACCTAGTCAACTCTATTAGTAAGATAAAAGTGATCATCTGAACAACACAAAATAAAAATAACAAATTTAACATATTTAATAATTATTAGGTTAATTATTACCTACTTAACATTTGTGTTATTCATTTACAGTCCTATTTTTCATAGTTTTAAGTCTATAAAACTATAACCCTACAACAAATTAGGTCATCTTGATTGACACAAATTAGTAGCTTGATTTCTTATGTAGGAGACTCAGTTGACCTATTCGATTATGTTCTTCTAGCTCTTGATTTAATAGATGACATCATCCACATCGATTATATTTCACCTCAACCTACTTTATACTCTCAAAACAAAGGAATTAACTTATCTTGATAGTAATTAATTCACATTTCATTTTTATTGCTAGCTTACTTAGAGTAACACATATAAACTAGATAAGATGTTTTTAATTTCCTAATTTAGTCACACTATTTTTCTTTTCCACACACTTCAAAACTACATAACATCAAAAACTACATAACATCAAAAACATTAAACAACTTATACCCAAGGCCTACGTACTTAGATTTAATCATCAAAGAGGAAGCCAAATTGGTTTTTTAGCCAAGTATAAATACATGGTTTATGATATATAATATCAAAGAACCTGATACCTTTATCTGTGCAAAGTTATGAAGTGAGGGGGTAGGCCCCAATACCAAGCCAATACCATCACCAATATCAAGCCCTTTTAGACTCAACTACCTAAAACCATCCTTAAATTATTTTTATAATTTCTTCTTATATCCAACTCTCTATCATATTTATTAAAATAATTATTATAACTTAAAACATTCAGGGATGACTACTTAGATTAGCATTTCTATTTATTTTTGCTTGTTATCTAATAACTGTAACTTATATTACAAAATTAATATTAGCTAAATTAGTTTGAGATCTATTTTGTGTGCCACAAGTATATCAACTAGATTGATATAGTTCTGTGTGTGTTTATTTCAAATATCCTACAAAATTACATGAGATCATCTATAGTCATAATTATCAAAACCTTTTTTCCATTAAAATAGAGTTGATATGCTCAACTGTGTCTCCTATAGTCTCTATTTCCCATAGAGTGTAGTCACTCTATTTATCCTAGTCTCATACATACTTCTTGTTCTATTTACTTTCAACACACAATCAACCTATCTTATTGTGTTTCTTTTAGATTCTCTGAATTTATCATTTGTAGAGCACAGTCAACCAACTTGACTATGTCTTTTGTAGCCTATTTTTTTACTATCCTACAAGAGAGTATTGACTGGTTTGAACCTATATCTTACAAGTGGACCTTTATTTTTACAAAAAAATTCATCTCTTTCCTTAAAATGAATTTCTTGTTTGAGGATAGCATAAAATTAAATCAATCAAACATGATGATTTTTACCAACCCTAATAGGTTCCCTAGGACAACTTATGGTACCCACTATTAGTTCTAGGTTGTACATCTATATAATTCAACATTACACACTTGAAAAATATGGAAAACATAGATGATAAACCTAAATTATGTAATTATAGTTAGGGAAGGGTTTAACATCTAGTTGGATTGAACGTAGATAATGACTGCAAGACATAGATAAAGGGTATGGTTAGTTCCCTGCTACTTCTAACTCTTTCTGAACCAAGGTGAGAAGACCTACGAGGTATCTTGATCAAAAGGAGGGATACTATAATTCAATCTCCAATGAATTATTGGCATACATATAGGTATGATCAAAGCATAACCAAACTTACATAGTCCACTCAGGAAGAGTTGTCACATAGACTGAGCAAATGCTTCTTAATCAGACACAAGTTATTAAAGACATGGAAATATGATTGTAACCTTCATTTATATAGAAAATATTGAAAACTAAGGTCCAAATAGAAAATTACAATGTTAATCTTCAAAGACCAATTATAGACACATTCTAGATATACAATATTCATTCATCTATAGGCAAATAACACTTGAAATATTTAACATGTATTATTTAAAAGGATAGGATAGGTAGGATGAGTTAGGTATATATAAATGGCTTGTGTTTTCTTTTAACACTGGTAATTCATTTAGCATGCATGATAACATTCATTCCAAGATGTAAAAGACCAGTAAAAAAGGTAAATAAAACTATAAATAATCATTTTCATTCATTGATACCAATTCAATGCAAGCATTGAAATGACCTTTGAGATCTCCAAAGCATACACTACAAGTAAAGTATCCAACACCTTCTCTTATTAAATCCATAAATCTAGAGTACCCTTAAAATATTATCAATATAACATTTTCAAATCATAATGCATAAAGGAATTGTAACCTAAGTTCATGCCCTAAATGACTACCATTAATAGAGATTAAACTAGATACCCAATTAATAGAAAATGCTCTCAGAGTTTGTTAATGACTATACAAATGCAATCACCTTAGCAACATAAGTAAAAGACACACAACACAAATTCAAAAAATCAAAAAGCATTTGTAAAGAGGAGATTTTTGAAAGTTTAAAAAACCTAACCCAAAAAATCCCCTATATAGAGGACAAGCCCTCTTTATTTATACAAAAATTTCTCACCCAAAATATTCTTGAAAGGTGCTCCATCTAGAAGATGTCTTTGCATATGCCTGGAAGCTCATACTCTACAAGGCAATCATTATGGTAGTCATTTGTCCATGTCATGAGGATATTTTGATTCTTCCCAACTAGAAGTTTGTTGCATTTGAGCTTGAGGAAGAATATTCTTCCTTAGTGTAAACAAACTTTGTCTTCTTGTGCAACCATTTTACCCTATTATTGACTAATCATTTGCCCACTCAAGCTAAGGATGACATGGAAATTAAAGATTAGGTTACAATTTTCAACTCTTCAAAGAATAAAAAATGAAAGGGTAGAGGGAAAAATAGAAAATATAAAAAATTATCCTCAAGTCATAGGATATCTAAGTGTCACTCTCTTTCAGATTATTTATATTATTCCTTATTATACTAGAAATATTCACCTATTGTAATATCTTTGTAGGAGAAATCTTGACCCATCCTAGAATACAATGGTCTTCTATAAGGTCTAAAACTATTTGGAGGAGAATATTTATTGCTATGATAGTCCACGAATAGGATATTTTTAGAATGTTGTTTGCACATTGGACGTTGAGACTCTACCTTGGCTCATTCCATACAAGCTATTATTCATTTTCAAGTAGCTTGAATGCAAGGTGTGGGTAAATAAGAATAACACTTAGCTTTTTTACCTCCTTTTTAACTTTTAATCTCAACACCAAACTTAATAATGACACATGCATTTTTTCCTTTCTTACAAGATTTTGAACATCTTGTGCACTTTTAACCTTCACGGCCATGTGGGCTTCAACTACACATTTACACTTCATGCAATTTCATACTTTTTGTGGAATTTTATAGCTTAGTAGGATTTTAGGACTCAGGTGCACATTTGCACATTTTTTAGACTTTTAGAATTTTACATTTTTTTTTAAATGTAAAAGTTCATGGAATAGATTTTCACCTATTCCTTAGTCAATGATTTTTTGAAGATTTGTTTTTCCTTTAAAAATCTCTATTATAGCTAGACTTCATACTCCTGCATAAATCTTGTTAATCTTATCTCTTCTCTTCTATGGTTCACCTTGTGTCTATCACCATCACCATTATATACACTATAATTGTGCTCTATGTAACTAACTGAGACTTTATAACTAGGTTATTTCTTTCCTATGCAATTATAACTTACAAACACCTTAAATGTGAAATGACACCTGAACCTTTTTTTTTTAGTGGGTTTTTACAACCTTGCATACACTTTTGCAATGCTACGGGCTTTTGAACCTAATGTGCACATTCACAATTTGTAAATGTGAAGAACATCCCCAAAACCCCATCATTATTTATTTAATTTGATGCCCTTTGAAAAAGTTCCATTTTGTTTAGCCTTTTACCTCTGAACTTGTTTTCACTTCAAATATTTTTTCTTTTTTTCCTTTTACATCTTTATGTTATAGTTCTATCATTTCTTTGTTTACACGTACAATGGGCTTTAGACAATGGATTTTAATTTGTAATGTATGCTTTGATTTTAATGGCACTTTCTATGGGCTGCAGACCTTCACGTGCACATTGCAAGTTAAAGTTGCAGGGTGATGTGGTATTCCCCTCCCAAAGTTTTAAACCCTTATCTTTTGCAATGAAAAATATTAAAATTAGTATTTTTAATACTTTGTCAAACATTTTTTATTCTTCTTGGCTCAATTACACCATAAAATCTATTAATGTCACATTAAAAACATGAAAATGATTAAGCATTAGTAAAACCAAAATTTATGGGGTTTTCACAACATGATTACAAAAGCAGAGTTTTTATTTTGGATGAGCACTTCTTTCAGAATCCTTTTAGGGTGAAACAATTTAACTTTTAGGGATTCATCTTTCAAAAAAGGGAAAAAATTGAATGGTTCAAATTTGGACACTAACACTAGCTCTCACCTAGGGATTTATACCCCTTATGGGTGTACGAAGAACCCCAAAAAACAATACCAAGTGCCTATATTTTTGGGCTATGGATTTAGAATTTTGATAATTTCTCAATAGAAAACCATTAGAAACTCAATGAAACAAGAGTGGGGCAGCAAAAATATATTAGGATATTTTGAAAATGAACACACAAAGAAAAATAAGGAAATAATTGTACAAACAAATCCCAATGCATAAGGGAAACAAAATAACAAGACTGTACACTCTACATTACTGTGCACAATCATGGACTCAATCAAGGAAGTGCTTCAGATGTCTTCCATTAATTAGCAATTCTAGTATCTCACCATCCAATTTTTTTAATAAGAAAGAATGTTCCCCAATTATGTAGTCACTAGAATAAGGGCCCATACAAGGCATCAATTTTTCCATGTTTGTGTTTTTCCTCATGTCTATTGTCTTGAAGTAAAACTAGATATCCTACTTGAAAATTTCTTGGAGTGACCTTTTGTCAAATATTATTTTGAGTCTTTCTTTGAACTTTGTGTCTTTCATGATCTTTTTTTATAATTTCCTCAAGCTCAACATTCTTGTTCATTTTGATTTCATAGTGGTTAACTTCATCATCTTCCTCTAGTTGTTGCATGAACTAATAGGTTGGCAACTGTAGATTCATAGGTAAAACAACTTCAACTCCATAATCAAGATCAAAAGCGTTCTTACCTGTATCTCTCTTAGATGTGATCCTATCATCTCATAAGGAAAATTTCAGGTATTCACCTTAACCTTTTCTTGTTAGCTTTCAAAGTCATTTTAATGATTTTGAGAAAGTTTTTATTACTAGATTCTGCTTACCCATTCCCCTGAGGGTTGTAATTGGAAGTGTAAGTTAATGTGATTTCATATTATTTACACAATGCCACCAAAGGTCCAGGTCTAAAACTCATGGCATTATCAAAAATTATCTTGATAGGCACACAAAATCTAAAAATAATGTGATTTAATAGAAATTACATGATCACCTGATGTGTGGCCTTCTTTGTATGGATTTCCTCAACCCATTTTTTAAAGTAGTCAGTTGCAACTAATATCCACCTATGCCTAGTGCTTGATGTATTAGTGATCTCCCCAACAAAATCCATTCACCATTATCTAAAGGGGCCTTCAATAGATATAGGTTGTAATTAGAGAGAGACAGAAGCTATCAACCTACCAACAAAGCACTGAAATTTCTCACGTTTTCTTACTTTTTGTGTAACATCCTTGAATAGTGATGGCCACAAATAACTAGCTCTCAAAATATTATAAGCTTTGAATTTAGGTGCAAAGTGACAACCACATACTACGCTATAAAAGTATTCAATTAAATTAGTATTTTATATTAAGGTGTTTTTAATGATGTCCCTAAGGTGTCCAAGAGTGTTCATGAGTTGATTTATATGCATGGTTCTCAATGATAAAACGTGCCTTAATGATCATGCATGGATCTTACAGTGTTTGCTTAATTAGGTAGGATGATGGATGTTGATGATCTTCAAACCATGTTTGAGGGGTCATATGAGGATTTAATATTTATTGGTATACTTTTGGAAGTAAAATGAATTCATCTATGTAGTCTTATGAATGTTTAGGTTATCTTAGTCATCTTGGCAAAACTTTATGAGTAAGCAAATTGATGACATCATCATTCACACATGTGAAGATGTTATAAGAAATTGGTCACATGAGTTTGTTCATGTTTTTTATTATATCTTGTGTTTCAATTTTCATGTTTTGACATCATGTCTATCAAAAGTTATGGTAGTGCAAAGTTGGTCAAATTTGCATTAAAAAGTGACCGTTGGAATTTAAATATTTGAATTTACAAAGGAAAACCAGTTTGCAATGTTTTGTTAATAAATTTTGATGATGGATGAATTTTATGTTTAAATAAAAACAAAATTGTTATATAATTTCAAGAGAAATCTATCAAAAATCATTTGAAGGTTTTACTGGTCGTACATCTTCATTTATTGTAGTTCAAAGTTGACTAAGTGTTTGACTATCTTCTGCAAGTGACTTGAGAAGGATGTTTGAGTTTTTATTGATTATGTTTGGATGTTTAAAAGTGAATTATCTATTGGAGAGTGTTGTTTACTCATTGAGGATAATATTTATGTATTTTAGAGGTTTTACCAATCCATCTTCATTATGAACCATTACTTGGAAGTTGACTTTTGGTTTGTTCATGGTGTTTTCATGTACAAAGCAAATGTTTGATAGATTTTGCATAAGAATAGGTGTGTAATTATGAATGTAATAAGTTTTGGGTGTCTTATGGTTCATATGGAGAGGATTTATGTGCTTTGAAGTGGTCTTTTATTCTTAGTTTTACTCAGTGAAGTGTTAAAAGGATGAATAGGTCTCCATGGACCTATAAGGGCTTTTTAGGCCTAATTGAAAGATGTGATTGGTTAAGGGTTATCTATAAAAGATATGGATGACCTATATAGCTTAAATTTATCTTATTTTAAGTATTATATAATCCTTAAGAGTTAAGGTATGTCTTATACCTGACCAAGAAGATAGTGATCAGGAAGCCTCTATAAAGAGCATAAATAAAGATGAAGGTTTCTAGAGTTGACAAGCTAAGAAAAGAGAAGGTTGAGTGTGTTTGGTCAATGGATTGAAGAGTATATCAGTCTAAGGAATAATTTTTTGACCTAGAGTTCATATTTTTTATGTTATTAAAGTGTTCTTATAGTGTTAAAGATTAAGGATGAGCGAAGAAGTATAGAGTGATCCAAAAGGTTGTTTTGGATGCATTGATTGTGTGTGAAGGCTTGAAGGGTTGAAGAGAGTTGTTATTCACTATTTCTCTATCATATTAAAAATAAATCAAAGCTTTGGAGTTGATGATATCATTATGTGTTGTGTGGGTGCTCAACATCTAGGACAAGTGGGTTCTTGTTCACGCTTAGGGGTTGGTGCTCCTTGTGAATTTAGTGCTTCACTAAAGTATATTATTTGTAAATATATTATAAGACTATAGTCCACTTGTTTACAAACTTTAGAGTGGGTTTTATCCTTGATGATGTATTCCCACATAATCCATGTGTTATTTGTGTTGATCTTGCATAGTTTCTTTTGTTCTTTGCAATAACTAATGTATATGCTTCATGAATACTTTTGTTCATTAGTTAAGAGTTTGAAGTTTTGGAATTGGAATTGAATTGCTTGCATCACTAATTCACCCACAATCTAAATGATTTTACCTCTAACAATTAGTATCAGAGCCATACCTTCTTTGAAAAGTTTAACCACTTGAAGGTGATCAAAAGTACAATGGATAGTCATCAAATGTAAGGTGGTTTGTCTACTAAGCAAGAAAAATTATTCAATGGATCCAAGTATGCTTTTTAGAGTGCAAGGATGAGGACCTACATCATGTATCTAGGTTTTGATATTTAGAAATCTATCATGGATGGTTATTCCACACACCCTACTCCTCTAACTAGTGAAGCTAACAAGAAGTTGAGTGAGAATAATTCTAAATCTATTAATTTTATCATTTATGTCTTATTAGAGGTTGAGTTTACCAACGTAATCCATTGCAAATCTACCAATGAAATATGGGATAAGTTATAGATCATCTATGTAGGAGATTCAAAGGTTAAGTTGGCTAAATTATAGACCTATTGAAGGCATTTTGAGGCCCTCAAAATGAAGGAAGAAAATAATGTGTCGTCCTATTTTCTAAGAGTTAATGAGGTGGTAAACATGATCACCGGTCTTAAAGAAGAGATTGAAGAAGCTAATGTTATATAGAAAGTATTAAGGTTTCTCACCCTTAAGTTTTATTCAAATATTTATACTATAGAAGAGAGTCATTATCTCACCAAGATGAAGATGGATTAATTACGTGGCATCCTTACTACCTATAAGATGAGAGCCAATGAGTACAAACCACCAAAGAAGGAAGCAACCTTCAAGGTGATCAAGGAGACAAAAGGAAATAAGAACAAGTTATTCTTGAAGAATTTGATCCTTATACAGATCAAATTGAAGCCATGATTAAATAAAATTAAATATAGGATCAATTAAATATAAAGGGAATATTCCTCTTTAAAAAACATCATGTGGTAAAGTTGGTAATTTTGCAACTAAGTTCCTAGATAGAGGCAAGTCTAAACACAAGGAAGCTCATAAGGAATCTCTTAATCATGAACAAAATAAATTTGAGGGTCCTAACAACTATATAAAGTTCTTCATTAGAATAAATGGCAAGAAGGTGTCATACAAAGGTAGTAAGAGCCTTTATCATGAAGAAGATAGTAACTCATCTACTGAAGAAGAAGGAAACACATCAGACAGTGATGATTCATCTCATGATGAGGACAAGGAGACACTATTCATGTATCTTAGGGATGATGAAGGTGAATGTTCTTTACACAAAGATCTCTTTTGTCGAGATAGCTCAGAGGAAGAAGATGAGCAAGTTATTCTTGAATACAAATATCTGAATACCTTGGAATAGAAAAAGCTTCTACAAGGCAAAAATAGAAATCAAGCATCCTTAATCAATACCCATGAAGAGAAAATTGGGTTCTTTGAAGAAAATTTGAGTAATTAAGTCAAAGAGCATGATGATATCACTCAACATATTGAAAATTAGGTTTGGACCCTTGCTGAAGAGGTAAATAGTAAGGATGAAGATTGTGTCAAACATAAATTAGAGATGGAGTCTTTAAATATGAAATTAGACTAATCTATGAGTAAGATTGAAACATATGAGAAATTTGAGAAAATTATAGTTTATCTTAATGATCTATTGAGTAGTCAAAAGGTCTCAAATGATAAATCAGGTCTACAGTTCCAAAAAGATGTTTAAAAGGATAAGAATATTGAGAATATGATGATGATATATCAGGAGACTAATCATGCTAAGGAGAGTACTAGTAAATACAAGAAGAATGAAAATATGAATAAGAAATATAACTTCAAAAGCTACAAAATTTCAAATTAAATCAAGTAACCCAATGCATTAAAGGTATGATAACTCTTTTAATGGTTGTTATTATTCTTGTCATTATTTTGGACATAGGATCATTGATTGTAAGAGAAAATATCATAGTAAGATATTTGAATGGAATTATGAGCAATATAATGACAAACATGAATAATATCATCACTCAAGATAGTCAACTAGTTCACAAGAAAATCATGACATCTTATGCTATAGGTGTCAAGGGATTAGTCATATTGTAATGTCTTGCAATGCCTTCATCAATAAATCATATGATCAAGTGTATGAATGGGATAATGAAACTTAAATGAGTCATCATATGGACCATACACAAGGTATGTACAATTAGATAAACTTCATTTGTTTCAAGTGTCAAGAGAGAGGTCACATAATAAGGTTCTATAGGAATGGTCAAAATTCTACTTCAAAGAATGACCATCATAACATGAATAAAAGGAGTCATAACGAATGGAGACCCAAGGAGGTGAATGAAAAATAGGTTCAAAATGGAATATTTGTCATGATAGAACAAGGTAAAAATTCAAGTGTCAAAGAGAAAGCCTTATCTTCCCAAGGGAACAAGAAGATCAAGCAGGATTCTAATTTAAAAGGAAAGAATGAAGTTAAGAACTCAGTTAAAGCCATTTTGAATATGAAGTAGGACTAAAAATCAAGTGAGATCTTGTATATGTGGGATTCTATTGAGTTTTTAGACCTTTATTCCATCTATGACAAGTGGGTGTCTATACATATGCTTCTTATGAGACATCTTTCATATGTAAAAGCATGTGTGTGTGCTCTAGGTGATGAACAAATTACACAAATATGCAGAGTTACTGATTGGTCTTTAAAGAACAATGCTATTTTGGTATATAATAGATGATATTATGTTACCAAACCTTGTTTTTATCATATAATTTCATTGGATAAGGGGGTGAAACAATTTCATAAGCTTGCTCTATAGGTTTATGATGAAAAACTTCAATAAATCTGTCTAGGGGTATTGGTCCTAAAAGCATGTTTTAGTTAAATTTTAATGTTTTGTTTAGAAGGTAAAATCATGAAGAATGAATTTAAGGTTGATACAAAGTGTGGAGAGGAATTTTCCAAGTGTATCCCATGGGTTCAGATGTACTCAGCTAGCCAAAAGAGTCATTCATGACCATTTGTTTAATTTGACCATTTTGTTCAGTGTTCATTGCTTAGTATATGTTCATCTTGAAAAATTGATGAATTTGAGGTATATGAAGCTAACCAACAGTAGAGTAAAGTTGGATTCGATATTTCCATGTGAAAAAGGTGTTGAGTAAATGTTAAAAGGCATCCATGATCAGTTGAATGTGTTTTGTCATAGTGATGGGGGTATACACAGGGCCTATATGCATAATATGACTAGTTCTAGGTATCAAATAAATATTGGTGAGTGTTCAAGATGGATGTTTGGAATATAAGGTGTGTTTAATTCATATAGGTGTTCTCTATGTGTTTTCAATATTTGAAGGTCTCTTGAGGGCAAGTTGAAGTTTTTGAAGGCTCTCGAGTATGACAGTCCTTGCTTAATGGATAGTAGGACAAAAACCATTTCATGGTTCTATGGGTTCCCAAAGGAGTCAAACCTAAAAAATTGGCTTAGAAGTGTGTATTTTTAGCCTCTAGGTGTGAGACAAGTTTTAGGATTTGGAATTAAATGGAAGGTGGTAAGTTGACCTTATTTCTTTTTGATACCCTAGGTTTTGCACCATATGGCTTAGTGACCTTCCCAAAGGATTTGAAGTTATAGGATTATTAATATATTAAAATGGCCAAAATTGTTCTCTAAAAGTGATTTATAATAATCTAAAAGTGTATAGTTTGTCCTATGGTTGAGCTTTTGTGCAAATGGAGATCTAATTGACAGGTAAGTTTATGAAGGAACTATGGCGCAGAGGAAGATTTGGATAATGATTCTTGGAATTAATGAGGGGGAATATTAGTTTACTATAGATATGAAATTTCAAGTCATGGGAGTGCATACATAGAAATTTATGGGCTCAACAAGGTTTAAGTAAGGATATTAGGCCTCTAGGCAAGGCTAGTGTGAAGAATAGTGATTTTTGGTCATTTTATTCAAAATAAAAAGGTATGGTTGTCCTTGAATATGTTTATAAATTGGATTTATGTATCGTATTTTTTTGATAAATATCTTGAATTTCTACTCTTCATTCTATGAGTGGCTTGTGAGAGAAAATTTGAAGGCAACTATGAAATTTCAACATGTTTGGAGATGGTTTGAAGGTGTTCAAGGGGTACCTAAGATTAGGTGACTTATATGGAGACACTCTTAGTTTTATCAAGGTGTGATCACTCATATTTTCTAGATCAAGTTCATTTTTTTCATATAGTAGTGCATGGTCAAAGAAGAGTGTTATCAATAAGGAGGCTTGAGATAGTCATGATAAGAAATGGTATGCATAGTGATATGGAGAGTTTTTATCATCTATTAGAGGGGATACATTAATTATTTTGGATCTAAAAACATTTAAAGGTAGTTAGGATCAGTAGGTAATCCCACTTTTTCATTCTATCAAAAGGGGAGAAGGTGTTTGTATATGGAAAAGAGTATGTGCATAAGATTTGATGTTGGCTTTGAATACATGTACAAGCGTTTACATCAATGAAAAAGGGGTATATTGTTTATGTGTTTTCAATTATGTCCCTAAGGTGGCCAATAGTTTTCATGAGCTGATTTTTATGCATGGTTCTCAATGACAAAGTGTGCCTTAGTGATCATATATGGACCTTGTATAATTTGCTTAGTTAAGCAAGATGATGGATGTTGGTGATGTGTTGACCATGTTTGTGGGGTCATATGAGGATTAAAGAGTTATTTTTATACTTGTGTAATTTAAATTAATTCATTTATTTAGTCTTGTGAATGTTTAGGTTATCCAAGCCATCTTGTCATAACTTTTTGAGTAAGTAGATTGATGATGTTAGCATTCACATGTGTGAAGGTGTCAGAAGAAAGTGGTCACATGGGTTTGTTCATATTTGTGCCTAGATCATATTTTTCAAATTTTTAGTCTTGAAATGATGTTTATAAAAATGTATGGTAGTGTAAATTTGGTTTCTTCGGCAGATTTCACTAGTTTTCATAGTCAAATTTGCATTAAAAAGTGACCATTGGAATTCAAATATTTGAATTTACAAAGGAAAACCAATCTGAAATGTTTTCTTATTAAATTTTGATTATGGTTTAATTTTATGGTGGTATAAAAATAAAAATGGTAATTAAATTCAAGGTAAATCGAGGGAAAATGATTTGGAGGTTTGATTGGTTGTACACCTATATTTATTATGGTTCAAAGTTGACTGAGGGTTTGACTATTTTCTACAAGTGACCTAAGAAAAATGTTTGAGTTTTTATAGATGGTGTTTGGATGTTTCAAGGTGAATTATCTATTAAAGAGTGTTTTATACTCCCTCAGTATCATTTGTATGGATTTTGGAGGTTTGACCGATCCATCTTCAGTATGAACCATTGCTTGGGAGTTGACTTTTGGTTCATTCATGGTGTTTTCATGTACAAGGAAAATGTTTGATAGGTTTTTCATATGAAGAGGTGTGTAATTATAAATTTAATCACTTTATCATGTCTTAGGGGTCATATGGCGAGGACCTATATGCTTTGAAGTTATCTTGCATTCCTATTTTTGCTCGATGAAGTGGTAAAATGATGAATAGGTATCCATAGACCTATAAAGGTTTCTTAGGACTAATTGAAAGATGTTATTACTTAAGGGTGATATATAAAAGTTATGGATGACTTATTTAGGTGAAATTTATCTTATTTTAAGTATGATAACATCCTTAATATTTAAGGTATGTCTTATAGCTGACCATGAAGATGGTGATAATGAAGCCTCTATAAAGAGCATAAACAAAGATGAAGGTTTCTATAGTTGACAAGAGAAGAAAAGAGAAGGTTGAGTGTTTTTTGTGGATATATTTAAGAGTATATAAGTGTGATAAATATGTGTGTTATGTAGAGTTAATATTTTTTATGTTATTATAGTGTTCTTGTAGGGTTGAAGATTAAGGATGAGAAAATAAGTATAGAGTGATCCAAAAGGTTATTTTAGATGCATTATTTGTGTGTGAAGGATTGAAGAGAGTTGATATTCACTATTTATCCATTAGATTGAAATTAAATCATATCTCTAGAGGTGATGATATCAAAAGGTGATGTGTGGGTGCTCAACATCTAGGACAAGTGGGTGTTTGTTCATGCTTAGGGCTTGGTTCTCCTTGTGAAGTGGGTGCTTCACTAAATTATCTTGTTTGTAAATATATTATAGGACTATAGTCCACTTTTTTTTATACTTTAGAGTGGTTTTTATCCCCTATGAGGGTTTCCCACATAATCCATGTGTTGATCTTGAATAGTTTCTTTTATTATTTGAAATAACTAGTTTATATGCTTCTTGAATGCTTTTGCTGATTGGGTAAGAGTTTGAAGTTTTGGAATTGGAATTAAATTTCTTGTATCACTGATTCATCCTTAATTTTCAGTGATTATACCTATAAAAATTTATTCTTCTACTAGGCATCTTAAGAGAATCCCATCTAGATTATTCCATATTATTCCACTTTTGGTCAAGAGATACTTTTGGGATACAAGTTTAAGAGTTATCCTTTGACTATTATCCAAGTTTAGGGGAAAATTCAAACTTTACAGGTAATAAACACTATCTTTATACCATGGTGACATGTTTACATGACCCAAAGAATCACTAATATTAAAAATAGTAGTGTTTACCTCCACAACTTGTAAATTGGTCTCAACCATGATCTTGGTTAAGCCCATACCTCTCACCAACTTGGTGGTTTGGATCTCTAAGCCATACTCTTACAACTTGTTTACCCATATACACCTCTTTCTTGATACTTCAAGCTGAGTCAATACATCCTTGACCATTGCATGTGGTACATATGCAATAATATTCAAACTCTTAATGTAAGGTCTAAACATTTTAACAGCTTTCAAGATAGATAAATCTTATTTTTCCATGATAGTATAATTTAGTTCAGATCCCTGCACACCTTTACTAAATAAATCTATAGGTTTTTCATGACCATCATTATTTTTTTCAATAAAACAATAGATATAATACTTTGGGATGCAAAAGAAAATATTTGAAACTCCTTAATGTAATTAGGACTAGACAAGATAGGGGAAGAATTCAAGGCTCCTTTGACGTCATTAAATATTGTATGGCCTTCTCCTCTAACTTGATGGTTAGGTCCTTTAAAATGGAAGTAATAGGCAAAGTGATCTTTAAAAAGTTACAAACAAACCTTCTAATTTTTTTGATTTATCTAAAGAAGGACTACATATCCTTCTTAGATTATGGGACCAGAACTTTGTTAATAGATTCCACTCTCTCTAGGTTAATCATGACACCATGCCTAGACACTATGTGTCCCATTAACTGGCCTTTTGCACTCTGAAGTGACATTTATTTGGATTAAGGGAAATACCAAATTCCCTTCATATAAGAAACACTTTTTCTAGATGCTCCAAATTATCTTTTCTATTTTTGGATTACAGTGTAATGTCATCTTGATACACAAAAAAAACTTGTTAATTACCCTTGCAAAAGCAACATTCATATCTCTCTAAAATGATGCACCATAATTAATTAACCCAAAAGGCATTCTAATGTAGACAAAAGTGACCCAAGGAATTATAAATGTAGTTTTGGGTCTTTGAGATTATTTTACCACAACTTGGATATACCATGAGAAACCATCTAATGTGGACAACATCTATGGTCATGTAACACTCTTCAACAGGTTATCCATATTGGGTAAGGGGTAATTATCCTTTGAAGAAGCTTTATTCAAATTTATAAAATCCACACACAAGTAGATGTCACCATTCTTCTTCATTATAGGGACTATGTTTTCCACCCATGATGAATACCTCATGGGCTGAATAATCCCACCATCTCTTACTTTATTTAACTCTTCCTATATCTTGTTGGCCAATATGGGGTTACTAGGTTTGTGTTTTTTCCTAAAAGGTTTATTGTGAGGCTGCAATAGGATGACATGTTGAAATAAATCCTCTCTATATGCTTTTATTTCAAAAAAACCATGCAGTCTTGATACTTCTTTAATAATTACATGTAGGCTTGATTCTCTTATGCACTCAAGTGAGTACCAATCTAGACCTTTCTTGGATTTTTTTAAAATCCCAAATTGCAATCAATCACATCTTTTGAGATAAAGAGATCTCTACTTTTAATTCTATTGACCCCATCAAAAGGTGCCTCTAAACTCACCAATCCTCTTAGGATGGTATTTACCTTAAAATGAATGATATTTTTCCCAAAAAAGGTTTATTTCCCATCATATATTCGGACAATGGATTTAAAGTCAGTGATTTGACCCTAAAATTCCACCTCACAATTCAGAAACTTCTTGATTTGATCATCATCATAAAAATCTTGCAAATGATGAATGTTGTCTGGGACTAAAGGTCTGACAAACACGTTCACTTGATATTGATAGTGAGGGTTCATATTCTCACTTTCAAACTAAGAACATAACCTTTCAAGTTTGTCAACTTCCTCATTGAAACTTCTATCATGATAAAAAATATTGAAAGCATCAAATAATTCTAGTAAATCCCATACATCATTTTTATATTGCTTTAATCTTTCATTTCTCGTGGCATAAGCATTTTAGACCTACTTAACCACTAAATAAAAATCACTCTTTATAATCAGACTTGTAATTCCATGTTCTCAAGAAATCTTGAAAACAATAAACAATGCCTCATATTCTACAATGTTATTAGTGAACTCAAAAGAAATATTAAAATAAAAATTAAAAGATTTATTATTGGGGTCATAAAAGATAACCCTAGCTCCATTTATAAGATTAGAGAAAGTCCCATCAAAAGACATTCTTCAAACATCATTACCTTCTTTGTCAGATCCAACATCAAAAACCATAGATTTTTCAACACAATCTACATTTCCAATAAAATTCCCCAGCTCCACATCAGTGTATATAACTTCATTTAGAGCATGTCTTAGACCTTAAAACACATGTAACATTTTGGTCTCTCTATGAACTTTCACCATCTTACCCTCAAAATAAATGGTGGTGTAAGATAGGTCCATCTAAACACTACAACCCATGATAGAAGCTAATTTTATTGATAATAACATCCCTCACTTGCAAGGAAAATCCACAACTACCACATCCATGTTCATAAATTTACTTGGGTGAGCTACCAATTGCACTATGAATCCTTTAACTAGTCCCACATTTGGTACCTCTTTTGAGTCCATGGCATAACCCTTACCAAAAGTGGATGTTATTTTGACTCCAAACTCATGAAGGACACCTAAGGGCATCACATTACAAGATTATCTAGAATCAAACATACAGTTGTGAATAATTAAGCCATTAATCAATATGGTAGTATAAAAAGGGTCAATATCTAGCTGAATTTATATCAATGTAGTTCCCAAATAAAATTCTAGGGGTAATTTAATAACCTCACATGACTCTTAATTATCATCTAAGAGTATTTCGAGTAAACTAATCTCATTGGCACTTGTATTATCATTAAAATCCAAATACTCAATTGCCCTCCTTCTATGTTTTGGTATTCTTAGCAGCTCAACAAGTGGGACAATGATTTTCAATTGACTCAATACTTAGGCCATATTACACACAATATACTAAGGAAGGGGAGTATTTGGAGGAAGGGTGACAACACTTTTAGTAGGAATATAGTCATTTAAATTCAGAGGGGGAATAGGATGGGATCAACTACAATTTTTAATATAAATTTTCAAGGGTGGTTTTTTTCTTACATCATTCATACCCTTAGGAATACTAGATAATAAAGGTTCTCTATTATTGGTTAGATAACCTCTCTATTTGATAGTATGGGAGGTAGGTACTAGTTTGGAAAAACTAGGGACTTCTTTGGTTTTCTTAACTTTATTTTATTTTATCCCCTGCACTTGGATCTATAGGGGTAGTCTCTTAAGGAGAAGCACCTTATTGATTGCTTCTCAGATTATATTATTTTTATTATTCAACTAAAACATTAATTAACAACAACCTATCCTCAACTAAAAAAGTCCCCCCATCATATTTTTTAATCATCATAGATATCAAAAACTCAAAGTCATGATCTGGCAACTCATATTCTTATGTCATGTTTATATCACAAAAAAAATCAAGAGTTGTGACACATACCTCTTTTACTCCACTCCAAAATTTATCAATGGTAGTATCACTCAATAATTATATGGAGGTATACATTTTACCTCATATGATTTGACAATCAAACATCATAATCTCATAAATTTTAGATGTAGACTTAGGTTCCTTTGCATATTCATCCATTCTTTCATTAGCATCACAAGGAGGATGGGGGAGGAAGCATTTATCACACAAATCAATGTCAAGATCATAGTTTACAACATTAAACTTAGTGTTTAATAGATCATGAACTTATTTCCCAACTCCTTTATTTGAATTTCTTTCATTTCTAGCAAGTCTCTTCCCTCTATCATTATCTCTATTATGGAAAGATGATCTCCCTTGTTCTTGATTTTGGTTTTGAGCTCTCTCTTAACTTGAAGATCCATGAGGAATCCCCCTCTCATCTCTGGCTAATTTTTATGACATCTCATTAACATCAATGGCCAAAGTTTTCAAAGTTTCCTCAATATTGGCAGCCTTATTGGACTAAGACTTCTCAGGATTGATCAACTTTTCATAAGCCCTTTTTTCATAAGTCTGCCCATGTCATTTATATTAATTTCAATTTAAATGGTCATGTTGAATGCCAACTTAATATTTTTGGGAGTTTTATCTCTCAAGTAATAGGCTACCTTCTTATCAAAGGCATCACAATTTTTAATCAAAAAAGCAATGTCACTTAACCTGATATTATTAGGCATACCCATCATAGCCTTGTTAAACCTTGTACTAAAGTCCTGCACATATTCATTTAGGTTATTCTTTATGATTTCAAATTCTTCGAGGAGAAACCAAGGATAAACTCTATCACCATACTATATATTAAATACATTCTTCATTTCTTCCCATGAATCTATGCATCCATGAGGAAGAGAATTTAACCATTCATGTGCATCTTATTCACTTATGTACACAAAAACTTTAATATAAATATCCTCATGCTCAACCTCATAGTATTCAATTTTAATATGAAAATCCCTCAAATATTATTCTCCAATCACTGCATTATGCACCTAAAACTTAGGGAGTCAATTCCTTACCTCAATTAGAACTTCATTAGGGTAACCTTCCATTTCATCAAAATGAATAGGTCTAAATCTAGAAATTCTTAATGTAGGACATTCATTTTCATCCTGATCTCTATGCCTAATGATTGTTTCTATGGTGGGCTCAAGAAAAGATGATAAAGTGTTATGAGGGGGTGAGTGAGGTGGTCTTGGAGGATCAAACATATGAGAAGATTCAACTTGTTGAGAAGGTAGAGGGTAATAAACAAGGCTATAAGACTTTAGATTACTAGGAGAACTATGTTAATATTCAATCAAAGTAATTTCAATAAAAATAAGTTTAGGTGTACCAAAATTATGATGATCTAGACACTTCATTCCTCTAAAACTTTGTCCTTCAATTGGCCTCTAAGCTTGTATCCTTATTCTATGATTAACACTTAAATACGAGCTGCTTTGATGAGTCACCTTTAAATGAGGATCTCAATCCTTCTATTTTTTCAACTAAGGGAACACTCAAAAACTAATAAATTAAAGTGGGCACTGATCTTTCAAAACTAGATAAAACATTAGAGTCAACACTAGAATAAATATTCTAGGATAGAAGTCATAAATATATAGTGATACATTCTAAAATTATAGTTTTATGTAGTAAGTGATGAGATAGATAAATAAAGACATTAAAAATTCTAAATTCATGTTTAAAAGAGCAAGTCACTTTAAAACATGAACAAATAAAAATTCTCTGTAATAATTTATGGCAACACATGTTTCAAGGATCTTGTCCCCAACAATGATGCTGAAAAAGTGTTAGTTCCTAGTTTTACACCTTTAGCATTCATCCTTACACACTTGAAAAGATGTGAAACATAGATGCTAAACTTCAATTATGTCATTATAGCCAAGGAAGGGTCTAACATCTAGATGGACTTAACATAGACAATGAAAAAGGTTATGTTTAGTTCCCTATTACTTTTGGCTCGGCCTGAACTAAGGTGAGATCACTTACGGGGTAGTTTGATCACAAGGAGGGATACTATAGATCAATATCCAATGAATTATCAACACATATATAGGTCTAATTAAATCATAACCAAATTTGAATAGTTCAATCGAGAAGAGTTGTCACATAGACTGAGAAAATGCTTCCAAATCAGACACAAGCTACTAAAGATAGATGAAAATGTGATTGTAATCTTCATTTCTATAAAAACTATTGATAATTAAGGGCCAAATGGAAAATTACAATGCTAGTCTTCAAAGACCAATTATAGACACATTCTAGATATATAATATTCATGAATCTATTGGTAAATAACACTTGAAATATTCAACATCATGTATTAATTGTAGGGGTAGAACATGTTAGGTATATATAAATGAGTTGTAGTGGATTTCAACATTGGGAATTATTTCAATAGGCATGCTAACATTTATTCCAAGATGTAAAAGACTAGTAAACAAGGTGAATAAAACTATCAAGAATGGTTTGTATTCACTGATACCAATTCAATACAAGCATTCAAATGACATTTAAGATCTCCAAAACATGCACTACAAGTAAAATATTTAACACCTTCTCCTTTCAAATCCATAAATGTAAGGTATCCTTAGAATATTATCAATAGAACATTTGCAAATCATAATGCAGAAAGGAATTTATAACCTAAGTTCATGCCTAGAATGACTACCTTTAAGAGACATTAAACCAGACACCTAATTGAAATTGCATGAATAATGTGCTATTACACTTCATTGACAAGAAATAGAATAAATCACAAATGGCTTCCATTAATCTTGAACATAAATCTACATACATCAATGTTCAAAATACTCACATGGTGAAAAACATAGTGGATTTGATTTGAAATAGTGGAGACATATACATAATGTTCTCAGAGTTTGCTAATGAATGTACAAATGCAATTACCTTAGCAAAAGAAGTAAAATACACATAATATAAATTTGAAAAATTAAAAGAATCTCTAAAGAAGATATTTTTGAAAGTTGAAAAATCCTAACCCAAAAAAGCCCTTGTAAAGAGAACAATCCCTCTTTACTATACAAAAAATTCTTAAATGATGCTCCATCTAGAAGATGTCTTAGGATACACTTGAAAGCTCGTGCTCTACAAGGCAATCAATTTTTTTGTTGGTTGTCCATGTCATGATGATATTTTGATTTTTCCCAACTTGAAGATTGTTGCATTTGAGCTTGAGGGATAATATTCCTCCTTAGTGCAAATAAACTTTATCTTCTTATGTAATCATTTTGCCCTATCTTCAATTAATCATTTCCCCACTCAGATGAGGATGACTTGTCAACTAAAGATCCAGTTACCATTTTCAACTATTCAAATATTAAAATATGAAAGACTATAAGGAAAAATAGAAAATATAAAAATTTATCCTCAAGGCATAGGATCTCTAAGTGGCACTCTCTTTCAAACTCTTTATATTCTTACTTCTTATGCTGGAAATATTCAGCTATTATAACATATTTGTAGGAGAAATATTTTCCCATCCTAAAAGATAATGAACTTCCAAAAGGTATAAAACCATTTGAAGGAGAATCTTGATTATTTTTACAATCTAAGAGAAGGATATTGTTAAAATGTTATTTGTACATTGGATGTTGAGACTCCACCTTGGCTCATTCCATACAAGCTACTATTTATTTTCAAGGAGATTGAATGCAAGGTAGGGGTAAATAGGAATAACACTTATCTTTTTTACCTCCCTTGTTACTTTTAAGGTAAATTCAAAAAATGACACGTGCATTCCTTTTCCTTCTCTTGATATTTTGAACCTCTTGTGCACTTTTGAATTATTTGGGCCTATAAGCTTTAGCTGCATATTTAAACTTCATAGAATTTCGGACTTCTTATGCACTTTTACACCTTGATGGGATTTCATGACTTAAATTTGATTTTCACATTTGATGGACTTTTGGAACTTGTTTACACATTTTCAAAAATACAAAAGTGCACGGCTTATTTGGATTTCTACCTATTCCTTAGTCAATACTTTTTTAAAGATTTATTTTTCCTTTGAAAATCTTCACTGTAGATAGACTTCATACTCCCATGTGGATCGTATCACTCCCTATCTCTTCTATTTTGTGTTTCACCTTATGTCTATCAACTTCAACATTATATACACTACAATTACATTTCATGTAACTACCTAAAACTTTATAATCATGGTGTTTATTTCCTCTACAATTGTAACCTACAAACACCTCTACAACTGTATTCATATTAAATATCATCAACTTCCTCAAGTTGAAAATGGGCTTTTGCACATCAAATTTTCTTCCAAGTAATCCATACCAATAGTTTTGAATTGTGAAAATCTTGTGGTGTAATGTAAGAATAGGTTTTTCTAGAAGCATCCATAAAAATAATGATCAATCTAGCTACTCGATCTACACTTCAAAATTATTGATGTTGTTTCCCCAAAAAAGTGATATGCAGACTATAGTGTGTTTTCATGAAGGACCACCTTGCTATAATATTAGCATCAAAAGGAAAAAATTCCATGATGTTGGAGATGGTGGAAAATAATGAGCTTGATAGGCCTCTAATTGCACTTCTAGATGAAAACATTATAGTTACTCGAAATGCTAGCCAGGATAAAATAGCATTATTCATGGAGAAAGTGTGAGATACTGTGCTAAAATACATGCATCTAGATCATAAATAATCACAACATCCACATACGGGAGATTCAAACCCCTTTCATTAGCACAAATTCTAAGAAAAAAGATAAAGTGTTCACTTACAAGCTTGTTGAACTCAACTGTAATTGATTCTTTGCCCTCAGGACTAGTCGATCCATCTATTATTCCATGTCAACATCATTTGGATATGACACCTATATTTTACATGGCCCATTCTATCTTCATGAGGTCGGCATTGAATGTGGAATGACACATAAACCTTTTTCTTTTGATAGTGTTTTGAACCTTGCATACACTTTTTCAATGTTGTGGGCCTTCAAACCTAACATGCACATTTATAATTTGTAAAAGTGTAGAATATCCTTGAAACTCTATCATTATTTATTTAAGTTGATGTCATTTCAAAAAGTTTCATTGATTTTAACTATTGACCTTTGAACTTGTTCACTTAAAATATTTCTTATTTCTTTTCCTTTACAACTTTCCATTGCAGTTTCATCATTATTTGTTAGTATGTATAATTGGCTTTGGACTGTGGAGTGAAATTTTCAAAATTTCAAGTTAAAAATGTTGCATTCCCTTTGAAAATGTATTATTTGATATTAATGGCACTTGCCACGAGCTACTAACCTTCATGTGCACATTGTAAATTGTGAATTAAAGCTATAATGTAATGTGTATTCCCCTCTAGATGTTCTTAACCCTTATATTTTACAATGATAAATATTAAACTTAGTATTTATAATAATTAATAACACGTTTTTTATTCTTCATAACTCAATTACACCATATACCCTTTTAATGCCACATTAAAAACATGAAAAAAATTAAGCATTAGTGAAATCAAAATTTATGGGGTTTTCACAACATGATTACAAAGGCAAAGTTTTTATCTTGGATGAACACTTATTCTAGATTCCTTTAAGGGGAAATAGTTGAAATTTCTAGAATTCATCTTTCAAGAAAGGGCACAAATTGCTTGGTTCAGATTTGGGCACAACACCCACCATGGATCAAATCAATATCCATGTTTCCACTCACATCACTAACTATGGGAGTCTTTCCAATTCTTCCTTAACACTTAACCCTTTTTTTATTTATAATAAGAGCATGATCTCGAATATACCATGGAAATGCTTTTCTACATTAATGAAAACCCTCAACATAAAGGAAGATATCTTACAACCGTATATAATCTCATGATAAGACCTCATATAAGGGAAACCCATTCACCCTCCTCTACCTTTTCCCATGGATTTGGGGGAACCACTTCATTTTAATTTCAATGTTTCCACTCTATAATGTCCCCTTCCCACACCATGGCATTGTCATTTATGTCTTATTCAACCTCCATGCTAAGTATTTATACTAACATGGTCAGTTCAACTTCTAGTGGGCCTCTTCAAAATAACCACACCTTAACCATGTTATCAATGATTCTTTTGATACAAATTCTTTTTTGTTACAAATCCTACTTATTCCACTAGTGTGTTGCATGTCACTACCTCATAACACACCCATAGTGCATTATAATGTCCTAATACCTCCGATAATACTAATACATCACATATTGTGTCCACTAGTCAAAATGTTTCTCAAACTAATAAATTTATCTTACAAATGCTTAACCAAATGCACACTTTTCAAAAAAATAATAAAAATCAAATGATGTAGATGCAAAATCATCTCATGTATCTCCAAACCAACCTCACCAAGTTTCACAAGGAGCACAATATCCTAATGTCCCCCCACCACCCTTAGGTTTTCCTATTGTAACCTTATCCCATAACCTCCACTCATCAATAAAAACATCAAACAATTACAAAATTAACATTTAGTACCTCAAGTTTATAACATATACATAGGAGGAATCACCCCCACCATAACCTATAATATATCTATTGATCCATGTTGCATCTCAAAACATTTGGTAATCTTTATAAAGATTGGGTTAAGATTAATTTCACTAATGCTAATAAAATATTAGATAAAACACTCTTAGGATATGCTTTAGATTGGTATAATCAATTAAAATCACTCTAGCACTAGCCTAGAAGACTTGGTCAATGCACTAGTCCAAGAATTCCAAACTAGTGAACTTCTTGAGAACAACTGAGCCCATTTTATAAATTACAAACAACTTGAAACTAAAACAACATAAGCCTTCATCAAATGATGGAAACACTTGTCTAAAAAATGTGATAAATAATATGGTAGATGAAAACCTATTACAACTATTTACCAATGATCTACACCCCAAATTAAAATATTGGGTTAGGACCCTCTCTCTAAAAACCTCAGAAGAAACTCTTGACCAAGCCAAATGACAAGACTTTTTCATGTGTCGATTTGAAATACCTCAACCTAAAATAGGCACTCTCATTCTCATCAAAAATAAAATCCATCATGAAACCAATGATGGTATTATGAACACTTATGACACTATACATACCATCTAAGTTATTGCTCCAAACCATGTCATGGAGCATGTTACACTACTAGCAACACTCCTACTTCCACATTTTCTCAACACTACCACACTAATACACACAAACCATTAGTCATAGCATAACTTCAAAAATGCCTCCCAAGACCTTTACCTCAAGATATTAACCTTGCTTTCCTTATGAAGTCATGGTATGATGCAAACAAAAGTTGTTGGTTTCATGCAAATTGGGGCCATTCTCATGACACTTGTAGGCAACTATGAAATCTTATGACATAGATTTTAAATCCCATCAAACACGAAATGAAATCAAAGTTTTAAACCAAACTAATGATCATCTCACTATCTAAAAGGATCCCCTTCCTAACCATAATGATAACATTTAAAAACCTTCTCCTACTACTAAATATTTTGAAAGTATCATAGACCTTAGCACCAATGATGAAAATATGGTTAATATGACTAATATGAGAAGATTAGTTGTTTTTATTGACTCAAGTCCAAAAACTACACATCACACCTCTCAACTATTCTACATCATTCAAGATATTTCCCAATCCCACATCATGGAATTGGGGAAAGAGTAACTAATACCAATAAAAGAACCAATCTAAAAATACAACTTAATTATACCTCTCATACCATTTCTACTCTTCCCTTAACATCTACAACACAAAACAACATACCCCAAAATTATAATAGTATTTATTATACTTGAACCAACCAAAACATCACATAAACTAATTAAACCCTCTTTAAACTAACCTAAACCTACCATACCCTATCAACACAGGTTTAATTATACCTCAAAACCTCATTTCTATGAGATCTTACAACATATTTCACCTATATTTAAAAATCTTCCCATGGGTTATAATGAATGGCATATTATTGCATTAATTTCCAATATACAATCTCAAACACCTTTCTTATAACTAATGATAATGTTTCCCCATGATTTAAACCACATAATGTAATATTTTTTCAAAATGAACAACCCTTGTCCTCCTCCCGTAGGATGTGAAGCTAACTTATCAAGATCCAAAGTATACTTCAACAATATGAAGATATGTCCATTGATGCTGATGAAATGGTGAACACTTCTCTCTCAATTAAGTTTCCTATCACTTTTTTTATTACTATTTTCTATACCCACTAATTTTTTCAAAAAAAAAAAACTTGCGATAGAGATGACCCAGTCATGAAATCTAAAACTATGTCAGGGACTTGGTTGATTAATAATATTTTTAGATGCATATTTTTTTAATATGAAATGAAAATAATTAGTTAATATATTCATGTTTATATTTATAAATGTTTTCAAAAATCATGGTGGATTAATTAATAAAATTTTCATATATATTTGTAAATGTGATCAGTTATCTTGATTTTTAGTCAAAGCAGTTTGAGATAGTATTTTAGTTAAGTAATAGACTTTTAGTTTTGACAGTTGAATAGATTATGATGATTATTTGATTTTAATAGATGATATGATATGATTTATGATTTAGAATAGATAATGGTGTTCTATAGATGGTTATCACATATGAAAACACTATATTTTGAAAATCAATGCATCTATTATTTGAAGTGTTATTTTGGAGGTAAAGACCAGATTCATGGCTCATTTTGTTTACTACTTCTAGTATAATGGACATTAAAAATATTGATGTGATTCAATTGATGTAGTGATTTTGTCAAAATTCATTTTCTATATTGCATATCATAATATCACTTTCTTATGTTTCATAAAGTTTTAAGGTTCTATTTGATATTCTATCTAAGTTTAAGCCATTATCAATTTCAAGATCCTAACAATTATTCTAAGTCTATGTTTAAAAGCATATGTTTTGAGGCATGGAGGGAATTATATTATTTCATTGGGCTTAGAGATTTATAATGAGGAGGTTATACATTAGACTTATTTCATGAAATACGATGACTAAGGTGCTCTTTCAAGTTAAGATAATCCTTACATATATTTTCAAAAGCTTAAGATCTTCGAAATGGTTCAAAAATTTTATCAGATGGAATTATTAAGAACCTTTGGTCATGATGATAAGGAATATATATTTTGAAGGGTTTAAAGGTTCATTTTGAGATATGTCTTTTCCCTAAGTCTAAATTTTTTTGGTTGTGAAGTGTACTCAATACATTTGTTGATTTGATAAGCTGATGATTGGTTGGAGACATGATCCACCATGGTAAGGTTAGTTGGCATCAACATTTAATAAAAATTTCACCTTTGATGCTTTGAGATCACTTTGGAGATTTTGCGGCAATAAAAATTTAATGTAGTTTACGTATGCCTTGATTTGTGGAGTTTGGTTAAGGTTTAACATGAAGTTTTAGTAATAGCTAATTTTATCGAAATAGTAGGCTTATTAAGTACATTTTTAGTAAATGATAACCAATGAGATTCATCACAATAGTTAGTTAGTTATGGAAAGGAGGTTGTGGATATAAGTTTTTAGTTCCTTGGTTTTTGGTTCATTTTTGACAAGCTTCTCATGGAAGCGAAGCTCTGGTTCATTGAGTTTTTGAGGTTGTAGTGGTGAAAATAGGAGAATTTCAATCAGAAAAGTTTTAGGGTGCATTTTTAGGTATGTTTATACAACGTTGAATGAATTTATGAATTATTCATGGTGGTTTAAGATGAAGTTTCTATATTTCATCAAGGAAATAAGTCTTGGCTTGAGAGTTTGGATTTTCATGAGTATTCATGGAAAATCTAAGATATTTTTTAATAACTAGGGGCTATATTATGAGAAAATATTATAAATTTGACTTTATGTAGACATTTTGAGAGTTATTGATGATTTTCTTAAGTATATTTAAGAAAATTTGTTATCTATATGGTTGGAGATGTTATCGGTTGTGCATAGTTTGTATGTATGTTGAAAAGGATGAAAGGTGAGGTTTTTTGGTAATTATTAACATGCATAGAAAGGGTTCATGTCTATTCAATGGTATATTTTGAGACTATTATTGTCTTAAAAGTGTTTGTTTGAAGGTATTTTTTTATATAAATGATATTTTGGGTCATTTCTATTGAGATTTTTATTAGAGATTGAAGTTTTGGAAATGGCTTTGCATCTTTAGTTTATCAATAGATGACCAATGATTTTCCTGTGTATCAAATTTTTCAAAAAAGAATAGCGCTTAGCATGCATGAATATGGATAATAAATGTTTTTTTATATAGTCTAGTTTTTTAAAATAATAGAGGTATTTTTTGGTTTGAGGCATGATTTTTGTGGATGAATTCTATCGAAAAAAGCAAGTTTTTGGTTTCTATACAAAATTATATATGTAGTAGCTCTTCAAAATTTTGAAGTAGATGGGCATGATATATGTGTATGTTGACAAAAAAAATTATGGCATGGGTGTTTTATAGATTCCAAATTATTTTTATAAGGTTATTCTAAAGCATTTGTGAGAATCTTGTTTTCAATGATTGGTCTGTTGTTCATATGATACATGCAATTCCTTTTAGTTTCATAAAAAGAGTTTATTGTATAAAAAATGATATTAGGGTTTTGATATAAAATATACTAAAATAGACTACATGTACATTAAAAAAATTATTTGTATATTTGAGAATCACAATGCATGTTTATTACGGAAATTTGGAAATACTAGAACTTTGAAGCTACAAAAACTAGATTTAATCCTGGTGTAAACACCAAAAATTGGCACACCTCATTTCCAAATGTCAAAAATCCCCTAGACCTAAGACCCCATTAAGACCAACCTACACCAATCTAGCCTCACCAAACCCATCCACACATAGTTTCAACAAACTATCTCAACATGACCTTTAGGACCCTTTTCCTCTGGACCCTGATCATCGACGATTAGGGTGACCATCAATGGTCAGCCTTGACAACCCTTGACCATCAATGGTTAGGATCCACCTCTTCACCAAAAGCATGTAAGCTTCACTGATGTCTTTTAAATATAAACTTTTCTAATTCTTATTATGAGCCTTTGCATGGATGAATTATATTTAGATGGCCTAGTCGCACCTTGACTTCCACCTCTTGATTGTGCCTATAAGAGGGAGAGAACTGGGAGGTCAAATCCATCTAAAATAATTATCAAGAGCTCAAACATTCAATAATTTTCTTCTATAGGTCAATCAACATCATCAACCTTATCAAGAATCATTAGCCTTCTCATTTAGAGCCAACTTATCATCACCTTTCAACCAAGATCTTAGGTACTGTTACTCTATCAGAATTAAACTAGAGTCCACCAATAGGTTCATTGCATCAACCACCCACCTAATCAATTTTTAGTAAGACAAGTACTTGTTTGTCAATATTCATGTACTTTATTTCCATTTTGTAATCAATCTAACCCTTGTCCAACTCCCAAAATCCATTTTTTGGATCCCATCATTTAGCATTTATCAAACTCAAAACTTACATAGTAACTATTAATGGTTGACTCAACCATCAATGGTTTATCCAACTACTGATGATCACCCTAATCATTGATAGTCATCTATGGCAGTAAAAACCAACAAGCTATTTTCACCTACATTCCTCTAACAAAACCTAATTTTCTATGTTTCTGATCATTCACAGACCCCTTTCAAATTACCCAAAACCAACCATAGACTACTTATATAATACCTAATTTACAAGGCAACTTCTATCACACATTTTCATAAACTAAGGCATAAGCCAAAAGAGAAATTAAAACTAACCTCTAGGCTTAATGTACTTTTTAGTGTGTGCCTTGATTGCCTTGTCATTTTCTTATCTTATTCTTATTTGAGTGGTGAGTTTGTTCTTATTTTCTCTCCCCCTTTCTTGTATGATTCTCACTCATTAGTAGTGAAGAGACCTAGTAGAGCAGAACTCATCACTTAAATAAACCTCTTCTACCTCCTCATATATGGAGTACGCCTTTGAGGTAGAAGATTCACCTCATCCATTAGAAAATCCCTACTTTTCCTCACATATTTTCCCAAGGAGACATGGAATTTACCACATTTTTGGATAATAACCCAGTTTCCCTCCATCACTACCTCAACACCTCCCCTCACCATGTCCCAATTTCAACTCCACCTCAGGATCCTCCTTATGGCACGCCATCCCACCTTATGAATGGTATCCCTATTATCATGATCACCACTCAACATCCAAATACATAGGTATCTTTTTATACTACCCCATTTGATACCACAACTAAAAACCAACCTACCCAACCAACTACTACCCTTATGCCTTCTACCCCTACTAATGACTCCACCTTAGGAGAAACCTTACCATTAACCCATCATGCTCCACTTATTCTTGGAGCATATATCACTAGCACTACCAACCTTCCCTCTATAAAACCTAACCCATTGATCAATACCCCTTTACCAAGCTTAAGGGTATCTATCCATTCTACTTCATCACCCATTAACACAAAGGTCACTACCTCACCTCTTGTCACCAACCCAACTACCACCCATACCCAACCCATAGGGATCCCTCAACAGGTATCCATTACACCCAACCTAGGTTACATCCCTAACCCACAAGGGTATGTACCCACTACCCAACCACCAACATCTACCTACCCTTATATACCACCTACCCAACCTTCAACATCCACATTCTAAAATGTGACAAATTCTCAACCACCAAATAATTACTGATATGTTACCCAATCTCAACCACAGTATCCACCTTATAATTCTTTTGGTCCACCACCTTAAAATGACTTAATGAAGGTGCTCATAGACAAGATGACAAACCTTGAGTCATCCATTTTGGGGGCTCATAAAATCCTATCTTATGATCATATTTGTAATGAACATATTCATCCTTTTATCCCCATCTGATCTTACCCTCCTTAATGGGAGCTTCCAAAATTTACCAAATTTTAGAGAAAGGAAGACCCCCAAAAACACCTTAGGGATTTCAAGCATGCATGTTACATGATTTATTATGATGATTCCCTTCTCCTTTAAAATTTCACCATGTATTTATATAGCCCAACACTTGACTAGTATAGTACCATCACCAAGCATTCTATCTTTTATTTCACCCAACTAGAGTAGGTCTTCTTAGATCACTTTTCCATTAACATTTCCAAAAATGTCTCTATCACTGACTTCTATTCTATTAGGAAATTCTTTGATGAATCCATTTATAACTTCATTGTTCAGTGGAGAAGCTTGATTAATCAGATTTCATTTTCCTTGCCTCAACTTGAACTCATAGAGATTTTCGCTTGAGCGTGTGCCAAACATATATCTTCCACACTACATGTCTAAAGCTTCAAAACTTTTGATGAAGATTTTAACCATGGCATGTAAGCTATAAAATTGGGCCATAGATGAGGGAAAATTAAAGTTATGAAAAAAAATCTACCTTCATGACTAACAAAACCTCTTCCTCCAAGCCAGGAAACTAAACCAATACCAAAACCAAGAGTAATGGAACCATGAATGTTGTTATCCTTAAAACTACTCCTCCACCTAATGTCAACCAACAAAGTTCTCCCATTACCTTCGAAAAAAACATAGAGAACTCAAACTCAAGCAACCAAAAATAGTTCACTCCACTTATAGAATATTATGCCTCAGTTCTAGAGAAGTTACTAAAATCTAACCTCATACAGCTTCCACCCATCAAACCTCCCCAACAATTTGATTCTTCTCATCCAACACCTGCTTGGTAAAACAAGAATGACCTTTTTGGTTTTCATTGGGTAATTGGACATGACATCAGTCGATGTAATACTTTCAAGAATGTTGTTCAGAGCCTTATCGATAAGGGAGGACTCATGTTAGATCCTAATGCCCTTGAAAATCAAGCTCTTGACATTTTTAGGAAACATTTTCCCAACCATGCCCCTATCAAAGCTGAGGACACACAAGCTAAACATTATCATGATGCCCACATGGTAAATATGGTCCTTAACACAATTGTCGATATGGAACCTATCATCCAACCTACCTGTTTCTCTCCCACTTCACCTACTGAAGGGGTGGAGTCACCTTTCCTTCCTTTGGAAGTACAAATTGAAGAGGTAATCTTTTCTTTAGCTTCACTAATAGAGGCTTTCAAATCACCAAACACCCCTTTAGATGGTCTAGCCAATAAAAAAACCATTCCTAACCCACCATCTCCCCTAACCACAGATCAAACCATAACTATGGATATGGTACTCAGGGAAACAACTCTTTCACAAGCACACTTCATGGAGCAACCACCTAGCCTGAACATACCTCCCTTTCTTAAGGAAATAGACAAGGTTATCAACCCTTGTAATCAACCCATAGGTATATCCTCAACACCTTCTACTTGAGGGATGAGATCGACATACAAAACTTTTTCTAAACTCACTCAAAATCTAGGTATGGTCAAAAAATCAGACATAGATCAAGCCACTTTTTGGCAACACATGAGGCTCCCTTACATCAACAAACCTAAACTTTATAACATTCCTCTAACCAACCAATCCATCATTTTTCTACTACCTCTCAAACTAATCAAAACTGCTACCAACCCTTCACCTTTTTACTCAACCAAAATGGTTGCCTCTCCAACCACCACATCAGCAATAGAACCTTTCAAAACTTTTGGTGTCTTCCCTACTCATAGTTTGGTTCACCCATCCTTGAAAGTGGAATTATCCTCACCCAAGTCTATACCTAGGTCTTGACCCACACCAACCAAGGAAATGAAACCATTGATGGGATGCATGACTAGGACTCTACCTCCCTCTACCTTGTCATCTATCTTAGGGCCTCACCTCTCAACCTTGCTTAAGAAGTAAGATCCTTTTAACATATGTCATCCAACACTATTGGTTACACTAACCCACCTACTATCTAATGTGTTGATCTTTCCCTAATTACCAATAGCTAGACTATCAACCTCAAACACCCTAACAACCAACGTACCCAAACCAAAACCATCAGTCAAAAGCTCCACCTTACCCAAACCATCTCTCACTAGACTTATTTCCACCAACACACCCATCTTACCAAACAAAACCAAAATCCATAGACCTTCCCCACCTTTAAAAAAATATTATACAACCATCCTTAAAATATTATTGTAGACTTCCTACCTCACATGACCTCTTATCATAACTTTTGATCCTCTTGGTTTGAAGCTGGCTTGGTATAATGACCAAAAAATTTGTTCCTATCATAAGACACCTGGGCATGCCACTAAGGATTGTAAATCTCTCTAGACCATTATTCATTAGATCTATGATGAGGATGATATTTTAATAGATGAAATTTCATCCATTCCCTTACCAATACACCCAAAACCCATTCACCAACACATTCCTAATCCTCCACTCTTACCTCAAAGTGATAGAGAATCTACCCAACCTCCCGTCACACCTTTACCCTCTATCCATACCATTAATGTAGTCATGTGATCACAAAAAAGGGATAAAGGGAAGGCCAAAGTGTCCATTCCAAGTACATATCCACCAACTCATCCTAAAGCAAACCAGATCTAAACCTCTACATCTATAGCTCAACCCAAAGCTACCATCTTAGGCACCTATGAGGCTAACCCATTTGAATCCATCAAAAGGGTCATCCTTAAGAAACTTCACCAAAATCCAACTAAAAGAAGCCTATAAAAACTCATTTCCACCTCACCTCACCATCGTCAGGCCATGATCAAGGATATGCAAGCTATTGAGATTGGACCAAATGACTCTCCACCTATTGAGGCCTTTGTAGGTACTCTCCAAATCTCCACCCTTGTCACCTTCAAGGACTTGGAGATACTTTCTATCCATCCTGAAGACCTAGATCCCCCTCTTTTTATTACTGCCCCAACTAAACCCACATCAAATGGGTTATGATTGATGGGGGAGATAGTATCAACATCATCTCTTCCTATGCCTATGACTAAATTAAGCTAATAGAAAATATCATGTTTGAAACTTTAGACCTCCTTATATCATTTAATGATACTATAACCACTACCTTGGTAACCATGATCCTTCACATTCATCTAGGACCTCCCACATTCCTTAAACTCTTTTATGTGGTTGAAGGTGAATTCTAGTACAACATCTTACTAGGGAGACCTTGGATCCATGCCATGGGTTATGTACCTTCCATCCTCCATCATTGTGTCAAATTTGAACATGAAGGTCAAGTTGTTACCATAAAATATGACCCTAGCCCTTTTGTAGCACGTAATATGACCTACCGACCTAATGACATTCTCTTACCTCCATCCAAAGCACCATAAACATCCACCTCCAATCCCTAACCCATGGAAGCTGAAGCCATTGCTTCCCCTTCTACTAAGTCATTTACTAGTTCATCTATTCCTATGGATCAGATACCCATAATTGATCCTTTAGAACCTAGCTTTCAATGCCTTACCCTTAGAGAATATCATATCCTTACCCTCGATGATTTCCCTACTCCCCAACATATGATAAACTTAACCATCAACTAGGTTATGATCCCAACATTGGATCCATTACCACCTTGGGGCCTCTAAGCTATCAAATCTACTTTATCTATGTGGTAATTGACAAGACCCTTAACATTGATGCCATCCCCTCTTCACCTCAACTATCCACCTCCACCTTCTCTTACTTGGATAACCCAAACTTCACCAAAGTATACATTCAAAAGTGTGCCTAGAAAGGATTCATCTTAGGATGGTATGAGCATTCCCAACACACATTGATCTCAATTGAGACCCTACCCCCTTCACCTGAGTGTGAGGATGAGGACATCATCTTGCCTAATTTTTTTTCATTAACATGATTACCCTCAGCCCCTTGACTTATCAAAAAGAAGTGGTGCCCATATCCATCCATTTAATCCAACTTAAACTAGTAGGAGAGGAATCTCCTACCATTCACATGATTCAATGTTAGGATGATGATTCTATTCTCACCTACCTTGTTGCACTTGATTCCTCCATCCATAAATCCTTACCTTTAGAGACCTTAACCATGTTAAATTCATCCACTAAGAATATTGACATAGGTAATTTGAATAACCCTCATATTTTAAAACTAGTTCACTCTCTCACCCCTAAGGAAATTTAGGACTTCTCTACCTTATTCCAAGACTGCAACGTTACATTCACTTGGTCATATGCTGAAATACTTAGTATTAACCCAACCATTACCACCCACAACATTATAACTAATCAAGATGCCAAGCTTATCAAATAGAAACTTTGATGAATGCATCCTCTCATAACCCTTCTTATCAAAGAAGAGCTTCAACACCTCCTCTTTATCAATTTCATTCAACCGATTGAATATCCCCAATGGGTTTCAAACATCGTGCCTATCAAAAAAGCCATAGGGGGACTACATATATGTGTGGACTTTTATGACTTCAACCTTGCCTACCCAAAGGATGACTTTCCTTTATATAACATTGACCAACTTGTTGATATTACAATAGGCCATGAGATGCTATCTCTCATGGATAGTTTCTCAAGTTATAATCAAAGTCTGATTGCCCCTAAAGATTAGCACAAGACTACCTTTATCACCCAATGGGGAAATTTCTATTACAAAGTCATGCCCTTTGGTCTTAAAAATATTGGTGTAAGCTACCAACATTCCATGACATATATTTTCCATGACCTTATCCATAAAATCATTGAAGACTATGTGGATGACCTTCTTGGGAAGTCCAAACTTCATAAATACCACGTAGTCATACTCAAGATTATCTTTGAGTGACTTATCCATTATCATGTCTACCTCAATCCCAAGAAATATATTTTTAGGGTTTTATCAGGCAAACTTATTGGTTTCATCATTTCCCTTCAAGGAATCAAGGTTGATCCAACCAAAATTAAATCCATCCTTGAGACGTTACCTCCAACCAATCTTAAGCAGCTCCATAGTTTGTAGGGGAATTTCCAATCCATTCACCGATTCATCTCTCAACTCTCTAATTAGTGTCAACCCTTCCACCACCTCTTGAAAAAGGACATATATTTCAAGTGGAATGTTGATTTTCAAAAGGCCTTTGATTCACTCAAAGAGTACCTTCTATCTCCACTGATCCTCAGACCTCCTAAGGATGACCAACTTTTATACCTTTATATTTTTACCACTGACCATTCCCAAGGGGCAATGCCTGCCCATCAAGATGAATAATGCAAAGAGAAAGATATATATTACATTATCCACACACTTTTTGAGTATGAGATGTGGTACACACATACCAAGAAACTATACTTGGCTCTAGTCTTTATGGCCACCAAACTTCACCACTACCTTCTTAACCATAACTTTTATCAAAACTAATACTGACCCACTCAAGTACATACACTCTAAGCCATATCAAAACCATCATATGGCCAAGTGGCTCATGTTTTTAGCTGAGTTTCATCTTGAGTTCCTCTAATAAAAATTAATCCAGGGCCAAGTCATTGCCACCCAATTAGCTGATTCATCCCTAATAAACAACCAACCTCTTCCTCTTGAATTTTCATACGAGTCTATCACAAGCCTATCTCAAGCTGATTTCACCAATCAAGTAACCATGTTTTTTTATGGTTCCAAATGTCAGTGTGGTGGGGGAGATAGTATCATCCTTATCCCCCTTAGTGGTGAACCACTTCTTTTATCATTTAAACTTGACTTTAAATGTATCGACAATGTGATTGAATATGAAGCCCTAATAATAGGTCTCTAAACTAGATTAGCCTTAGGATTCAAAATAATCAACATCTTTGGAAACTCCAAACTTGTGGTCAATCAAGTCAATGTCATCTACCAGTGTAAGAAGAGATTTTACAGCTATATAGGTAGTTAGCTACAAAAATTTTAGCCTCATTTGAGCACTACCATATTCAAACCACCCTATAATCTACAAACAAGTTTGTCAACACCATGGCTTATCTTGCCTCTTAGATCCTATTAGTAGCCTTAGAATCCAAACTATCAATCATTATCCATTGCATCACCAAACCCTCCTACACTAAATTACACACTCTAACCATCTTTAGTTTGGAGGAGATCATGCCCGAACTTTGGTATCATCAAACCTTTGACTACCCTCACCTTGGCATAGTTCCCTTTTGCCTCTCTAGGAATGCTCATCAAGCATTTATTTAGAGCACCTTTCATTATACCATTATGGGAGGAATTATTTACAAATGTGGTTTTTATGGCCTCTTATTCCATTGCCTCTATGGTCCATAAGCCTCTCACACTATCAAAGAAATGCATGATGGTATTTGTGGGGCCCACTTTAGTAGACTCACTGTGGATAAGCACATCCTCTACCTAGGCTATTATTGGCCTACCCTTAACCAAGACTATTGTGATTATGTGAAAAAGTGTGTCAAGTGCCAAAAACATGTTAATCTACATCACGCACCTAGCCATAGTCTTCACGTCTCCACCAATTTTTGGCCATTTTCACAATGGGGTCTGGACCTTATTGGTGAGGTTAACCCTCACTCTTCATAATGACATCACTTTATCATCACTATGACTAAATATTTCACCAAATGGGTGGAGGCCATCCCTCTTATCTTGACAAAAGTTGAAAAATTATCAAATTTCTCACCCATCACATCATCTATTGCTTTGGTGTTCCCCATAAGATCATCACCAATAATGGTAAATCCTTCAAAAATAAATAAGTTTAGGGAATTTGGTGACATATTTGGTATTAAACTTATCTTTTCATCCCCTTATCACTCACAAGAAAATAGACAAGCAAAATCCTCTAACAAAACCCTTAATAACATGCTTACCAAAATGGTCAATGCCTCAAGTTATGTTAGCACCTACACATCCTTTTTGCCTTATGGGCATATCCTACTAGTGTCCAAACCCCTACAAGTGCTACACTTTTTTACCTCATGTTTGGAGCTGAAGTTGTATTGCCTCTTAAGGTCCAAATACCCTCTCTTTGCATATCTTTGCATGACCTTATTTTGGATGATGATTACCATCAAGAACATTTAGCCCAACTTTGGATACTTGATGAGTGTTGTTTGGCCAATCTTTCCCATCTCCATGTTTCTCAAGAATGAATCAATCATGCTTATAAAAAACACCTAAAAGTATAAGATTTCAATATTGGAGATCTCATCCTCAAGGAAAATCAACATGTAACTAATATGTAGAAAAGTAGAAGGGTAAAACTTACTTTCAATTGGCTTGGACCCTATATCATAACACATAAGTATGGATTTGAATCTTATCATTTGTTCACTCTCAAATACAAACTAGAACCTGAGCCTCTCAATGCTTTGCATCTATGTCCTTTCTATTGTTAAAGAGGGATCACAATCACCATTGGTCTAACTTAAGCTCATCCCTTGCATCCACATTAATTTTTATATTTTTAGGGGTAAGTGACTATAACTGAATAATGTGATTATTCATCATAGTCATAGCCTAATCTTGAACTATGGGTACCATGAATCTATCTATGAGATGATTCTCATGGTGCTTCCCATCTCCTAGAGGTTAGTTCCTATGGTCATCTTCACCTAGACCTCTTTTCACCTACTAAACTCTCTTGTACTTCTAGCTTTACCTTCATAAAGATAACCCCTTGAGCATGTATAAACAAGTCTATGTCAAGTAAAATCAAACAAAATAAAAGCAATATCAAAGTCATAACCAAATCATGGTACATTCTTAATATTTGTATATTTTTCCCTTGAAGGACAACTATTGAAAACTCATCTAAAATTGCAAAATGTAAGGTGGACTACTCCCTTGAAGGACAAATATCACAAGCATTTGAACTAGGTACATAGAGTTAGACCACTCCCTTGAAGGATGACTAAGTAAAGAACTTATCAAAATCTAGCAATTTTTTGGAAACTTCTCATATCAATCAGCTTCCCCAACCCTAAGGAAAATCAAAATAACAAATAACACTTAAGCAAAAGAAAAATCAATAAGAAGTGCCATAATTGGATCTCTTAAAAATAATAACCTCAGAAAGCCACAATCAGATCTCCTAAGTAGACTTCTTACATCGATTAGTCTACATGTTATATATGAGCATAGGCTTTCTTATACTATCTTTTTGGGAGCCTATGGAAGAGACATGCTAGTCTTATCAAAGGTTCCAATTTCACTCATTCTCCCTCCACATATCACATGCATGGGAATTTGAGCTTACATTACACAATGTGATCAAGATACCAATTTATCAACCTAAGAATGTTAATTCAAATCATTTTAAAGGCTTATTTTCACTAAGCCAATCCAACTTTGGTTTCTATTTCGATCCTTACAAATGAAAAGGCATCATGTTTCTTTTCTTATCCTTTATTGGTTTATGTAGACATACCTCTCATGATTCTTATCACTTTCCTAAACATTTAGTTTGTTATCCACTTACTTTATGTATTTTCATCACACCTATAACCCTATTCATATTTTATCTCTATGAATAAGAAAAACAAACATCACATTCGAAACGTAAACATCATGAACCATGGCCAAGAACTACACTGTCTCTTTATTTATGATCAAAACATAATGTAAGCATATCAAAATAGACCATAAACATCATCCTATCCATTAATCATCATGAAATCATGTGAGCATATATCATAAGTAACACTAACTACACCATTCATCATCATAAACACAAACCAAATTAATGAACAAAACATCATGGAGCATATCATATACCATCTACCAATCTAACCATTTACTAGGACACTACCATAATTCATCTTACAAATAACACATCATGTAACCATAAACAAATCCAATATGCAATCATATGACATACATACATCAATAACACATCCATTAACAAAAATAGAATATCATAATTATTTGTCTAGCATCACATGCCTAAGCTCCTATGTCAAACATCTCATAAAGCATATGCAAGAGGTCATAAATCATAAACCATAAAACATGAACATCATACATCATATACATAATCATAATCCATACATCATATATGTTGAGTAATCATAAATAATACATGTACAAATGTATCAAACTCTTTCTTAAAAAAATATATATCTCCCTGCATCAGCATGCAGGACAATAGCAAAATAGTATACATCTATCACTATTAATACAAAAACATATCTAAACATGGTCATGGGGCACCACTACCATTGGATCCACCTATACCTATACCTGTAATTTTACTTAGTGGTGGTCCCCCTATGACCCCTCCCTAAAAAAATGTAGTAGCTCACTATCTTGGAGTGGCTATCGATGGCCCACCAACCAAACTAGCTCTCTACTCTACATATCGCATAGCCTAGGGAAACTGAGCTAACACCATCACCTTATAATATCAAATCTACTCCATAGTGGCTAGGTAATGTGCCTATGACACTATTTTTGGTGGCACTCCTATTACTACCATAATTACTCATATTCTCTATCTCAATATGTCCCTCTCACCTATAATGGTGACAAGTTGACCCTGCAGTATGGTGAGTTAACATGGCCACCTATCCCTATAATTCTTATACCTATTCTTAGGCTATAATAAACACCTCCCCTTCCTATCCATCATGGTTGGCTAGATCTACATCCATTGACATTGTGCCACCATCATCCCCACCAACATTATAACTACATATATTAGCTGGTACAAAGCCATGTAACCATTTGCATACCCAACATCATCCATAGGGGCCCTAATAGGAAGATCCTCAAAAATAACATCTAAAACTATCAAATTCAACTTGGGTACTGGTAAATGAACCTCTAAATTCTACCTCCTATATCAGGAAATGGACTTGGGAAACCTTGTACCAAGATAAATTGTTGATGCACCCTATCGAATGGAATCAATTTAACCTCACTCTCTCATCTACCCACTATCCACCTATAACTCTAAAGGGTGAGGGTATGCCTCCTATAACTTGGCTAGATTGGAAATTATATATATGGCCTCCAAATAATATCCCTAGCTACTAATGCACTTAGTGCATCCCTAAACCAATCAACATCATGGGTGCCACCTCTTTCACCTAATGTAGCCACATCATCCCTCCATATTATAAAACCAATGGGTAAATCAACCTACATATATCTTACCCATGAAAATCTCATGGGTCTCAGAACCTAAATATAATCATAAGCCTAGTAATGAAGAACTTGGCTAATGTTGATGCCATATCTCCTGTGGTGCCTAAACCCCCATAGGTCCCTGCAGATCTATACAAGCAACACCAAGACCCAACGAAACATGGTCTTACCAAGCAATAACTCAACTAGTACACCCAGTATCACACAAGGAAACCTTCCACTACTCAAATTTAGGAGCCTAAAGCACATCACCACAATCATAAGCATCATCATCATTATCCTCTCTTATAGGGTTATCTCATATAGAGTTAAGCAACTAAATCCTTCAGAGTACCATTAGACCTAGTCACTATCATTCCCATAAAAATAATCAACCAAACCATCTTACTCCTCCTGTTCAATCTAATATATCACCTCACCACATATTAGGAGATGAGTGATCCTATGCACATCCTTAGGGAGAATAGTCATCTCCCTAATTGGAAATAAGAAGGTGTTCACAATACGATCCCATTTCTTGATGAGTGTTATAATCATAAATATATCTCTAGGCACATACTAGTAGTGCCTCATCACCCCTAGCCCTACCTCTTCCATGTGCATCAAGTCCTTAGTAGTCATCCCCTTGTGAAGCTTAGGGAAGATACGTGGCACATGGTCATGTGTATGGATCTAATACCTAGCCTACATCATAACAATGCTTGGCTCAGTTACTACTACTAGGTTTGTCTACCCTAACTTTTTCACACCTGACATAATCATCTATCACTCTTACCTACCTATCTCATCTTGTCTACATCACCCCCTAGCAGCTGTGATAGGCCTATCCATAATACATCCCCTTAACATACTTCTAAAAAACCTTAACCAAAACTCTATCCATTACCCTAAACATTTACTAAAACACTTACTTAAACCTTAAAAACACTTACCCAATCCCTAAAAACACTTACCCAAACCCTAAAAATAATTCTTAGACCCTAAAAACCTAACCTACTTTACCCAACTATTAGTGGTCATGCTGACTGTCGATGGTCAAACTCTAATATGTTCTAAGGTGTCAACCATCAATGATCACTGTGGATGTTCCATACCGAAAATACCCAAAACCTAACCACCATAAAAATCCATCTAAATAAGAAATAAACTAGTCTAGTAGCTAGCCTAAAACCTAATAACAACCCAAATCACCCCCTCACTGATCAATTTGAAATTTTACACACAAATTTGCCTAGAAACCCAAAAAAGACACTCCTTACATAGTCCCAACCCTCCAACCAAGTTCAAATTACCTAAAATTCAAACTACACTATCAATTTAACTACAACCCCTACCTCATTCTTTGATTACCTCCATGGTCTGAGCCCATGAATAACTACTCAGTTACATCCTTGTACTCCCTACATATCAGTCCCACACAATCACTACATATGCCTTTGGACAACAAGCACTCACCACCTCAGTAGTCACCTTCGTCACAAAGTGACAAAATCACCAAATCCAAGGTCAACCAAGCATGAAAGTGATAATCGTAAGAGTGCGTTTTGTTTTTTAATTTAGTCCTATCTAAATTTTTATGGTTCCCATTGACCACTGACAATCAGGGTGACCATCAATGGTCACCTTTTGGGGACCTTGACTCTTGATAGTCAGGAAACCCCATTTTCCTCTCATCACTCAAACTCCAATTCCTTGCACACTTAAACTAGGTTTTAGCTACTTTTGAAGATGCCCTTTTCCCACCAACCTAACCACCTCATCACCTTGTTGTTGGTCTATTTTGGCCCATTTAGCATGTAATTTTTTGATACTTTTTTCATAGTATTTTGACTAAAGTGATAACATTAACATGTTAACCTTTTACATTTTATGTCACCTCACGCATATTGACTTGTTTGTGTCTCACTAGGAGTACTTCTGACCCTTGATACCTATGACACTAAACCCATTTGTGTTTTCCATGAGAGCATTTCCTACCTTAGATACCCAATAGAAACATAAAAAGTACTTAGTAGATTTGCATTTATGAGTGTTCCCAACCTCCACATCTACAGGAGGTCACATGGTTCACTTGTCAATCATCCTTCGCATAAACCCTTAGTTTATTAAACATTGGTAATTTTGGTCTTTGTATGATCTTGGCTATCATACCTTTTTAGTTATAGTTTATGAATAAGTTTGTGTTCAAAATATGTAACCTTGTGCCACTAATTTTAAACTAAACATATACCACATATCAAACCCATAGCCATTTCAGTTTCACCTCATCAACTCTTAGTTTGAGGAGAAACACCTCTTTCTACTCTTAGGGTAACCAAACCCTTGACCCATACATCATTTTTGTTTTACAACTCATCCACATAAGCTTCACAATAAAAAGAGGCAAAATATAGACACTAGAAATTGGCACACCTTATTTTCAAATGTCAAAAATACCCTTAGACCTACCTAGGACCCCCTTGGGACTAATCTACACCAATCTAGCCTCACCAAACCCATCCTCACTTAGTTTTACCGAACTATCTCAACTTGACCTTTAGGACCCTTTTCCTCTAGACCCTGACCATCGACAGTTAGGGTGACTATGGATGGTTAGCCTTGGGAAACCTTGACCTTCGATAGTTAGGATCCATCTCTTCATGAAAAGCATGCAAGCTTCACTGACCTCTTCTAAATATAAAATCAGCTAATTTTTATTATGAACCTTTACATGGATGAATTATATTTAGATGGCCTAGTTGTACCTTTAATTTCACCTCTTATTTATACCTATTAGAGAGAGAGATCCTTGGGAAGTCAAATCCATCTACAACAATTATCAAGAGCTCAAACATTCAGGAGTTTTCTTTTATAGTTCAATCAACATCATCAACATTATCAAGCATCATCAGCCTTCTCATTGAGAGTCAACTTACCATCACCTTTCAAAGAAACTCTTAGGTACTGTTACTTTATCAAAATCAAACTAGATTCCACTAATAGGTTAACTACATCAACCACCCACCCAATCCACTTCTAGTAAGATAATTACTTGTTTGTCAATATTCATATACTTTATTTCCATTTTGCAATCAATTCAGTGCTTGACCAAATCTCATAATCCATCTTTTAGATCATATCATTCAACTATTTATCAAACCCAAAACTTACATAGTAACTGTTAATTGTTGACTTAATCACCAATGGTCTATCTAGATGCCGACGGTTAGCCTGATCACCAATGGTCACCTTAACTACTAATGGTAACTTATGGTAGTAAAAACTAGCAAGCTATTTTTACCAACCTACCCCCAACCCAACTTGATTTTATATGTTTTTGATCATTCACAGATCCCTTTTAGATTTTTTGAAGTAGGCCCCAACCCCTTAGCACTAGTATTAATTAATTTATCATTAATCTGATCATTTCTAGTCTATCTTTTTTAGCAAGCATTCTTGTGTTCAGTTTCAATAATCTTCTTTAATTGATGTAAGTATATTCTTTCCAATTTTTTGAACTTAATTATTTAAAACATGCGGATTGATAGCCCCTAAATAAGCTCTTACTTTTGGGATCTAGCTACCACTAGGAAATCCATCCAGCTATCTGTCTAACAAACAAGTTTGCATTAGTGCTTTATTATCTATAGGTCTTCCTCCCAAGCCAAAGAAGAGCTCTCATAATCATTTGGATTTAATGTAAACATAAACAAATAGGTTTTTCAACTACACCCATATTGAGTTTCTTTTCTCTCTTCTTTAAAACTTAAAGTGAAAATTTACATGAAACACTTGTTGTTTATGTATGAATTATAGAGCTAGTATGCCATGTTTGTCCTTGAATATTCTGAGGATTCTGACTTCATAAGATGTTGGTTATTTTTGAAACTTAATTTTTAGTTTCTTAGAGGCAAATTATGTTTGTTTAGGAAGATAAAATTTGGTTTTGTATAGGAAAGTTTTGAATAACCTAGTCGACTATTTTATGGAAATTTATCAAAGTTGAAGTGTGTGTGTGTGTGTGTGTGTGATCTAAAACCTCATATGATAGTGTCAGTCATTGTATTAACTTCAAAAAAGATAAGAGGTTTATGTTAAGTTTGTATCTAAAAATCAAGGTCATGGGTCTCAATTTAAATTTGGATGTTGAATTTATAATTCTTTGACGAGCCAGTTACTTCTTAGTTAACATTTACATGAAGACTATATTGGGTAAATAAGTATGTTTCATAATTATTTGGTGACTTCACTTTGAAAATATTATGCTAAAATTTTATATCTTCATTTTTGGAATGGTTTAGTTTCTAGTTGGTTTAATAAAAATTCATGAAATGTCAATAATTTGTGAAATTAAATGATAACAATTTTTAAAAATAAAACTTTAAATTTCATTGAAGATATATCATAATGTTTGAAATAAATTATGATAATATTTGAAGATTCAAAGGGAATTTTTTTTAGTAAGATGATTTTCAATTTAGTTTTAGTTTGTTGAGAAATGACAGTTTATGGGATATTCAGTCTTATTTCTTCTAAGAAGTTTGTTGATTTTCAATCATAAAATTTTATTTCTAGATTGTTCATAATATCTGAGTGGGACCATCTTGAGTCAGATAGAAGTGGTGATGACAAAAATTCAAAAAATAATTTTAGAAGACATGTAAACCAGCTTGATCCTATTAGGAATTTTATTATAGGTGGTTTTTGTGTAGACATTTTGGTCCCATATTTAATAATGGAACTAGGATGTCTATTAATTTTTATGCCTTGAATGATGAATTTTGTAATGTGCTTAATAACTTTCCCTTTCATCCAATAAATAGAGGCCATAGAGGAAATAGAGGTTTTTATGGTCATAAGTTTGGATTAAGATCCCACTCACAGAGTAGTTCTTCTCGTCACTTAGAGAATAATCCACAACACCTTCCAACTTAATCCATTGAAAGAATCCATCTAGTTATTGAATTTAATCCTTCTAATCAAGCCACACAGTTTGAAATTGAGATAGTCCATGCTAATTTTTTTTGTAAATTTAACCATTCCATCTGATGAGCCTTCACCTTCCCATCGAGACCCTGTTATGAAAGGTAAAGGGGTAGGTCTGACTTCATCTCATAGTGAGTCTATCTTGGGATCTGAAAGGTTGAATTTGGGAATCCATGGTTATGTTGGTAGAAGAAAGACAGTAGACATTTCCCCTTCCAATGAAAAGAAAAAAATTATGGAAAAGAGAGTTGAAGGTCAATCAAACCTTGGTACTCCTATGGAGGTTAGAATGTTGAAGTGAATCAAATTGAAAGTTGATGATATCACAAATGAATACGAAACAAAGCTGGTCTAGTTTCCTACTACAGAGATGGAATATAATATGTACCTTAATGTACAAGATAATCTTGTGATTGAATTACTTTCAAACTTGGAATATTATTGGATGTCCACTAGATAAAATTTGTTTTTAGTCAAAATCTTACATGACATAACTTTTCACTTTTCAGTTGATACTTTAACTTTCAATTTTTAATAAATTTTTATGGTAATATTTTATAGATGTAATAGATTTAATTCTAATATAAATATATATGCTTAAGTTATGTTTAACATGCATTATGGTTTAATATAAATAGAATTTATTGATCTTTGACTTATCTATTTTATGGTTAAATTATGTATTCTATTATATTATTAATCAATGAGGGTCCCACTCATTTAGATTAGTACCCTCAGTTTATATTTTAAATATATTGATCAATTAAGATATTTAAGTCCTAATTAAACATGTCCTTAACCAATATTTGTTTATAATTAATTAAATTTTTAAAAGTCAATTAATTAGCATAAATTAAAAACTAACTAAAGTTAGTTATAACTTATTTGTAACTAAGTTTGAAGTGTTAAAGGAGATCAAGGACACATTTGAAGATAAAAGAACAATAGGTATTGAAGACTTAGATATTTTTATGAAGCCAATCATTCATCTTTCTTTTTCCTATGCAAATTCTTTAAGATAGTATAACTCTTATAGATAGACCCAATGGTACTTTATCTAACAGTTGGGTAATTGCTTATACAACACATGTATATCCAACTTTTATTATCATTCAGTACTAATTATCCAAAATTATCTAAGTTTAATATCTCTTGATGATTTCTATTCATAGTCCTATACACAGATTCCAAGTATTCAACCTAAAAAATGATGAACACTTTGCTATTTTGTGACAATTCATTAATCTATTTTGATTGTAAAGTTATCACTCAAATTATTGTAAAGGAAGAATGTTGGTTTTCTCAATAAAGTTATATTTCTATGTTAATATGACTCTCCTTTAAGACTCACACACTTTATTGTAATCTATTTTCACTTTAACTTTAATATCATTTTATCTTTTAAGTTTTTTAATCTTTAATCTAGTTTTATTTCTATTTCTTAGTTTATTTCCTAGATTGTTTTTAGTTTTATTTCTATTTTAGACTTTATTAATTCCTTAATTATTTTTATTTATTTTGATTAGATAGCAATAAAGTTTCCTTTGAATCATTTCTTTCTTTTAGTTCTATTTTAGAGTTTAAGTTCTTTAGTGTTTATTATTAACTTAATTAGCTTCTAAATCTATTTAAGTTTCCAATTAATAGTCTTTTCTATTTAATTTAGACTTGTTATTTGATAGTTGTTTCATACTTTATTAGATATATTTTTTTGTTTAGGTTTAATATTAGATTATTTGATCATTTTAGTCCTTAGCCTTTATTTTATTTTATTTTAAATTTACTTTCTATTAGACTACATTGCTTCAATTAGACTTTATTGTTTAGATAGTTTGTTGTCATTTTCTTAGTTTAGTCATTTATTTATTTATTTTTAGTTAGTTAGTGTGTTGTTGTGTCTCTCTTTTATTTGTTATGTGCTTAAATATATTATATTTTCTCTTTTATTATATATGTCTCTTTATATTTCTAGTTGTCTTTTGAAGTTAACTAGGAAAATATTTAGCAAAAAGCAAGATATTATTTGAATATACAAATATTTACTGAATTAGATTTTTATTCTTCAAGAGATCATCTAACTCATAGGTTTTTTCTATCAAATGAAATAGATTATAGATTATTATCTTAATTAATTCATGATTTGATAAATTGAATTTCTGATTGTTGTAATGGAATATGTTGCATTTGATAACTTATTGGTTATTTCTTAGAACTTATAAAAAGACGCTCACATCTTGAGGATCATAGTTTAACCTTTAGAACCCTACGATTAGACTAGTACAATTCCACCTTGACATTCATGATAGATGAAAGGGTTGGTTTATTGATGGTACATTTTTCATCATCATCAAATTTGGTGACTCCACTAAATAAAACTTGTTCAAAAATCTGGTTTGTTTTTAGTTTGTTTTCTTCTTGCTAATGGTAATTGGAGGTTAACAACCTCCTATTATTTAGCCTAGAATAGATATAGAAGATGATTAGGTTGATGTTGATTTTAATCTAACACATTATTCATGGTATAATCATTATAAAATCTTTCATCAAATTATTGAAGTCATAAATCAAGAAGAAGAGATTATAGAATTTAAAATTGATTGGTATATAAATCTTGTATGTGAGACTCAACGAGACATTCTAAATTCAATTAGAAGAATTAGGGAAGATAGATCAAGGGTTTTATCTTCTAGTCCTAGGCTTAGAACTAATTTTATTTCTGATTCTTTTCTATTTGATGATTTTGTTTTGCCTACTAAAACTACTATTATAATCTATATTTAGATCATGTACATTATATCCAAAATAATCAAGTAGTTCAAGTAGAAACTATTGAAACTTACGACGGAAGATTAATTAGTTATAAAATACCTAGAGGTAGAACTGAGGCTACATGATTTGATTCTTGGGTTTAAAAATAATAGAGAAAAAGATGATCTCACTGAAGGTGAAGATGAAGCAGAATCTCAAGAAGAACATTAAATCACTACAGTACCATAGATTTTTGCTAAAACAATTAATGTTGTGAATCGACCCAATAAGTTACCTTATTTTAAGGGATTAAATATACTAATTTTTTTGGTGTTGTTAGAGAATATTGGGAAGATCACTTAAAAACTTTAGATTAGTTTATGGTACTCTTGAAATAACTAATGAAAATATTTTATTAAGAGTTTTTGCCCAAATATTAGAAGGGAAAGCTTACCACACATTTTTTAGTATGCCTACTAAGGTTATTGACACTTGGAGAGATGTTGAAGATTGGCTAGAGTTGTCCTTTGGAAAATTTAAATAAGATTTTGATCTAGTCAATGATCTTATGAATTTCTTCATTGATTCAGGTGAGACCATTTATCATTTCATTTCTAGGTTCACTAAGCTGCATCAAAAGATATCACATGATCTTAGACCTTATAAAAAGTTATCTAAACTTTATTTTTTCAATCCTTTACCTTAAAAATTTAAAATGGATTTACAATATGAAGACATTATAAAATATAGTAAAACTTTAGGTTTATGTATTGAATATGAAAAGAAGCTTAAACGCATTGGTTTTAAAGATAGGTCATCCATAAGCTTAAATTTGTATAATTCAAATTTTTAGAAAACCATACAAAGTCTAGGCAATGAAATGGTTGCTATTAAAAGATAACTTGATGATAAACCTGCTTCCTCAAATAAAAATAATAAGGAAGATAAAAGTGATGATATTGCTTATTACTGTAATGTTTGTAAACTAGATCTTAATTTGGACATACATCTTATTGTTCTTAAGTTCAATAAATTTCTTCATGAAAAAGATGAAATATATGAATATAAACACTCTTGATGATCCATCAGAGAATGAGAATATTTATTTTATAATTACCAAGAATAAATATTATAATTCCCCTCAAAATAATAAAATAGTTAATGATAAACCTTCTTTTGATGATAAAGTAAAAATAGATAAAATAAAATTAGCTCACAATAATGCTAATAGATTGAATGATAATACTACACAAAACATTCCTTTCTTAGCTGGATATAATAATAGTCAATATCAACATTGTAAATCTAAGAATTATAGACAAATTGATGTTAAAACTTATAACATAATTGGTGATTTGTCAACAATTAAGTTAAATTTTTTTTACTATAGGCAACTAGTCTTTTAGGTCATCTTGATAATATCAATGAAACTATTAAAAATTCTAGAGCTGATGTAAGCTTGCAAGAAGAAAGAAGTTATGAACATATTTATGCTCAACATTTTGACCCTCCTGCTGATTACATTTCTCTTTTCTATGTTACTGACAAGATTGCTAATAAGATATTTCATAATTGTATCTTAGATACAGGTGCCTCAAAGAATATTATGCATAAGTACATTGTAGTTTAATTAGGTATATCTTATGAAATAAATAGTAGGAAACTTACTGGTTTTGATTCTAGAAAAACTAAGAGTTGTGGTAAGTTTCATGACATAGTCATTAAAATTGTACAAAATGAATAGATTAGATGTATGACTAATATTTAAGTGTTAGATATTCCTAATAATTATGCAATATTGTTAAGAAGGGATTGGTCTAAAACAACTGAAACTTTTGTTGGGAAACATATAACATAAGTTCCTATTAATAATGAAATTACATTTATTAGACTAATCAAACTTATCTATGCCATTATACACAAAAAGTTTGTTCATTACTTGAGCATTTTGAGGCATTTAACATTACACATATTCTTAGAAAATTCAATATTAGAGCTGATAAATTTATTATTTATGCATCTAATTAAACTTTAAGTGATATTGAACATGCTACAATTTTTTTTTGCTGAAACATTTTGTCTTGAAAGTTTTGATTTTAATACTATTTTGTCTATTTTTAGTTGTGATGAACATATAGATTCATTCATTAAAGATAATTATTTTGATCATGATGATTATGTACTAAATTGTGGAGATTATTTAGAATTTATTAATAATAAATTGCCTACTAGTTTGGTGAGTTTAGAGTCTATATTCATGCCTAATGATCAGCCTAAAATTTATAGAACAGAATAACCATCAAGGAGAATCATAGGTGAAACCATTCATATCAATTTAAGCACTGAAGAAGATCTAAAGTATGTTTATTTAGAAATTCAAGTGACTGCTAGTGAGAAATTTAAATTCATTAAATTGTTTAAAGAGTTTATTAACATTTTTACCTTGTCATATAAGGATCTTAAAGGATATGATACTGAGATTATTAGATATAATATACCTATTAATCCTGGTATTAAACCTATTAGGTACAAAATATAAAAATTCAACCCTTTGTTAAAAGACATCATTAATAAAGAGTTGGATAAGACGATTAATGTTGGTGTCATTTTTTCTTGTAACATATTCAAAATGGGTAGTTAATGTAGTTTTGGTTGGAAATAAAAATAGTGACATTAGACTGTGTGTTGATTTTAAAGAGCTAAATAAAGCTAGTGTTAAGGATAATTTTCTCTACCAAACATAGATAAGATTTTGTAGTAGGTTACAAGATCAAAAATGGTGTCTATAGTAGATAGATTTTTATGTTATAATCAAATTTTTGTGAATCTTGAAGATAGACATAAAACTACTTTTACCACTCGTAGAGGTGCTTTCACTTATAACAGAATGTCTTTCAAATTGATGAATGTAGGAACTACTTTTTAGAGAGCTATGCATGTTGATTTTGATGATTTTATTGGTATTATTATTCAAATTTATTTAGATGATCTCACCGTACATTCTAAAAAGAGAAAAAAACATTTAGACCATCTTCGTGAAGTATTCACAAGATGAAGAAAATTTGGCATTTATTTGAATCCAAAGAAATTAGTTTTTTATATGACTAAAGGTAAGTTGTTAGGACATGTTATTTCAAAGGATGGTATTTCAATTGACCCCAAACATGTTAAATCTATTAAGGAACTACCTCCTCCCAAAGATCAATTTAGTTTAAGGTCTTTCTTTGGTAAAATAAACTTTGTTAAAAAAATTATGATAGATTTTGCTGACAAGTCTAATCCATTGTAATTATTGCTTAAAAAATATAACATATATAATTGGAATGAGAGTGCTAAATCATAGTTTTAATTATGTTAAATATGTCATTGTAAGTGTTCTTATTCTTGTTAAACTTGATTTAAAGAAAGAAATCATTCTTTATGTTAATGCTGATACCACTTGTCAGTGGTATCACTTGGTAAACCTACAACCTTGCTCTGATACCACTTGTTAGGATCTACCGCTCCACAAGAGCACACATGATTACCTTTGTATAGGCAACTAAATACAGAATTTAACCAGAATGAATAAGTAACTAGAAATAAGAAATAACACAGAATATGAGAGACAATACACAATTGTATTAATACTCATCCAGAAAGAAATACAATGAAGAGATGCCACACTCTTCCCACACCTCTTAGATGTACATATCTCTTTCCCTCAAGAGTTCACTCTCACCAAATACGGTCACAACAAACAACTCAAACATAGAGTTGTTGTTCACCTCCACCAGTCAGTAACAATAATGCCAGTCCACCAAGTACTCAAAGTACTCCAAGTAGATCTCCTTTGCACAACTTGCAAATCAACTGATCTTACTTACCATGTAGATCTCCCTTGATTTTGCAACAACCTGTAGATCAACTGATCTTACAATTGGAAGGATCTCTTCCTTATCTTTAATTACAATACATGCCCATGGGTCTATTAAATAGATTCCATACAAAAAATAATTAGAGATGCTGACTCAAGACTTAAATTAGCCTTCACATGCAAACTAACCGTTCAACAAACTAACTCTTCGTGTAACTAATAGTTTTGGAACACAAAGGTGACCAACGTCAGTCCCTATCTGATCGAAAGCTACCAACATTAATCATAAATCAGCCGATGTCGGTCATCTCCAGACAGACAGGGACTGACGTTGGTCGCATGTGCATTCTAGAATTGTTAGTTACACGAACAATTAGTTTTTTAAACGGTCAATTTGCATGTGAAGGCTAATTTAAGTCTTGAGTCCGCATCTCTAATTATTATTTGTATGGAATATATTTAATAGAGTCATGGGAATGTATTATACTATTTCTTATTTCTAGTTACTTATTCATTTTGGTTAAATTCTGTGTTTAGTTGCTTATACAAAGGTAATCATGTGTGCTCTTGTGGAGCGGTAGATCCTGACAAGTGGTATCAAAGCAAGGTTGCAGGTTTACCAAGTGATACCACTGACAAATGCTATCAAAAAAGCTATTAGAGCTGTAATAACTCAAACATTTTAAAATAATGACAAAAAACTAATCATTAATATGAGTCAAATTTTAAAAATGTAGAAATTAGGTACCCTCTTATTGAAAAAATTATTTTTTCCTTAGTTTCTTCTTTGATTAAATTTTGATATTTGTTGATGTAAAACAAATTTTTTGTGTAATCTAATGTACCTATTTTGTCTTATCTTTTAAAACAACCAACCATTCAAGGAAGGCTTACCAAATAGATTTTACACATTTAAGAGTTTGATATTGAATTTAAAATTTCTAAAATAATTAAAGGTAATGAATTGGCAAAACACTTAGCCGAAAATGTTTCTTTAGATATTAATGTTTTAGTTTTGTTAGTTGATAAAAACTTAAATCCAAAGCCACATTTTAAGACCATATAAGTTGTTGAATTATCTAAAAAAATTAAGTTTGGTCATGAAATGAATGAATGGGACTGTTTGTTAGTTGAAGATGATTGGTACCATGACTTAGCTTATTATTTTTAAAATCAGACCTATCCTTATAACTTAGATAAAAAATAAAGATGTCATTTAAGACTAAAAACATTAATTTTTTGTTTATTAGATTTTTTTTGTTTTATTGTAATAGAGGTGGAGTTTTGTTGAGATGTGTTACTCATGATCAGACATAAAAGGTTCTTAGAGGCTATCGTGAAGGATATTGTGGTAGACATTATGATGCAAAAACAACTACTTATAAGATTTAGAGAGTAGTTTATTATTGGTCTACTTTGTTTCAAGATGCTTATAAGTTGGTTCATTCTTACATGTCTTGTCAATTATTTGTTAAAAGAGATAAACTACTTATAATGCTTTTAAATCTTATTATTCCTGAAAAACCTTTTACAAAATGGGGCATTGATTTTATTTCAAATATTTACATTCCTTTATCTATAGGTAATAGATATATTTTGATAGCCATAAATTATTTCACTAAGTGGCTTAAAGCCAAGGCACTTAAAAGTTCAGTAACATGTGAAGTAATCTCTTTCTTAAAAAATAAAATAAAAAATAGATTTGGAGTCCCATATGAAATAATTTTAGATAATGGACCTCAGTTCATTTCAAATAAATTTCTAAAATTCATAGAAAAATACTCTATTATTTCTAGTCATTCATCTAATATTATCCGTAAGGAAATGGACAAGCTAAGCTCATACAAAAATTATTTATATTATGAAGAAACTAGTTTGTGATAACAAAATAAATTGGCATCTCAAATTTTTTGAAGCTTTATGGGCTAATAGGACTATTGTTAAAGTAGCAACTAGTTATCCACATTTTATGTTAGCATATGGGTTTGAGGCTACTTTGATAATAAAACTTTAGATTTATTCAGCTAAGATTGCTTTATAATATATAGATGAATATATGAATTTAATTTAATAAATATTGCATGATTTAGTATCTCTTGATGAATCCAAAGTAATAACATTGCAAAAATTAGAAAGAGCTAAAAACAATTTAAAAACTTTCTCAATAAAAATATTTCTAACAAAAAATTTAATGTTGGTGATTTAGTCTTATATTGGGATATATCATATGAAGATCTTGAAAAACACAATAATTTTAATTCTTTATGGCTTAGATCTTATAGAATTACCATAAATCTTTATGGCTTGGATCTTATAGAAGTGCCATAGTTATTTATGGCTTAGATATTGAAAGAAATTGGCTATGTTATTTAGTTAACATCCATCACTAAAAATTGTTTCATGATTAGTTGTCTTTCAATTTGTTCTTTTGCTTTGTTTTTTCTACTTTCTTTTGGTTTGTTGTTTAATTCCCTCCTATTTAATTTGCCTTTTCATTTTTATTTATTGGTTGTCTTTACTATACTTTGTTTTTGAATGATCAATGAAAGGTTATAAATGGAGAAATATCATAGTTTGAAGGAAGAGTACAAGGAAGATGCAAATTTACTGTAAGTTACTCTTACAAGTTCAGATTTTGTAATAAATGAAAAACACATGCTAAGTTATATTTAGTTATTAAAGTGTTACTTAATTTTTAGATTTGTACTTAAAGTATCTATATTTTATTGTGTATCCAACCCAAACTTTCATATTATATCACTCCCTTTATTCGTGCCACACTAACTGAACAATCCATCTCTTGCTGAAAATTATTATTAAAAGGGTTCACACTTAGCTACTTAATAAATAATTTTCATAGATCACACTCTTAAGAGAATTATGTTTTTATTAATAGATAATTTATTTCTACTCAAATTCATTAAACAAAATTGACTAGTAAGGTTGCTAGTGTTAGACCTATTTTTTATACCCCCTATATTTTTTTTTAAAAAAACTATCTACGATAGAGATGACCCAGTCATGAAATCTAAAATTATGTCTAGGACCTAGTTGATTAATAGTATTTTTAGATGTATATTTTTTATTATGAAATGATAATAAGTGGTTAATGAATTCATGTTTATATTTCTAAGTGGTTTCAAAAATCATGGTGAATTAATGAATAAAATGTGCATATACATTTGTAAATGTGACTAGTTATATTAATTTTTAGTCAAAGCAGTTTGAAATAGTATTTTAGTTAAGTAATGGACTTTCAATTTTGATAGTTGAACAGATTATGATGATTATTGAATTTTTATATATGATATGATATGATTTATGATTCAAAATAGATAATGGTGTTATATGGATGGTTATCACATTTGAAAACACTATATTTTAAATTCCAATGCATCTATTATTTGAAGTGATATTCTGAAGGTAAAGACTAGATTCATGACTCATTTTATTTATTACTTCTAGTATAATAGACATTCAAAATGTTGATGTGCTTCAGGGGATTTGGTGATATTGTCAAAATTCATTTTCTATATTGCATATCATAAGATCATTTTCTTATGTTTCACAAAGTTCTAAGGTTCTATTTGATATTCTAAGTTTAATGCATTATCAATTTCAAGATCCTAACAATTATTCTAAGTCTATGTTTAAAATCATAAGTTTTGAGGCATGAAGGGCATTCTATTGTTTCATTGGGCTTAGATATTTATAATGAGGAGGTTATACCCTAGACTTATTTCATGAAATATGATGACCAAGGTGATATTTCAAGTTAAGATAATCCTCACATATATTTTCAAAAGATTAAGATCTTCAAAATGGTTTGAAAAGTTTATCGCATGGCATTATTAAAATCCTTCAGTTATGATGATAAGGTTTAGACATTTATAATGGTTTAAAGGTTCATTGTGAGATAGTTTATTTCCCTAAGTCTAAAGTTGCTTGGTTATGAAGTGTACTCAATGCATTTATTGATTTGATAAGTTGATGATTGGTTAAAGACATGATCCACCGTGGTAAGGTTAGTTGGCATCAACATTTAATAGAAAGTGCACCTCTGATGCTTCAAAATCACCTTGGAGATTTGGTGAAAACAAAAATTTAATGTAATTTACATATTCCTTGGTTTGTGGAGGTTGGTTAAGATTTAGAATGAAGGTTTAGTAATAGATAATTTTGTTGATGCCAATAACAAAATGGTAGGGTTACTATGTATATTTTTAGTAAATGCTAACTAGTGAGATTTGAGTATGACACTTAATTAGTTATGATGAAGAGGTGGTGGATATAAGTTTTTAGTTTCTTAGTTTTTGGTTTATTTTTGACAAGATTCTTATGGAAGTGGAGCTCTGGTTTGTTGAGTTTTTGAGGTTATAGTGGTAAAAATCACAGAATTTTAGTCAAAAAAGTTTTAGGATGTATTTTTAGGTGTGTTTATATAGTGTTGAATGAATTTATAAATTATTCATTGTATTTTAAGATGAAATTTATATTTTGTATCAAGGAAATAATTCTTGGCTTGAGAGTTTGGATCTACATGAATATTCATGGAAAATCTAAGATATTTTTGAATAACTAGGGGCTATATTATGAGAAAATCTTATAAATCTGATTGCATGTAGATGTTTTGAGAGTTATTAATGATTTTTTTAAGTATATTAAAAAAAATTGTTATGTGTATGTTTGAAGATGATACTGGTTGTGCATAGTTCGTATGTATGTTGAAAAGGTTGAAAGTTGAGGATTTTTGTTTTTTTATTAACATGCATACAAAGTGCTCATGTCTATTCAATCATGCATTTTGAGAATAGTATTATCTTAAAAGGGTTTTGTTGATGGTCTCAGTTCATATATATGATATTTTGGGTCATTTATGTTGAGAGTTTTGTCAGAGATTGAAGTTTTGGAAATGGCTCTGCATGCTTGGTTTCTTTATAAATGATCAATAATTTTTTTATGTATCAATATTTTTGAAAAAAAATAGTGCTCAGCATGAATGAATATGAATAATAAACTTTCTTTTTTTATATAGTCTAGTTTGTTGAAAGAATAAAGGTAATTTTTGGTTTGAGGCCTTATTTTTGTGGATGAAGTCTATTGAAAGAAAGCAAGTTTTTGGTTTCTATACATAATTATATATGTAGTAGCTCTTCAAAATTTTGAAGTAGATGGGCATGATAGATGCGTATGTTGACAATTTTTTTTGATAGCATGGGTATTTGATAGTTTCAAAATGATTTTTATAAGGGTATTTTAAAACATTTATGAGAATCGTCTTTTCAATGATTGGTCCGTTGTTCATATGACACATGCAATTCATTTTAGTTTCAGAGAAAGAGTTTATTGCATGGAAAATGATATCATGGTTTTGATATAAAATATTTTATGATAGTCTGCATGTCAATCAATTTTTTTTGTATGTATCTTTGAGAATCACTGTGCATTTATATTGTAGAAATTTAGAAATATTAGAACTTTGAATCTGTAAGGATTGGTTTCAAGCTTGGTTGTTTATGTATATATTGTGGAGTTGGTATGCCATGTTTGTCATTACATATTTTAAGGATTATGACTTCATAAGATGTTTGTTACTTTTGAAACTTAATTTTTAGTTTCTTAGAGGCAATTTCATTTATTCAGAAAGATATAATTTGGTTTTGTATAGGAAAGTTTCAAATAACTCAATCGGCTATTTCATGGGAATATATAAAAGTTGCCATACATACATACATACATACATACATACATACATACATACATACATACATACATACATACATACATACATACATATATATATATATATATATATATATATATATATATGTTCTCAAACCCTATCTGATAGTGTCAGTCATTGTATTGACTTTTAAAAAGATATGATGTTTCTCTTAAGTTTACATCTCAGAATTGAGGTCATGGGTATCAATTTAAATTTGGATATTGAAGTTGTAATTCTATGATGAAATATATATGTCTATGTTATCAAAAACTATCTGATAATGTCAGTCATTGTATTGACTTTAAAAAAGATATGAGGTCATGGGTCTCAATTTAAATTTGGATATTGAAGTTATAATTCTATGATGAGCTAGTTACTTCTCAGTTAAAATTTACATGAGGACTATATTAGGTAAATAAGTATGTTTTAGAATTATTTGGTGACTTCACTTTGGAAATATTATGCTGAAAATTTTGTATCTTCATTTTTGGAATGGTTCACTTTCTGGCTAGTTCAATAAAAATTCAAAAAATGTCAGGACTTTGTGAAATAAAATGATGTCAAATTTAAGAAATAATAGTTGAAATTTCATTGAATATATATCATAATGTTTGAAGTAAATTATGATAATATTTAAAGAATCAGAGGGAAATTTTTTTGGTAAGATGATTTTTAGTTCAGTTTGAGTTTGTTGAGAAATGATAATTTATGAGATATTCAGTCTTGTTTCTTCTGAGCAGTTTGTTTATTTTTAGTCTTAAAATTACATTTCTAAATTATTCATAATGTTTTGGGGGGACCATCCTGAGTCATCTAAAAGTGGTGATGACAAGGGTTGAGAAAATAATTTTGGAAGTAATGTAAACTAGTTTGATCCTAATAGGAATTTTCCTAGTGGTGGTTTTTGTACAAGATGTTTTAGTCACAGATTCAATAAGGGAACTAAGATGTCTATTCCATTTGATGCCTCAAATCTTGAATTCTAGAATGTTCTTAATAACTTTCCCTTTAATCTAGTGAATAGAGGCCATAAAGGAAATATATGTTTTAATGGTCATAGGTTTAGAACAAGATCCCACTCACAAAGAAGTTCTTCTCATCACATAGATAATAATACACAACACCTTCCAGTTCAATCCCCTAAAATAATCCAACTAGTTATTGAATTTAATCTTGTTAATTAGCCCACACAGTTTGAAATTGAGATAGTCCATGCTAATTTTTTTGTAAATTTGGCCACTCCATCTGATGACCCTTCACCTTCCTATCAAGAGCCTATTATGAAAGGTAAAGTGGTAGGTCTGACTTCATCTCATGGTGAACCTATCTTGGGATCTAAAGGTTGAGTTTGAGAATCCATGGTTATGCTGGTAGAATAAAGATAGTGGACATTTACCCTTCTACTAAAAAGAAAAGAACTATGGAAAAGAGAGATGAAGGTCAGTCAGAGCCTAGTACTCCTATGGAGGTTAGAATGTTGAAGTGAATCAAATTAGAATTTGAAGATAACATAACTAAATCTAGAACAAAGCTAGTATACTTTCCTACTACAGAGATGGAATATAATGTGTACCTTAATGCATGAGATAAGCTTGTGATTGAAGTACTTTCAGACTCAAAGGATTATTGGATGCCCACTAGAAAAAAATTATTTTTAGTCAAACTCTTGCATGAAAGAACTTTTCAATTTTTAGTTGATACTTTAACTTCAAATTTTTGATATTTTTTTTATCATAATATTTTAGAGATACATCAAATTTAATTTTGATATAAACATATATGCTTAATTTATGTTTGACAAGCATTATAGTTTAATATAAATAGAATTTATTGATCATTCACTCATCTATTTTATGGTTAAAATATGTATTATATTATATTATTAATCAATGCGGGTCCCCACCTATTAAGATTAGTACCCCTAGTCTATATTTCAAATAGCTTGATCAATTTAGACTTTTAAGTCTTAATTGAACTTGTCCTTAACTAACATTTGTTTATAATTAATTAAATTATTAAAAGTCATCTAGTTACTATAAACTAATAACTAACTAAAGTTAGTTATAATTTATTTTCAACTAGGTTTGAAGGTATTAAAAGAGATCAAGAACTCATTTGAAGATATAAGAACAACAAGTATTGAAGACTTAGACATTTTTGTGAAGTCAATCATTCATCTTTCTTCTTTCTATGTAATTTCTTTGATATAGTACAACTCTTATAGATAGACCCAATGGTACTTTATCTAATTATTTAATAAGTTCTTATGCAACATAGGTATATCTAGCTTTTATTATCATTAATAGCTAAGTTTAACATCTTTTGATTCTTGCTATTCATAGTCATATACATATATTCTAAGTATTCAACCAAAAAAATGATGAGCACTCCATTATTTTGTGACACTTCATTCATCTATTTTAATTGTAAACTTGTCACTAAAGTTATTGTAAAGGAAGAATGTTGGTTTTCTCAATAAAGTTATATTTTTCTACTAAAATGACTCTCCTTTGAGACTCATACACTTTATTGTAATCTATTTTGACTCCAACTTTAATATAATTTCATATTTTAAGTTTTTTTTCTTTAATGTAGTTGTTTTTTCTATTTCTTAGTTTATTTCCACCTTGACCTTCACGATAGATGAAAGGGTTGATTTTTTGATGGTACATTTTTCATCATCAACAACTTCCATGATTCTTGATGAGAAATTCCTTCACAAAGATGAACCTCTACTATTCATGACATCCAAATTGGTGAAATTTAGGTCAAGAATGCTTTATTTTATGAAGGTTAAAACACTTTTTTTTACCTCCCTTGACTTCATTAAGACACTTAGGTATTTTGAATGCAAACTCAAATTTACATGTAGGACATGTGAAGGTTATGATGGAAGAAAAATTTCTCATCTTGGCTATGTTTGTCTTCCCATTACCATTACTCATGTTACCATTCATGTTAAAGTTATGATCCTTAGCTTTTCACTTTATTAAAATATCTTACTTAGTCTACCTTGGACTCATCGTATGAGATCAATCGCCTCATCTATATGCCAATGCATCAAATTCACTTATATTAAATCTATCTATAATATTAAAGGGAATAAAACCCTTGTAGTTTTGAAAAATTCTAAGAATGTGGTGTCTTTAAAATACCCACCCTTGCACCCTTATCTAGTGTCCCATTTTATGAATCCCAACACACCAACTATCTAGTCAACTCCACTCAAAGTTATAATGGTCACCTCAAATTAATTAGGAATATTACACCTAACCTGTTAAAATTTGATGATGATGATGATGATGATCTAGATGAGATAAGCCTCAAGATCAAAACCTCCAATATTTCCCCTCACATTATTTTCCAAATTCCTCCTCTTCAACCTCAAACCCATCATCTACCTTTCCATGATAAACCCATTTTATTAACTAGAACTAGACACTCCATTCATCATACTTTCTCTAAAGATAAAATCATTCCTATATGTACCATTGAATTCCATACACCTAACTATGATTATGATAAATTTTTAAACAACCCATTATTATATGGATTTGCCTAAGCTATAAATGCTTAAGTTCTTTAATGTCACTCTTTTTTATCTCAGTATTTTCATTCTTATTTTAGTGTTCCTTCATTTATAACACCTTAGACTACTACTCCCACTATTGTTAATAGGGTAGATATGGACAAATCACATGGTATGCCTTCAATCATTATAGATCCCCTCAATATTATGATCATGGATCATGCCATGATAAGACCTTATCGATTTTCTAGATACCATGATCCTTAGAGTCTACTTCCTCTAAAGATGCTAGCCACTATGCTTTGACTTACTGCACAACTAGACTTACCTATTGATAATCATAGTATTTTTTTATCCAACCCCACTCTTACATGGTGATGGCCTTATTCCCTTACCTACACAATAGGTAGATCAACCTTATTGTGACATTCACAAAGTTGTCGGTCATTAGACCAAAAATTTCCATTTATATTAATAGCCCCTAGCTTATCCTTCCATTTATTTAACTATTACACCCACAAAATATTCTAATTAATGTATTTATTACTTTCATTGAATAAATAACCATTATTATACCCACTAATAATTTTTTTGGAAGTACATCCACACATTGCGCCCTACTACTACTTATCCCAAAGATAAGGCCATACCTCCTCTTAAGATTTTATCAGAGTATATCCTTAAATACAAAGAGGTATATTGTCTTTGGCACCAATGTGGTACATATCACACTGATTGATGTTTATTAATCCATCAACATATTCATAATTTCCCATACTTGACATTAGTACCATTTATTCCTCCTTCTATAGGTCACCCACAAAAGAAGGATCTTCCATATCTGCCCATTTCTCACCTTGAGTATCCCACACATGAGACAAAACATGAGCATTAGCCTTTGTCTACTACACCTACCTTTTAATTTGAGATGATATGGAAGGAAGTCTTTGCATAATTTTCCATGAAGACTGATGATACTCTTATTAGAATCAAAATTTACCTTCATAGAGATGTTTTAGATGTTATGGGTAATATTTTTGGTTAAATATATATTTGTATTTATTAATATGGCATGGCGATATTTCACATTGTTTTATTTTATGATTTATGTTGACCTCAACAAATGGTGACTTCTAGGGGAAGCATATCAATATTTTTAATCAATTTTCCTATCTCTTATACACTTGATTGTGTGTCAAATTTGATTTTACTTATTTATTTTACATGGATCATTATATTATGCTTAATTTTTTTTCATGGTTTCATTTTCTTTCACATTATTTTTTGTGGCTTATTATCATTCTTCTCATGAATACAAACTTATTTTTATGATTTCACTTATTTCATGGATTCTTATACAAAGATTGTTTGCTTTCTTATTACACTTAAAATATAGATAATTATTATTGTGACTGAGTTATATAATGTTGAATCCATTAGTATTTTATCTATACCACATGATCATTTAGAAAACAAGAATTATCATTATACTACTACTACAAACCAATTTATTTTTATCGCCTTTTTCCCTTATTTTCCTTTCACATACCAAGCATACATATGGTTGAAATTTAAGATTACATACTAGTTCATAGGTAATACTAAGTTGTTTAGTTAGTCATATCTTTGGTTACTTATCCTCCTTTAAACCAAAGTCTAAATATCATTTATGTATATCACTTTTATCACTCATGTTGGTTATTATTAATCTGTATGGAGGAAGAATCATAAAATCCATAAAAAATTTAAAATCCAAATCATCTAAACAAAAGGCAAATATTAAAGAGCTAACATACAATTCAAAAATCTAATCACAATAAAAGATGTGATTCATAACATCTCTCCTATTTATAATCAAAGCATAAACTCCGTATTTGGTATTATGATAGAGACGAGGTCCATTGAGGTGCAGTAGGCTAGTAGACTAGGATAGGAGAATGAAAAAAATCTATAAGTTCTACCTACTCTCTCACACAAGTAACCAATATTCATAGTAGACCAACAGCTTTGTAAGAGGTCCTAAGGAATGGAAAACATGTTGTGGGAAGGTGGGTCCATTTTAATATTATTGTTCATATAACCTTTATGAATTGATCTTAGTATCTCACATATTTTCCTATACCTCTTTGTGCTTATTGTGAGAAGGTATCCTTTTGTATTTTTGTGGTCACTAGATGCATAGTTTCTCTCTTTTTTACCTAGTATACGTCATGTTTACTAAGGTTTTCTCATAAATTCCTATGTCCTACTTTTTACATTCCCTCTTTCATTACAATAATTATAATATTTCCCCTTGATGAATATTGTTTTATTAACCGATCATTCCCCTTAGGGTTTCCCTTTGTGAATTACAATGTAAGACCATGGATAGGACTAGGCTCTCCTCATAAATTACCACAATAAAATATTTATTTTTTGTGTACCATTAACCTCATTGGTGTCCCCCTTGTGAGTTTTAGTGTAATACCATGTATCAGACTAGTGTCTCCTAAACAATTACCACATTAAAACATACTAAATTTATCTCCATAGTTTTTCTCACCTCATTGGTGTTCCCTAAGTGAGTTTCAGTATAAGACCTTGGATATGACCAAGCCTTCCTCACAAAATATTCCAATAATTAGTTAATATTGTAGCCAAGTTATAATAAAATTATATGCTCAAAATTTGAGATAATTTGTGTTACATTATGATTTACACATCATTGATATACTTTTCATCTTTATCTAGTATGTTTTATGCTTAATTCATAAACACTTCACTTTTATCTACTTATTTTATGATTTCATGTATGTTTACAACCATTTTATTAAATTTATAATACTTCCCATCTTGATTTATTATGAATAACCTAATTTACACTTAATTTTTTTCTTTTAATACTTCTAATCATGATTTAGTATGATCGATTAACTTTATTGTTCATTTGTTTTTATACCACTGGTTTTCATATGTTTTCCATTTCATTACAATTTTTCATACTTCCTAATTTGATATAGTATGAATTTTATTTATTTTAATTTATTTTAAATTTATTTATGATTTGAAAACATTTGTTACCTTTTACTTTACCATTTTGTTTTATTATATTTATTCATCTTATATGTTTACACATTTTCAATCATGATATAGTGTGTATTACTTTTGTTTTGAGTAGTTATATATTTCCAAATCATTTTTATTTTTATTTTTAACCATGCATGTATATCACATAATGATATAAAATAAAACATACATCACATATTTACCATAACATATACAAAAAAATCAAAACACGTGCTAGAAAGGAAATATATCCATACATCCATCCACATACAAATATAAATCATAGACCAAAGAAATTTCCATATAAATATATATCATGCATTTTATACAATACAAGTACAAAACATAATATCTACATCTCTAAGTTGTATTCCATCATGCCTATCCTATGGCCTTGCCATGCTACCCATAGATGTCTGTGACTGACCCTTATGAATAGTGTGATGTAATGAGATAATTTGGGATCCCAAGCCATTGATTTGAACTTATCTATTAGACACCTAGGAATGCACACATATTAGTGCTATAGTGGCCACCATATGATTTGCTCACTTATGTGCCAATGCCTATCAAGATCAAACCTCTCCCTCTCCTACCACTTCAGGTGGTTTCAAACCATATCCTTATGCCTTTAGCTATTGAATAACCTCTCCTACCAATCTAAACTAGCTAGCATAAGCTAGGGAAAATGGTACCATAGGATCAACCAAGGTAGATGAAGCATAATGCAACATCACCCCATCATAAATATCATGGTATGTAACCACAATCATGGCTCCCCATCTAATCTCCTCTAATGTAGTACCTATTAAACAAAAACTAAATATAAATTAGATTTCACACACACACACACACACACACACACACACACACACACACACACACACACACACACACACACACACACACACACACACATCAAACCATATATCTATCATTAAATACATAAATGACAATACAAGTAGTGATCTATGTCAAAAAATTAACAAATCAAAAAATTTCTCACTAGTTTTAGTATCGACAACCATGTTCTCCCCATCTACTTCCCTATCAACTACCTCTACACTAATGCAAAACTAGGAGTCACCACAAGCAATCACCATGATCCTATCATCAATGACCTATCTATTAACTAAATATGTCCCATAATCATTGAAGTATCACCATCTATGACTACTCTCACCTGTGTTTCCTCTCATCGATAGTGCCTCCATCTGTGATGAGATCAAGGTAATCATTGTCACCCTTGATATGGTTCTACTACCACATCATCACCTATAACATCCACATATATAATATCCTCAGAACAAGGCCTCACCACCTCTTACTACCACACCCACCATATCCATGGTCTTTCTTGTTGAGACTTAATCACAAGTTTCTTAATGAGTAACCTTATGCCTCCCTTCCCTCTCATTTATATAACATGTCATGCTTAATTTGTAGGCATTAGTAGAGGGGACTTAATATGTGGTAGGCTTATTTTCCTGAGTATACAAGCTACTAGATGTAGCTCCACCAATGATGTATAGTGTCTTGTTATCTAAATGTGCACTAGACCATTCACAACACTCACCTAAGATGATCATAGGGAATCAATGTCATTATAAGGTTGACACACTATCTTCCCATATGTAACAGTCTAAAAAGATAGAACATGGGCCACAACCTATGTTATATGGTCTTTCCTTCATCGTATAACCTGAGTTAACCTATAATCAACCACATTAGGCAAACCAACTCTCTAATACATAAGGAATCTATCATATAACCATGAACACATCAAAATAATGGGGCCTATTGTATTATGTCCCAAGTCAACATCCCATACATATAGTGCATGAATTATACCCAAATGATAGAACCAAGATCATACAATGTACCCTAATCTAAGATGGGATAACATAATTATATTGTATAAAGTGGTACCCTCCCATCTGAATTATGATAGAACACTCATGATGTCACAAGTCCTATCAAGGCATTCTATATATCCATAATGGTTGAGATATAAACATAAAATAAGCTAATATATAAACTAAGATAAATAATATTTGATCATATCAACCTCTAGGCTAAGGCTCGTCTATCATCCTTCACCTATGACATATCATATTTAACTACAGTCCCAATGATAGGAAGTCAAATTAAGGCATGGACATTCTCCAAAATGATACTCACCTCTATCATGTCCCCATCCACCTCCCATTAGAAAGTGTTGGTAAATCACTCATGTGCTTTTAGGAACATGATAATGAGATCAACACTCAATGGGATCCTCCTCAACCATAAACTATCGTATATATATAATATTTAAAAATATAATGACTTGATAATTAAATTTCATAACCTAAGTGTAAGGTGTTACAGTGGTAACATAAATCTCACCAACATAATCCAATCTAGGTGGGTACCCATAAAATTAGTCATTGTCTATATAAGTAACAAATTAAATAACTCAAATATGCTAAGTAAACATACTAATATAATATATTAATCCTTTATATACATAAATAAATTATAATTAATTGCATGTGTGAATGTGTATATTGAAGTGTATAAGTATTGAATATCTAGTTGGGTGTTAAATTGAGGTGTTGAAGCAAATTTAGATGTCATATAATATTGTGTGCTAGTGTCTTGAGGTGTTGAAACAACTAAAAATGGAATGTAATGTTGGGTACTATTGTCTTAATGAGTTGAAGAAAATACAGATGGCATATACTATTTTGTACCAGTGTCCTATATATATGTGCATACAATCTTTATTGGTGTGCCTATTATATTAGTAGATATAAACACCATATATATACCCTAAACAAGTGGTATGGTAAATTTCATCACACATGATGTACAATTATGTACATGACCTATAGGATACCTACTAGCTATTACACCACATTAAGTACATGTAGTAAGAGGAACAATATGAGATGTGTCACTATTTATAGCCTATGTAGTCCTAAATGTATACATCCCATGGTTAATCATGGCCTATAAAATAATATTAATAGACTAAATGGAATTCATATGTGTATTATGATATATGATTTTTGGGATATAAATATTTGCTATTAAGCTTTTGTTTCTTTGGGGATAGTTTTTGCAGTTTTGTCCCACTTGGCACTAGTTCTATCCTACCTCCCCTACCTTGGGGTTCCTTCATGTAAAAATGATTTCAAATTTATAGGAGAAAAATATAATAATAATAATAATAATAATAATAATAATAATAATAATAATAATAATTTATATAAAAATATAATCTAGTCTCATTTTTATTGCACAAAGGCTCATCAAACACCATCCACAACATATGCTAATTTTTTTTAATAATCTCTACATGAATACACCAAATAATGTTAATGAGTTTTTCAAACATTTCTAGTAGTGTGGTGGTTCTAAGCAAATGAAAAAATTACATAATTTTTAATTATTTTACCTTTTTATTTATAATATTATTATATGACACTTTATCATAATAATATTTTTTTAATACCTCTCATTGATGTATCATGACATCGATTTGGTAAATGGTATTTTTCACTTCATTATAAATAACCTCCAATGTATAAATAAGTGAATTATGTGAAATAATTTTTTAAAGAGTCACACAAAGAATTAATGATAATATCCAAGTATTTCTTCTTTAAATTATTTTTTTGATATGTTTTTGTTTCTTTTACAAACTTGAAACACTAGGGGTTTTAAATAGTGTTTTGTTGGAGCTTTTCTTCAAGAAATAAGTCAATTGAATCAAGAATCTAAAATTATAAAAATAAAAAAAATTATATTAGGTATTTCAAGGCTTTAATTATATAATTTTACTTTTAATATGAATTATCCCTTTCCTTTTGATTATTCTTAAAAGTGCATGACAAAAAAATATCATTCCAAACCCTAAGCATGACCAGTGATTTTTTTTTTTGAAACAAAGCACACACACCCTCTAATTTCATCTCTTAAATACCTATAAATTCTAATAAAAACTATGAAATGTTAAAATCATGGCATATTTCCATTAAATCTATTTTGGTGGTCTTCAAAAAGGTGTATGCAATTTAGAGTCATTATTGACCCATTTGAAATAAGGAAAGGACGTTCAGAATTTTAATAAGGGTTCTCTTAATTTGTGATGAATGATTTGTTTTCCAAAAAATACCCATTTTTGTACCTAAACTTTATACATTCATCTATGTAGGGATAGACACTAAAAACCAAGGAAAATCTTATATTTTCCCCACATTATGTGTAAGAATCACACGTGTAACTTAATGTGTAGACATAAAAATAGTAATAGTGGTAAAAACACCCATTATAGACTTGGAACATTTGAATGGTTGATAGATTTTTCAACATGTTCATTGGATAGATTTTAAAACATAAATGATAAAAAATGACCAAGTAAATTTAGTGCAAAAGTTAATTTTCAATGCTACACATTTTTTTATGTGGGAGGACATTTTATCCAAAAAAAAAAATCAAAAATTTATAATGACCTTTCACTATAATCTTAAAAAAATTCCTCATAATTAGAATTTATATAGACGTACTAAATTAGGTCTGAAGAATGTGCACTAGGTAGATTTGACATCTGACAAAATGTAAAAATTGACATAGAAGGTAGTTTTGATTGATGCATAGTTTACATGTGAGAAAGATTTTCATGTTATATTATTTACCATTGAATTATAATGACATTTAAATACTCTCATGAAAAAATTCATAATAATTTTGTCTATTTGGCCCATGCTAACTGCCTTATGAAAAGTGATTGTTAGTGAAATTTCAAAACTAGAAACACAAAAAAATGATCAAGTAAAAATTAATTCAAATACCATTTTTATTATTGTGCATTTAATAGTTAGGGTTAAATTGTCTACAAATTAATTTTATATTTACATTAAAATCACATTTTTATATCATAATACAGTTTTAAACCAAAAAAAATGTGATTTGAATGTGATAAAGTAAGTTTTAAACATGCATATTAGGTAGATTTGACAACTAGAAATATAGGAATAAGCATAGAAAATAGTTTTGATTGTTGTGCATTTGATGCCTAGAAGGTAATGTAATGAAACTTATTTCACCATTATATTCTAATAAATTTTTAATATGGTTATGTAAAATTTAGAGGAATTTAGATAAAATTCAACAATATAAAAATAGGTTTTAAAGGTGAACACTAAACAAATTTGGTAACTAGGAAGATGCAAAAAATGATGTTAAAATTCACACAAAACATAATTTTAATTTTAATGAATTTGTCATTTGGAAAATAATTTTATGATAGATTTTTCACCATCAAATTATTCCCATGTTTTTATAAAATCTTATAAATTTTCATGATAAATGGATATGTTTTAGCCATTCAAAATGTCTTTTGAAAAGTGATTTCTAGTAAAATTTAGAATCTAGAAAGACAAATCAAAATGAAAGATGGTTTTTATTTTTGTGCATTTGACACATAATTATGAATTTTACATGAATTTTTCTCCATTCAATTCTGATGACATTTGACTATCATCATGCAAAATTATCATACAAATTGTCTTCATTTAATGGTGTAAAACTATGTTTTAAAAATGCCTAGTTGAAATTAATAGAAGTTGCATTATGCATCCAAAACACTTTAAAAATTATATTTTAAGGAAAAAATAGGTTTGAAAATTTAATATAAGGTTAAATTATTTTATTTAAAAAAATAGTGTGTTGTGCAAGCAATAACATAACCAACTCAACCTACAAAATTCAAATAGTGTTTAGTTATTGAAATTCAACCACACTACTAAAAGGATCCAACTTATATAGATAGAAAATGATCAAATGGTGATTCCTAGTGAAATTTGTGATTTTTGGTAAAGTACTAGTGTTTCTTGGAAAATAAGTTTGAATAATTTTAAATATGTATTTTAATTATTTTATGCACTTGCATGATATAATTACCTCTAGTGTGTCTCAAACTGATGTATCGATCAATAGTTAACCTATGATATGTAACTATGTATAATATATAATAAAAAAACTTAAAATTATGTATTAAATCTATAATAATCAGTGAAATGCATATACTACTTACCAGAGTGTATATCTAAATCATGTAAACCTTGATGAAATTTTATAAATTTTGAGAGTTTTATAAGTGTGGAGGTCATGTATCTATGATATGCACCTACTAATATGGCCCCCTTTTGAGGTGATGGAAATGAAATCACATAGTTACCTTACATCAAAAGGATAATATAACTATACAACCTGTGTAGGAATTAGTTAACATGTAGGATTAACATATCTAAATAGATATATCAATGAATATCGTAGTATAATCATAACAAGCCCTAAGATGCATGATATGGATCATGAGAATGCACATAAATTAATAGTATAATATCAAATAATAATCAAGAACACACACAATATCATTCAATAACATGCAAAATGGGTCTAAGGATGCGACAAAAAAGGGGCCTGTTCAAATGTCCAAATAGAAAGAAACATATATTGGCATGGGACCCCATAAGAAAGGACCATATTCAAATGTTCCACAAGAAATAAAATAACAAAAAATAATAATACATTTAAGGAATTGACAATGTGAATGAGTGTAGTATAATCAACTATCATAAGTATGCCATACTAGTCCCTATATATATATGTGTTAGAAAAAGTGTCATGTAACATAGCATATCAAGTACATTATGACAGATGTAAACATGAGTATATGAATATGTAAGCATTAATATATAATCTCAACATGATAATGTAAAAATTGTCATAAAGTAATGTAACATGTACTAATCATGATTAAGCAAGAAAATACCCCCAATGTAATGCATAATGTGGGAAAAGGAAAGATACAACATATGTATGTGCATGTATCATGTATTGGGTGTATGGCTATATAAGACTCAAGTATATATGAAACATGTGCATCTAGAAAAGAAATGATAATGTTATCTACTAACATAAATTAAATAACATAGATGTCAAGGAGCTCGTAAACATGTGTATGCTAAATATTTTATTATTATTAAATTTATTTGAATGTTTTTATATTTTTTCTATTATTTGAAAATTTTGAATTTTTTAGAATGCTTATATTTTTTGAATAATTTATCAAAATATCTCAATATAACTATAAGAATCTACAAAGAGTGGTAAATAAATATTTTTTCTTTAACAAAATATACCATATGTGTGCTTAGCATAATCAAAAAATGCATTATGTTATTTTGGTATGCTTGTACTTTATATATAATTTTTCCTTTATTGGCATTTGATTTTACATCTTATGGTGATAAATTTAACCTATATTTACTAGGTCCTATAGGTACTAATAGTTTATGTGGTGATTTATTGGGCAAATCAAAACAATGTTTTTTTAACTATTCATCTAAGTATGTTTTACCATCTATATGACTAGTGGTAGTAAAAGGGTCTTGATTTGAAAAAAGGATTTTAATTTCACCCTTTGCAACCATATTTGGAACATTATATTTTTCAAGTGTCTCTTGATTTTTGACCTTTTTTATTAAAAGTACCACTTTAAACATTTTATGTACTCATTAGTCTTTTTGAAACGTTGCCTTTTGTAATGGTTCCCTTGTATGTTTTTCATTTTCTAATTTTTATTTTTCATCTTGATATATTTGTAACATTGGTTTCTCTAGATTTACCTTTTGAATTTGTTGTTGATCTAATTGTGCCTTTTGAATATTTTCTTTCTCTGATTTTTGTATTAGTAACTTTTTTCTCTCTAAATTATCTTTTTACACCCATACTTTTTATTTTGCACTTTTTATTTAGGAGAGGTACTCATAATCAGAATAGGTTGTTTGATTGAAGTATCTATTATTAGATCACCACCATATTTGAGACTTTTTATTTTATTCTTCAATGTATAAAAATAATCTATATGATGCTCATGCAATCTATGATATGCACAATAGTATTTTGATCTCTTTGTAAGATGTATAGGAGGTAGTTGAATTAAATTTTTTCAAAACATTATTCTTAGGATTTCACTTAGAATATTATTAACCTTTTATTCACTTTTTGAATCCTAGTTATATATGAATTCTCTTTTAGCTTGTTATTTTGGTATGAAGCCTTGTTAGGTATAACATTTCTAGATGAAGATACAAACATGTGAATTACACTAGCGCATTTTAGATTTTTTAGGTATGTAATTTAATTTTCCAATGATGTGATATTTTAACTAAAACTCTTTTGAAACTCTTCTATTTACATGTTTTTAGTAATCATTTGATTTTACAGGACTTCACAAGCATGGGTTCTAGTTATTTTATATTGAATAATCATGAACACACTATCTAAAGGACCTTTGAGAAGCATAGGGGTTTGGGGAAGGATATATTTATTACCTTTATTTAAAATCAGAGGATGGGATACATTACCCCTTGGAGTAATGATATCATGGACTAGTTATAGGGATGATAGATATCACCCTCCTTAGGGTTAGACAAAAGAAGAGGTTATCCTTTATCCACTATAAATATTATAAATATGGAGATGAGAAAAAGGTAATAGAGACATATAAATTATATGGAACTATCTGACATGATATAAAACATCAAAATTGAATAATTACTACATTATAAAACCATACAAATCTAAAAACCCCAAGGAAATATAGGATTTGTATAAAGAGACATAGAGATTGGATTCACTAAATGTTTAACCCTTTATAAATATATGTTTTGTTTAGGGTTAAAGGTTATAATAACCTATATATAAGGATGAATAAAACTATTATATAGTACGTTAATTAATTAAAAACTTAGATAAATAAATATTATGAATTTAAATGTAGAGTTATGCTAAATATATAAAGAACATTCAAAAAAGTGGTTTGATTGCATAAAAAAAGAAGACAAATAATAATTAGTATATATATATTAAAATAGATAGGAAAAGTGTAAAGGTGAAAACAAACATGTATACTATTAGGATCCAATGATTAGATTCTATATATATATTTATGGAGGCCTAGACACTTGCATCCTATATAAGACACTTGTGTAAGTGTAGGTGTCCTAATACCAAAATAAATATCTGATAAATAATATTTTTTGTATTTTAGAGTGACCAATTATAGATTTTTTGGTTTTTTGTCATCTTTTAAATTACGTATTTTATTCATGTACATAGGCTTTAGATGATAGTTTTTTGACCAAATCCTTGATATTCACCTTAGGTCTTTTTTAACTTACCAAAAAAGGGTTAGTGAACTCACGGTGTCGAGTTTACCTCAAGGACCCCTTTGTCAATGAGCATTGCCTATACATCCAATACTCCAAAGAGGGCCTCAGGCATATGTATTTCTCCACTAGGTGTTGTCTTGTGTGTTCACAAGGGTGTAATATACTATATGTAAGGGAATGCAATGATCTAGATTTTATTTTGACAAATAACACTAATGGGTTGTTCTTTGAATGTTTAATACCTATAATATCATTAATCCTATGATTGATATGAAAATATCGAACAATAAGGAAGTATAAAGTAGTTTTACAATTAAATTATTTACCTTGAATAGGTGCTTTCTTAGTATTTACTATATGAATAATGAGTAGGCTTAAATTTATATTTATACCACACTTTTTGATAATATATTATGATAATTTTAAATAAAACAAATGGGCTGACCCATGTGATTCACGAGATTTTAAAATTAGATGATTTTTGAGGATTGCACACTTGATAAGAATATGGACACTTTCATTGATGTAAGTGTCCCTATGTGGGATGCAAGGGTTTGATAAGACAATACAATGTTGAGGATATAAAATTGATGGTATAGGATATATATCAAGTTTTAGTCTTTATATATAGTGTAAGAGATATGGGTCATTAAAAATTAATGGGTTAGACCATAATATAAGTAATTAGGAATAGTGAGATTATGAATGCAAGACTTTCAATGGAAGGGAGGTATAGAACTAAAAGGTAGAGCCATGATAAATTTTTTAAAGTATACAAGATTGAGATTCTATATAAATCACATTTTAGTACCTAAAACTATCACTAGATCCACATCAAGGAAAATTATATTCCCAAGATAGTCTTTCAAACATGTGTTGGATATTATGAATTTGTCGTCATGGCATTTGGCCTCATAAATGCTCAATCAATCTTTCAAAGCTTAATGACCAAGATATTCAAACCATTTATATCCAAATTAATCTATTTTTATTTTATGACATCCTTATCTATGGTAATGCCTAAGAGAATCATATGATACACTTATACCACACCTTCCAACTCTTTGTTGAGAAATACTTCTGCACAAAATGGTCCAAGTGTGATTCTTTACAAAATGAAATTGAGTATATTAGACACATCATATCTAATCAAGGTTTCAAATTAGATCCTAAGAAAATTTTGGATCTAAAAATTTGGCCTAATACCAAATCACTTAATAGCCTTTACAATTTTTTGGGACACACTAGATACTATCTAATGTTTGTCCAGAGTTATGGGAAAATTGCCATTATAATAATGAAAATGTTTAAAGAATATGCCTTTTAGTGGTCTGAGATACCATAAAAATCATTATAATTTATCAAGAATGAAATATTCAATACACCTACTTTAGCTATGCTTGATTTCTCTAAACTATTTTCATCAAAATTACTACCTCAATAATTGGCATTGGATATATATTAATGTAGGATAATAGATCAATGATATTCACTAATAAGGCACTTATAGGGGAAAACTTATCTCATTTCACATATGTAAAAAACATGGTATCTATACTACATATCATCAACAAGAGGCACCCATACCTAGTTGAGAAGCATTTATGCATAAAAATGATTAGCATAACCTCAAGTAATTTATGGAACAAAGAGTATATTTACATAAACAATACAAGTATGTAATCAAATTAATGGGATGTGACAATTATATTACCTAAAAAAGGGTAAGGATAATGATTTTTGTAGATGTGTTATCTCATAAATATGAAGAGAAAACAACCTTATTTTCATTATCCCTTCCCATGCAATATTGGGAACATCAAACACAACAATATTTGTCATGACACACATATTCAAAAACTCAATTTAGAATTGGACACTAACCCTACATTCCAACTAATTTAAACTTGGGATTGTTACTATTTAATACATAAAGGATGTCTCATACTAGCAATAAAATCAACATTGAGAATATAAGAGCTTCATGCATCTATATCATCATTCCACTTGGGTTTTTTTAAAGGATCCACCAAGATTTTTTTTAGGAAGGAATTAAATATGACATCAAATAGTTTGTGGTAGAATGATAAAGATGTTAATTCAATAATGAGGAAACTATCACCACTAATAATGCTCCATCCTTTTCCTATCCCTATTTGTTTGTGGTTAGATATTTAAATCAACTTTGTTGGGGAACTACACAAGTTAGGTGGTAAATCATGATTCTCTTAGTGGTGGATTGGATCTCTAATTATTCCTATTTTCACCCTCAACATCATTTTAACCCTTCCACTAATTCTCAAACCTTTCTCAATCATATTTTCCACCTCCATGGGCTACCTACCTAAATTATGTGTGACTCAAATTTCACTTTTAACCATGAATTTAGGAAGGAAAATTTCCACTGCAATGACACCCAACCTAAAATGATTTATGCCTACATCCATAAATTATTGGTTAAATATAAATTATAAATAAATGTTTGGAGATAATCACATGCTATTTTTAATTTTATCAATAGACCCAATGGATTAGATGGATTCCACTTTATGAATGGTGGTAAAAATCTACATAGCACACTACCACCAAGATTATCTCATATATGGTCATTTAAGGTCAACCAAAAACTTATTTTTAGAAATAACTTCCATGAAAATCCAAGGTATAGAAATTTTATGTCACACTCTTATCACATGTCATTATCCTCTAAATTATTAAGGATAAGCTCTAGCTATCACAAACTACATGCAGAAACAGTTTGATCAACATTGATTAAAACATGATTTTGATATTGGTTACATGGTTTTTCTCTAACACCAATATTACAAATATACCAATCTAAAGTTGAACTGACATAAAAAAAACATGCACCAAACCATCTTTATAAATTTATTTATAATATTATGCATGTAGCATACAAGTTAAAGTTTCCCTCCTTCTCTAGTATCCATCCATTTTTACATGTATCATGTTTGATGAAGGTCATTAGAAAGCTTGTTTAGAACCAAATAAAATTTTTGGAGATTGGTTCTAAAGTATATATCCTACTTAAACCTAATTCCATCCTCAATAGGTGATGCCATCAACTATGAAATCATACCATAATATATATTTTGGTACAATGGCATAACTTGTACCTAGAAGATGTGACATGGGAATCCCTACTCTAATTACAACAATAGTTTTCTCATCTCAATATTTGAGGATAAACTATTATTAAATGGGATGGCATGTTAGGACGCATTTATCCTAACTCTTTTATTTTTTATTATTCATTATTAATTAAAAATTATGATGCATATGGTTTTTAAGTCATCCCATTTTATGTTTGTAATTATCTCACATGTGTGGGAGCTAGTATTTATCTTGTGTATAATATATTATATACATGGATTATGTAATAGGAGAGATCATCTATTGAATATTATGTGTTTATTTATTTGAAAATGATGTTTCCCCATTGAATAGACCCATGATACTTTGTATTGATATTTTATCTTTTTAAAATATAATATTTTTATTATCCTCACATTAAGTGATTATTGGTTATATTAATTTACTTTCAAGAAATTTAATTAAAAAAACAAAGTAGACAAAACTTAAGTTGTTCATCTCATAGCCATATTTTTTCAGTAGGCATCTATGTTGCTCATCAACCCCCCAACCAAAGAGGCAACATAAACAAGATAAAACACATATATATGTTTTTAGATATAGAGATGAAGGTTAGGAAAATTTAAGGCTTAAATTTTGGCCAAGTAAATACACAATATTAACCAAGTATAGCTACAATAATCATGACTTTAATTATTTATAGGGGAATAAAATATATCAAAACATATGTATAAAAATGTACCCATATACACAAAAGAAGTAATCTATTCATCTCCTAAGAAAGATACCCATATACTTAAATTAAATATCATACATAGATAATGGAATTATTAACCTCTTATCTTGAGTAGGATACCCATATGATAATAAAAATATTTAATTAAAGTATGAAAATTCTATGTTAACATAATTTATTCCCATTCACATGTATGGATAATTATAGTCTACCTCATCTCATGCAAGTTAGATCTCTATCCTCTTAGTTATCCTTTACCTTTTGTTTTCATACCACTTTGTCTCGAATATCTCTTGATGAATAATGTTTAAATATTTTTATATTTTATGTATTTTGTTTTAATTTATAAATAATAGCCTGTCAAAGCAATACAAATGTCAATGATAAGTTTATAGATTAACTTCTCCCGAGAACATGTTTAGAGAGGTTAAATCCTTGGTTTAAACACTTTTATTTTATCTCAAAGGTTCCCATCTATATTCTACCTCATTTCATGCCAATAGATGGGAAAATAATGATTTTATAATTTTGGAAAATGTATGCTTTAAAGGAATTCAAAAAAATACAATTTTTGAAAAGGGTTCCTTCAAGTCTTACATACTAAAAAATAATCATGTGAAAACATTTAAATCAAGGCACATAGTTTGGGACACATTCCTGGACATACAAAATAAATGAGATTATTTTTAACTTGAATCATAATGGAGTGAGGGTGCACAAAAGTGATAAGTTACATACATGTTAATAGGAAGCCTCTTTTACAAGTATAGAATAGGTACAATATGTGGGTCAATTTTCAAAGTCTTATCCTGCATTCCACCCTTGAACACCTACTACCTAAATACTCATTGCACCTGTTAAAACATTTACACAAGATAAACTATAATAAATAATCAAATCAATGGATCCATAATATTATCATACTAATCAATTGGCCCCATCATAGTGAAATTAACCTAGAGGTATGTTTCATAAATATTTAAATATCATACATATCATGTGAAATTAGTAAATACAACTCAAAATAAGGACACCCATCTATTATACCAAATCATTTAATTTCTTTGTGACTCTAACATGATCTTCACTGAGTTCTTTTTTTTTTTTTTTTGTGTGTGTGTGTGTGTGTGTGTGTGTGTGTGTGTGTGTGTGTGTGTGTGTGTGTGTGTGTGTGTGTGTGTGAAATAAAACCCATAAAGGGATACCGATCTATTAGAGGAAAAATATATATTTTATTTATGACTCCAACATGGTCTTGAGAAAAGTCTTTAAGGAAATAAGAGGAAATAGAAAATAAAATCCAAAATAAGATATATATCTACTAGAGGAAAACATTTGTTTTTACTTGCAAGTCTAACATATTATTCATAAAATATAAGTAGGAATTAAAACACATATTTGTATACCCATATATTAGAGGAAAATATATGCTCATTTCCTATGAATAATACCCATTTGGTTAGATGAATGCTTAACACATACCTCCTGGATAATGTCATTATGGTAGGGATAATTGATTAGTGTGATATTATTATGGATGCATTGATTTGATTATTTTTTATTTTATCTTATGTAAATGTTTTTACAAGTGCAATGAGTGTTCAGGTAGTAGGTGTTCAAGGGTAGAATGAAGGATAAGACATTGACAATTAACCCACATAGTATACCTATTCTAGACTTTTCAAAGACGCTTCCTATTAACATGTATGCAACTTATCACTTTTATTCACCCTACCTCCATTATTATTCTTATTAAAAATACATGTGAAATTAGTAAATACAACTCAAAATAAGGACACCCATATATTATACCAAATCATTTACTTTCCTTATGACTCTAACTTGATCTTCATTGAGTTTTAAAAAAAAATTAAAATAGGAAATAAAACCCATAGAGGGATACCAATCTATTAGAGGAAAAATATATATTTTATTTGTGACTAAAACATGGTATTGAGAAAGGTCTTTAAATAAATAAGAGGAAAGAGCATATAAAACCCAAAACAAGATATATATCTACTAGAGGAATTTTTTTTTTTTTACTTGCGAGTATAACATATTATTCATAAAATGTATGCAAGAAGTAAAATACATATCTATATACCCATATATTAGATGAAAATATATGTTCATTTATAATAAGAATACCCATTTTTTAGAGGAATGTTTAAGATGAAATTAGTGAAAATATTCATATTGATTTTTAAAAACATGGGAGGAGAGTCAATGATGGCCCCATGACCACTTGATCACCTTTGGATCTCTAGGAGAAATAGCATAGATCCTATAATCCTTAATTATCCCAAACAACATAGTTTGTTTACATAATGTCAACATCAATAAATCTCATGAGAGTAGTGACCAATAATATAAGTGGTTGTGATAGTGTAATTTATATACATGGGGTAGGATGACCTAGAATTATCTTATTTATCTTAATAGACTATGACTCAAATAAGATCATAAAAATAGAGAATGCATATTCTTGGATAATTGGTTAATGAATTAGAGTAATCCTAAATCTATAAATAGTAATATACACTTAAATATAAAGTGAGAAGAGATCCAAATCCTAATCTTATGACATGGGGTATTTCTCTCACTATAGTTAAATAATGGATAAGTGATTTTAAAGATGATTATAAATATGCAAGGAAATGATTGTAAGGGTGCATACAAAATAAATGATTGGTAAGATTTATGTAAGTTAAATAATGGGTATTCTTTTTTTTAAATAATTTAAGGTGCAATGTTTAACCAATTGAGGTTCTATGCAACCTAAGATGATAAATGGGAATCCAAGCAAAGCCTATATTTATACCTACTTATTTAGTATAATAAATATCATAATTAATGATAGAAACATACATACACAAAGTAATAAACAAATGAATATATCTTATGTTAATTAATTAAAGGAAAAGGTATAAGGATAGGGATACTTACCTTTAGGTGGACTTGTTAATGCTTAAATCTCCTCCTTTGGTGTAAGTGGAAATTTGAAAGATAAATGGTAGGTTGAAGACATAAATTGGTAAGATGAAGACATAGATATTGTTATTTAGTAACTTAAAATACCTATCATATTAATATTTAATTATAATACATGATTATAACTCTAAGATAAGTTTCTAAATGTCTAACTCTTCCAAAAACTACTTAGGTTTAAAAATGCAAGTACAACCAAAGTGTGTGAATTTTATTTATCTCTAGGAATGAAATATGACATCTATATATAAAGATCTAATACCCAAAATTAACCTTAAACTCTAAGAAAATGGTATCAAGTAGACCAATATATTTGGAAGATGTCCCCTAACATAGTATGGTATCAGGTAGGTTGATACAATATAAATGACAAAAAATAGACTTATAACTATATTGGGATGGATAATACAGTATTAGGAAGACAAAGCATGAAATATATTATATCAAACAAGAAAATATAGTAGGATAAGTGAACTTAAAAAATCTTAATGGAAATTAGACATATTAGAGATAAGACTAATAATAATGGTATGACATAATAGTAGGCAAACATCTCACGTAAAGTACCATTGTTAATCCCACCTAATTATTGGTGCACCCTATAAAGTGTGAACTTAGTGATATTGATGCACTGATAATACCTTAAAAATACATATCTATTAAAATGATGAAGTGAAAAATATTAGGTTCAGACCTATTCCCCATTCAAATCTTATTGGTTGTCACAATAGTGTAACACAGGATGGTACTTTTAGATATAAACATGGTAACACGAAAGATATTACTTTAAAAATAAATGTTGAAATAACTATTGATAAATTAATAACTTAAAGTAAAATATACATAACTCTACATAAATTTTCACTAAATGATAACCCTCAAGTACCATAATATTGATCATGTAAGGCACAATAACTACATTTGAGAAACCTTAAGGATATAAGGTTAAAATGATAAAAAATCTTTATGTATGCAAGATAGTCAATCAATTCATGTTAAATTCAATACATCAAAAAATACTAAAAACATTTAATTTTTATTAATACGTCAATAAGAATAGGTTATAACCACAATATCCAACAAAGCATAAAAATGAAGGAAAATTGGTAAGCCAAAATGCCAATGGTACTTATGATCGAAGATTTAAAAAATGTAGTTTAGGTAAGAGAAGTGAAAATCCAAATAAAATAAATGATATAAATAATTGTCACATGATAATAATTTAACATCTATGTAATTTAAATAATAAAAAAAACTCAAACAAAGATGTGAGAAATGTGTAAATGCAACTGAATGGTATACAAAAAGATGAAATAAGAAAGCATGAAAGGAAAAATTGAGACAAAATGGCCTGAAAAAAGAACTCAAGGTTCCAAACATAAATAAGAGAAATCATATAAATATAATGTGATGACCAAGAGACCATCTCACAATAATTCAAAGATGCAACTTCTACTTTAAGGATGGAAAATCTTGAGCTGCCGTAATACTACCATGTCTACAATAGATAGAGAATAAGATGTAAGTAAGATTAGAAAGGTTTATAAAGAAAAGAATATTGTCAATTGGAAATAAATAGAGGGAGGGAAAATAAAGTATCACCATGGAAAAAACATGGCCTTTAATGAAATCAAGACACTCAAATAAGTTTGGAAAGACTAAGAGTTTTTAACATCAATGGTCCTAGATAACCATACGCAGCAAACATAAGCTTGTGTAGTGAAGTATAAATATCATCCAATGAATTATAACATTCATTAAAAATATTAAAGGATTGTACCTTACCATAATGTTATTTATGTATCCCTTATAGATTCATTGGTCTACTATGAAGATATGCTACATGTGTTACAAATTAATTGGTACTAGAATGTAAAAAGATAAAAAGTGATGTAATGAGACCTCCTACCCTAGCCTAAAGTCCTACCACACCCAAGTGGACATTGGATATATCATGAGGCCAATTGTTGAGTTCGAGATTTAAATAGAATAAGAGATGTGCTAAAAATATTACATCTTTTTATATGATCTAACTTTTAAGATTTAGTTATTATTTGAACATTGTCTTTTGTTAAGATATGGCTTGTAACTCATTTTTGTTTTCTTAATTTGATCCTCCATAATTGTTTTTAAAAACCAAAAATGGGTGAAAAATATGACTATAACAAGAGATATTACACTTTTCCACTAAATATTATAACCTAAAGACCATGTTGACCTACTATACTTTCACCTTATAAAAGAGTGATATCGAAACTAATCATGGTGAGATTAAAAGGAAATGTAAAAAATGGAATATCATGGAAAAGATCATATAATGATTGGGTTTCCCTAATCACAAAACATATATAAATGAATACGGTATAGTGACAATTAGGAATGAATCATAATCATAAAAGAAGGTAGAATATGAATGGGAACATGAATATAGACTATTTTACCATAAGAGAATGTTACTAACTTTAAGTAAGGAAAACACTACTCTCAACCATTACCTTATCTTTTTAATAAGAAACTTAACTAAGGTTGGAAGAAAAAGAAATATATTTAACAAAATAATGGGAATTCATGAGGAGGTTCTATTTTATTCCTTACATCTTACCATGAAACTCAAAAAATGAAAATCCAAGAGACACAAGTAAGATTAAATTGTGAAGTATGATGAATCTATGAAACATAAAAATGATAGCAAAGATCCAAAGGGTGTATATATTATAAAAGATACCAAATAGTCATGAAATAAATAATGGTTGAGAAAATAAGATAAATGACTATATAAATAATGCTAAATTAGATGGGAATTTTTCAAGAGTGTCTTGTTCATTCCCAATATCTTACCATGCAACTCAAAAAGTCAAAAACCAAGAGGTGTAAAAATGATAAAATACCTAAGGACCAAGTATAGTTACTAGGGATGATGTGAAATACACCTAGAGGTGTGTATATAAAGTAAGGTTAATCTACAATATGAGATATTCAAGATATAACCTACAAGAAATGATATCTCAACATATTATAAACTAACTATAATACTTATTCAATAACTAAGTGTTGGTTGAATAATTCAATATATTTCCTTCATTCATTTGAAACTTATATGTGACAGGTCCAAGGAATTCATTTACTAAGCAAGGAACCCTCCATTTTTTTGTGTACTTTCCCTTTTGGTAGGGGTGTAATCCAATTTCAACACTAGGTTTATGATATAAAAAGTATAATTTTTTACTTTATTTTTATGTTTCTTCATGAATCTCTTAGGTTTAAATCATAAAATTATACTTCATGAATATATTCATCAATAATTATGCCATGAAGGTAAATGTACAAATAGGATAACTCTAATGCTAGTGTTAATATGATGTTGGAGATGTAAACTAGTGATAATGAAGATGTCATGTTGGTAGCACAAATACTAGTATGGAAAGAATAAAGTGTGGGATAAATCTAAAAAATTCTAGTTTGAATGATAATCCATAATAGTATATTGCTATATATTTTTAAAGTTTTGTTGATGGATTCTATTTTTCCATTGAACTGAGGGTGATAAAGAGTAGAAAATTTGTGAATATTTTTTAAATTCACATAGTTGATTCATGTTTTTATTTTTTTAATCCCAAACATTGTTAGATATGATGGTGTGATAAATCCAAACATGACATGTGCCTTAGTTAATAATTAATTTGGATATAGTAATGCCAATCAAAATTAACAAGGGGAAAAAATTATACCTACTTGGTAAATTACATGGCAAAGGTAATAATGAAAACATGGATATATTGTGATAAAGGTAACTTTCCAATGAGATCTAATCCCCACATGGATAATTTCCATGTATATGTAATAGTCTAAAGATCAGCCAAATGATAATTAATAATATCATCATGGATATATCAAGGATTATACATCTTTACAAATGTGATGGCATCATTTTCAACATTATGCCAATAATATCCCAAAAATATCCATTCACATGGTAGAATGTTTTCTAGAATGACCACTTCATATTCCCCATGTCTTTGATCAAGAAGATGAGGGACTTATTCTTGAACAACATAGTAGAGTTGGGTGCTTTTGATGTTATGATAGTGAAATATATTATGTCTAATAATGAATTTAAATATTTTATTTTATATTCTATTATTTTCATGGGAATATGTCTCAAGAGGATACATATGAGGTTTATTAAATTAAATGATGTCTTTACACCATAAAATTTGTTGAGTTGTGACAACTTCAATGTGTAAAATAATAAAATCATTCTTAGGTACTAGCATAGATTTATATTTCCTCATGTGGATGAAAACTACAAGTCATGTAGTGCATGATGAGGATGAAAGAGAGAATTTGTTTAAGAAATAGAGTTTCCTCTAGAATTTTTATCTTGTTGAATTGCAGCCTCAATGGTGAAAGACTTAAAACATTTAGAAATATTAGTATAAATTTGATGATATGCTATAATTTTTTCACTTTGGACATGATAATTACCATTTAATTGGTTATATATAAGCTATGAATCACCTAAAACATGTAAGTAGGAAAAATATAAATCAATGGTTGCTATAGGTACCTAAATATGCTCACATGCACTAAAGAATGTTAATTATTGACATATCTTCAACCTCTTCTATTGCACTCAAATATATGAATCTTATTGATCTTTCCTAATAGCCATTTTTAGGCCTACATACAAAGCTTAGAAGAACTAAGCAATGTTCCTGATTGAGATACTATCTCAATGAAAAAAGAGGGAGATCATATTACTTATAATGCTTTTTAAAAACTTTAAGAAAGCTTAAAGTGTAATTCTATTGATCTTAGATAAATGGGTCTAGAGAGTAAATGGAGGATCCATATAATTTTTCATAGGCAATCTTGTAGTTTAGGTCATAGACAAGTTTGTTTATGCTTCAAGAAATCATTCAAGCTTCCAAAGATCAATAAAATTCTCAAAATAATAAGTCTAGGGAGCCAAACCATCATCAAGACATCACTCAAAAATAGACTGGTCAGCTTTTTTTCACATTTAATAAGTATGCTCAAAAAACCTCACAAGCCTTCAGGTCATGTGGACGTGTTACTCTTAGTACCTTGATCATCCCTTACAAGTTTCATGATTTAAATATTTTTACACTTCAAGATCCAAGCCTTCAAAGTTGACCCAACAAATGAAGATGTTCACATGAAAGTCAAGATTAAAATTGGAAAAAATTCATCAATTCTTAAATTTGATGGTCTATGGGATGTAAAATATGGTCTGTGAGACATCATTAATGATAATGTAGATTTCAAAATCAATCTCAAGAAAAAATTATGCAATCTTAAATTTTATGGTCTATGGGATGTCAAATACGTTTATGCAAACATCAAATGACATTCTTGCAGATGTCAATTTTAAAACATGGTAAAAATCCATTAGATTTAAAAAGACAAATATATATGATGGTTAGAATTTAAATGTACAACCAGAACTAATGAAGTAAGTAGCTTGATAGTGTTATTAGGTGCCCAGAAGATCAATAGCATGCATTTAATCATACATCAAGATCATTAGAGTGAGATAAGTCAAAAGGGTCAAAGGATCTTGATGATAAATACAAATAAGACAAGTGTCAAAATTTAGTGAGTCCCAACAAAAGATCAATGGCTCACAAGAATTTATACAAGGAAGATCATTAGTGCATAGAAAGGTTGAAAGAGTCAAATAGGCCATGTCAATATCAACAACCAATGAATGAAGGCAAGCTCAATAAGCTTTTGACAAAAGTCAACAAATCAATTTTTCAACATAGGTAGTACAATACATAGAGAACCAAGACTAGATATGATCTAGGAAAATATAGAATGATTATTTCATGTTTAAAATGTATCCTTAAGATTTAGTTTGAACCTCTAGTTCAAAGATCTAGAACATATGGACTGCATTCATTATTATTTAAAGGATATTATCATGTATAATGAGTTCTTAGCTTCCAGTATGCATAGAGACAGATTAGGTTTAAACCTAATATATTTTAGAATAAGACTATGTAGCCTATGAGCTTTCTATAAATTGGGAAACTATAGGAAAACTAATAATATGATTGGTTTTAAATATATAAAGAGATCTATACTTAGATATTATGATACAAATAGGTACATCTAGCCACTCAAAATAGACCAAGCATCTGTGTTAGTTTTGAGGCATGAAGAGGTGGTTATTGCCAATATATAAGGTGAAAATGGCATGGAATCCTAAGATGAAGACCTGGTGGTTGAATAAGGACCATAGATCATTAAATTATTTTACAAAGCCTTTGAAATTGTCCCTTCTTGATAAGATTATGAGTCAACATCCATGAGAATGCTAATCCATCAAGAGCAGTTGGACCTTGTTCAATGTTTTTTATCTGCTCATTTATTTTTCTTTCTCATCCCTTTTTAAATAAATACAAGCTTCCAAGCCTCAAAAATAGCTTGGTAATCCCTCTCTTCGGCATGATGAGACCCTACCTAGATTTTATATTTGTAACCTCTTGAGATAAATAAAGGACTCTTTTCATATTTTATTATTATGGTATAGTGTGTCAATGTCAGATTGATTTGTATATGTGGTATAAATTTCTCCCTTGTCAAATCTTGAATCTCACCTAACTACTAGTTTATTTTGTTGTGTAGGTCATGTTTAGTGTTTAATGTCATTTGATCAAATTTAGTAAGTGGATACATTTAAATGGTTAGTGCCTTGAATCAGGCCTCTCCATTACTTCCCTCAAGTTTTTGATCATTTAGTTAACCTTTGTATGAAATACTAATGCATAAAAAACCATTTGAAGTTATAGATCCGATCCCATTAGTGTTTTTTATAAATTTAGATAGAGTTGATGAATAATCACATTATTGATGCATCACCTCCTTTACATGTTTTTAATGCATTGTTACCCATTTCTCTCTCCCTTTTCGCAGTTAGATTTTAGTTTAGGTGATAGATCTAGAAGGAAGTCGGCCTTTGCTAGAGGTTTGACCCTATGATAGGTGACCCATAGCCTAGGGTTAATCCCATGTTAGACTAGATTTGAGAAGAGGACCTAAACAATCCCCTTATCATCTACGATGCAATCTAGAACATGAATAGTTTTGTCATGCCTAGTGGGACCCATTTCATATGGTCTTACTGTAATTATAACTACATAAGTGTTCTTCATGAAGAATTTGGTAATTCCAAACTCAAGCAATTACTTCTAACAATTCAGGTAGTTTCCAAGTAATTCTAATTTCATTTTGCACTATCCTGATATTATTTTCATGGCTATGTATGAAGAAAATCCCTATGATATACCTCTTTATCAGCCCTATGATGGGTCATACCAGCCTTTTCATGATCCATATGAGCATTGTTATGAGCCCAATCAACATTATCAAGAAATTTATCAAAGCCATGATGAGCCTTATCAAGTTTCTCATAATCCTTATTATCAAGAGCATGACTCTTACCTTCCTTATGAACCATATTAGTCTCAAGAATAGATTTCACCTTTCCCATGTGGCTATGATGTTACATATGAGTAGTATTGTTTATAAGAAAAGATGGATGACATAGAGCTCAAACTTCTAGCACATACAAGAAATGTATGTTCAAATTCCTAGTATGAAGAAATGAATGAATGGTTTCAAAATGTGTCTAATGATCTAGAAGAGAGGCATGAATTTTGTACCTTTATATTATAGAAGATGAAGGCTTCAGAGAGGCATCAAATTGAGTTAGATCAGTTATCTCAAGAACCCTCTTGTATTCCTTACCAATCTTCTTATGTTATTTATTCTCATAAAGTTCTTAACCAAGTCGAGTGCAGACCAATAGAGATTCCTAGTTGGAGTTTAGAACCTATATAATAAACTATTCATATGCCAATTCAAGAGCATATTCAAGAAGCTAAACCTTCTTATAGTTCCCTTTCTTCACCATTTATCCCTCAAGATCAAGTTGTCCATGAAGACAAAAAGTTTTCAAACTTTGATGAGGTGATGGCCAAATAGGAGTAAAATATAGAGGTTTTCAAAAACAATTCCTTCCTTCCTCTTCATGATTCCCTAAATGATTCCATTTCCCTCAATATCCCAAAATTTGATCATGATCAACCTTCCATGCTTCATACTCCCTCTCAAGCAAATGAATTTCATCACCCTCCCACCATCTCCCTTGTTCAAGAGCAACTTGTTTTATGGGAAATAGAGAAACAAGTTGAAAATATAAGTCAAGTTATTATAGAATGTGAAGAAGATGCTTCAAGTGCTTATGACAAACATTTTCTCATTGGTGTTTTACTTGAGGTTGCAGTTGGGAATGATATTGAAACGGAGGATGAAAAGGCTAGTATTATTGTGAAAGAAATCCTTGAGGAATTAGAACAAGATGAAGTCATAAATAAGATTGAGATGTCTCTACTTGATGAAGATCAAGATACCAATTGGGCTAATCCTATTCAGGCTGGTCCAAGTGAGGATTAAAATAATGATTGGTAGTTATATCTTAAATCTCTGCAAGAGATTGAAGATCTTTATAGAGATATGTTACGAATTAAAGAGCATGTTATTAATAATTTTGATCAAGAATCACCTATTTAGGATCATGATGTAGCTTGGGTTGACTATTCAGAGCTCCTTAAAGAGCTTGATTAACTTTCAATAATTGATAAGAAGGATGAGGTCATTCAAGGACAATGCATAAATGAAATATCACTTGACAAGGTTTTAGTTGATAAGGAGTATGAAAAAGAGCCTGAAGTGTAAGATGAGTTTGTATTTATTGGTGATTGGTTTACTATCAATGATTTATTTTAAGAGATGTCAAGAGAAATAGTTGCCAAGAAGACTACTTATTCAAAGGTCATGTTCAATAAGCACCCTATTTTGTAACTTTTACCTTCTCTTAGAATGAGAAAATTCAAAAATTTCCATTTTGATCTAGGTGGAACATGTTTTGTCATGGTTAATTTGGTAAGTTTATATATATTTTGTCCTAGATGAGTGCTTTATTTAAACATTTGATTTTTTAGGATAATTTCATTACTTTATTTTATTTCCTTCCTTATTTTGCTGGAGTTTGTTTTCTTTACAAATATAGAGGTTCCTTACAGTCATGGAACATGTGTTATCTGTTATGAGTAAAAAGTCATGCACATGGTTTGTGTTAGAGCATAACAAGCATGCTACCCAGTCGAGTCACTAAAGATGTTGGCCAATTTAGGCCTACATATGAATCTTAGAATGAATGAGCAATGTTCCTAATTGAGAGAAGGACCCAATGATAAAAGAGGGAGGTCATATTAATTATAATGCTTTAAAAAAAATTTAAGCAAGCTAAGAGTGTAATTCTATATATCTTAGAGAAACAAGTCAATAGAGTCAATGGAGGATCCAAATAAGTTTGCATAAGAAATCTTGTAGCTTGGGTCATGGAAAAGTTTTCTTATACCTTAGGAAATCATTCAAACTTCCAAAGATCGAGCAAAAGATCAAAAGAACAAGTCTAGGGATCTAGATCATCATCATGATGTCACTCAAAAATGGATTGGTTAGCTTGTTTGCACATTTGATAAGTATGCTTGGAAATCCTCATAATATCTCAGGTCATATAGACATATTGCTTTTAGTACCTAGATTATCCCCTAAAATTTTCACACCTTCACACTTTTTCCACTTTGAGATCCAAGCCTTCAAATTCGACCCAATAGATAAAGACTTTTGTGTGAAAGTCAAGTTTAAACTTAGGTGAAATTTTATCAGTTCTAAAATTTGATGGTCTCTGTGACATCAAATATAGTCTGTAGGACATCATTGATGGTCGTGTGAACATCAAAATACACATCAAGCAAAAATCATGTGAGATTAAATTTGATGGTCTATGGGACATCAAATACGTCTGTGTGGACATCAAATGATGTTCGTGTAGATGTCAATTTTAAAACATGATAAAGAGCTATTGGATTTCAAAAAACAAGAATATCTAATGATCAATGTTTGAACTTACAACTAGATCTAATAGAGTAAAGTAGCCTGACAATGTCAGTCGGTCCATAGAAGATAATGGTGTGCATTTAATCATACATTAAGATCAATAAAGTGATATAATTCAAAAGGGTCAGAGGATATTAATGATGAATACAAAGAGGAAAAGTGTCAAAAGTTAGTGGGTCCTAACATAATATCGATGGATCATGGGCATTCGTACAAGGAAGATCAATGGTGCATAGAAAGGTGGAAGGAGTCAAATAAGCCATGAAAATATCAATAGCCAATGAATGAGGGTAAGCTCAATAAGATTTTGATGAAAGATGATAAAGTAGTTTTCCAACACAGTGAGGCAAATACATAGAGATCCAAGTCTAGATATGATCCAGGCAAATCCAAAATCATTATTTAAGGTTTGAAGGGTGTCTTTAAGATTCAGTTTGAACCTCTGATTCAAATATGTAGAACATATAGAATACATTCATTATTATTTGAAGGAGGTCATCATGTGTAGTGTGTTTCTATCTTTCAATATGCATAGAGGTAGATTAGGTTTAAACCTAATATAGTTCAGAACAAGACTATAAAACCTATGAGCTTTCTATAAATAGGTGAACTACAAGAAAAATAATACTATGGTTGGTTTTAAATATATAAAGAATTTTTTTCTCAAATATTAAAATATAAATAGGTACATCTAGCCACTCAAAATAAACTAAGCATCTCTATCAATTTTGTGGCATGAATAGTTGGTCCTTGCTAGTAGATCACATGAAAATGTCATGGGATACTGAGATGAAGACCTGGTGGTTGAATTAGGATAATGGAGCATTACATTATTTTGTAAAGAATTTGAAATTGTGCCTTCTTAATAAGATTATAAGTCAACATTCTCGAGAATGCAAATCCATCAAGAGCAGTTGGAACTCATTCAATGTTTTCTATCTGCTCAATTGCTTTTCTCTCTCATCCCCTTTTTCTATAAATACAAGGTTCTAAGCCTTGAAAACAAATTGGTAATCTATCTCTTGGGCATGACTAGACTCTACTCATATTTTATCTTTGTAACCTCTTGACATAAATAAATGACTTTTAATAGATTTTATTATTTAGGTATAGTGTGTCCATGTTAGATCAATTTGCATATGTGTTAGAAAATTTTCCCTTGTCAAATCTTAAATCTCACCTAGCTACTACTTTATCTTGTTGTGCAGGTCATGTTTAGTGTTTCATATCATTTGATCAAATTTAACAAGTGGATATATTTAAATGGCTAATGCCTTGAATCAGGCCTCTCCATCACTTCCCTTAGGTTTTTGATCATTTGGTGAACCTTTGCATGAAATAATAATGCATATATAGCCAATCTGATCTCATTAGTGGTTTTTAGAAGTTTAGATAGAGTGGATGAATAATCACATTACTAGTGCATCACCTCCTTTACATGTATTTATGAGTTGTTACCCATTTCTCTCTCCCTTTTCCTAGTCAAATTTTAGTTTAGGTGATATATCTAGCGATAATTCAACCTTATCTAGAGGTCTGACCCTATGATAGGTTACCCACAACCTAGGGTCAGTCCCATATTGGAGTAGATTTGAGCAGAGGACATCAACGATACCCTTCTTATCTAGGGTACAATATAGAACACAAATAATTCCTATAGTTATTTATTTGTATGTGGGTTTGAACCCTCTATTTTCTATCATCACTACATAATAAATCCCAAGTCATTGCATTAACTACTTTATATCACTCTCATATTGCTCCTGGCCTCATGCTAGTTGTTCTTAATTTTATGTGACAAGTCCACATCCTGTAAATGGGTCTAATTCCACACACCTTTGTAATCAATGTGACCTCTTACCCACTCCATTTAATTGATAGTTTTTAAAATTAAAAATATAAATAAGTGTCATCCTGTACATTTTTCATGTTGACAAAAGGAAATTACTCAAAAGGGTTGCTATTTAAACAAATTAGGGCTTCATTTGAAACAAAATTGATATTTGTCTATAATATATTTTTTACACCACTACACTTTGATAAAATTTTCCCTATTTTTTATAAACTCTATATTAATCACTAGAATTAGTCACAAATCAATTCCGATTCATTCTAAATCAATTCAAGAGCTAACATTGTCATGTATCAAAAGATGAATTACTAGTTGCATGAATATAATGACGGAGAAAATTTTCAAAATTACAGTAGGTAGGATAACTACATGTGGTTATTTTCCTTTAATAGAGTATATGTACACATAGGTATCAGTCAATCATCAACATGAGTGGTTGAGGTTAGCTACACTATTTACACTTCCCCTTCTTTTTTTGTAGGTTTGTATCTCTCACAAGTACATGTAGGGTTTCCAAGTAAAGGATAAGGAAAATAGAGTTTTGTGTGTGGTAATAACATAATTTAAATATATCAGACCTCTTAATATACATAGGTGTAGGTGGCATAATAATTAAAAGTTCACCGCTTTCACATTGAAAAAGCTATAGTTAATAGATAAGACTGCATTACATAGCTATATAGGAAGATTACATTTGTGTAGATACAACTACAAGATTTTATTATGGATATAACTCATCATAGGAATGTCTTGTATTATTTTCCATTTTCATAAATTTATACATTCAACTAGAAACTACTAATTCTAAGGGTCTTACTATTGGTTGTACTTATTGTATTTAACATATGCCATTTGTCCAATTAATTTAAATTAACTCAACCCTTACATTTAGATTTTTGTTGAGTTATATATGTTACCATATAAATAATATTTAAATTTATTATACCTATTAAATATTATTAAATAAAAAATATGGTAAAATATATTGGTGAACCCATTTTTTTCTTGAATGTTGATTTTCCGATTTTTTTTCAAAACTTTCAGCTGAATTCATGATTCACATACACTAATGAGAAAATTGATCTTCCTTTCTAAAATTTGATTGAGTATTAGTCTAGGATTTCTCTTTGAACTATGGGTTTAAAATTTACTTCCTTCTTTTCCATTCATTAAAATGTTTATTTTAAATGTATTTTTATTTATACTTTTTTCTTACTTTCTAGAACTATGTTTTAACAATTTAAAAAACTAATAGGAGTTTTCATTCTAGTCAAATAGGTCATTTTTTTTACCTAATAAATGGTGTAAAGTATATTTATCCAATACTTAATCCATTATGTGACACTTTATACATATTTTTTCTTCCACATACCTAACAAGTATATTAGAAGTGCATAGAGTTTTTATTTAGCCAAGTTTTACCTTTCATCCATGAGAAGCATTCAACCATTTACATTTGTAGTGCACCAATAATTGGTTAGTCCTAGAAAATTACTCTCAATATGCCTTGTAGATAGGATAGTGTATCTACAAGATGGTGGAATCCTCTATAGTTAGTGCCCCTTTTGGCCTTGTTTACTATTTATGACTGAGATCAATATATTCTAAGCGACTACATATCAAACATGGCCTACCTAGTTACACTCATTCTCCTATTAGGTTTATTCCTTGATTGTATTATATTTGGATAAAAATGGATATTTTTTCAAACACTCTAGATTTTGTACTAGTTGTATTTATTTTATGCAAAACCTAATTTTGTGCATCAAAATAGAATACATATTTTTTTATCATTTGTAATTTATTGTTTTTATTAGATACATCCTAGATTATGAATAATGGTCTTATTTTTAGATTAATTTATAGGTTTTATTTATCTTGTAAATTTTATCAAAACCTATTTTTGATTTAAAAAATACCCAACATATATCTTTTAGTGATTGGTTCTTTATTTCACCCATGTTAGGGGCAATCCCTCCATTCTTATTTACTTGTTTTGATTAGGCCTTACGTATATTTTAATATTTTGTTTAATTATGAGGAAAAATCTAAATGGAGAGCTAATACAAAAACCCTATCCACTAGTTGACCATGGATTCTTTTATTTTTATTGTAACCTTTTCTCAAGTTACTAATAAATACATTCCCTCTAAGGAGTTCCATTTTTTCACCATCTCAAAAGATAAGGTGATCCCTCATATATTAAATACTATAGTCCATATTAATGATCCCCCTAATCCCCTTCCACTTCACAAAAAATCTCTTGATGTTGTTTGTATGCATATTCAATCACAATTACATACAATTTATGTTTGTAAAACCATTCAAGTTCAAACATTCATTATGAGAACATTTATAGAAGATTTGAAAAATCAAAATAATATTTTAGTTTAAGGATCAAATCACTTGAAAATAATATCACATATACAAATAATCTAGATCATGCCACTATTAATCATATATCTACACCTACATCCATATATTTGGTGCCTTAACATAATTCATCTCAAGATTGGAAGGTAAAGATAGATATATCTACAACTACTGATCAAATAGTGTATGTAAGGAAAATAAGAGTTCAAGTGAGATTATAGGATAAATACTTTGAAATAGGATAATAATATTACTTCCTATGAATACTCTAGGTATATCAAAATACTATTATGCATCTCATATAATACATGGGCAATATATGTAAAATTGTTTGAATTTGAATAAAAATATAAAGTATAATTTATAATAGTGATCATGTACTACATAAGTCAATCAAGTAACACAATCACACTTTTATTGCATCTCCAAAAGAACAAGTGAAAACGAATAAATAGAAAAAATGGAAAAATAAATATTACAAAATACAAAATTAGAGAAAGAATAGTTGCAAAAGGAAAAATCAAAATAAAAAGGTTACAAAGGTAAGATCTGAATAATTTACTTTACATAATAATAAATTAGAGAAAGAAATGTTGTAAAATGAAAAATTAGAGAAAGAAAGGTTTCAAAATGAAACTTTTTATAAATAAGGGTTGAAAAAGGAACAAGACAAAAAATAAATGCTACATAAAGAAATATTAGAAAGGGAACAAATTTTAAATGATAAGTTACTAAAAGAGTAATCATTAAAAGATAAGTTTCAAAAAAAAACTAAAGATATGAAACAACACCTCAATAATAAATAATTTCTCATTCAGTAAAATAAAAATAAAGATGCTTTGAAAAAGGATAATGTCACAAATATAGTTCCAAAGGAAGAAATTAAAAAGTTTTATTCATATCTATAGCCTTTAATACTTAGTCCTAACATCAATTGTAATTAATGCACTAATATTTAGATTACATATTTTTATGAAACCAATACATGTAGCATAATATTTAACTAATATATTTGGTATGATATTCAAGACTCTGGTAATATTACCATGTCTCAGTATGGCATTGGATATATTGTGTTTAAAATAACACTTGGGATGAAAACATGTTTTATTATATTTCATGTTGACCTTACTTTCACTGGTATAGAGACAATAATATATGATTTTTAAAAATACTAAAAACTGCATATAAACGACCAAACATAGTCACGTGATTATTAGTAGTCTATTGCTAGTCATTTATAACATGACCAAATTAATTACTAAACCATTTTTAGTCACTTATTGATTGTTTTGATTGAACAATTCGGTAGTATATTTAATCATTGATTATTGTTAACTAGTCATTTATTTAGTCATTATAATAATTAATTACCGTCAATTAGTAGTATATTTAATCATTTTTATTCACTGATTTTTGTTCATTGGTAGTATATTTAGTCATTTTTAATAACTGATTTCTATTTATTGGTAGTATTTTTAGTCATTTTAATCATTATTTTGTTGTTTACTCTTGCATATTGGTTGTCCCAACCAAATTCATTTATGTTTATGCTCACCTCAAATGACTTAGATTTTGCTAAAATGTAGTTAATGTATGAAACTTAACTAATTACCCTATGTAGCAATGTTGCAGCTCATAGTAACTTGTCCTATAAAACAAAATTCATTTTCATCTTTATATATTTTGACCAAAATTATTATACAAAAAAAATATATTTATATATATCCCAAAAATATATATTACTATTTGAAACCATAAAATTTTATTCTAAAATAAATAAATACATACTATACTATATATATATATATATATATATATATATATATATATATATATATATATATTAGTTTCAATAATATATATAAATTAATTATTAAGACTAATAAAAATAAAAATAGATAAATACATATAATAATAAATAAATACATACATAATAATAATAATAATAATAATAATAATAATAATAATAATAATAATAATAATAATAATAACAATAACAATAACAACAATAATAATAATAATAATAATAATAATAATAATAATAATAACACACACACATATCCCAAAAATATATATTTCCATTTAAACCCTGAATACATATAATAAATAAATAAATCTAAATTAAATAAATAAATACATATAATAATAAATAAATAAATACATATAATAATAAATTAATTATTTATTTATTTAGACCAATAAAGTAATAATTATAAATGAATTATATATATATATATATAATTTCATTTATTATTATTACTTTATTAATCTAAATAAATAATTTATTTATTTATTATTATATAATATATTTCATTTATTATTATTACTTTATTAGTCTAAATAAATAATTTATTTATTTATTATATTATATATATATATATATATATATATATAATAAAGTAAAAACAATAATAAAAATTAAAATGGGGAAGCAGAGCTTAGCCAGTCTATTGGCCCACCCCAGTAGATTCAAGAAAACGTTGTGGCCAACACTAAGGTCACAGGCTTGGGTTGGCCCATGGACCCTTCAATTTTTTTTAATTAAAGAAAAATATATAAAATAAAATCCTCAAATGCATTTTTTTATTAAACAAAAAAAACAAAAAAAAAAGTTTAAAAAAATAGAAAATTCAAAATATATATATATATATATATAATATTATGTTATGTATATAATTTTTTATGAACATAGGGGATTTTATTTTAGATTATATGTATGTATGTATGTATGGTTTTACATATATATAAATATTTGATTTTGATAATCATATATATATAGATAATATAGATTTATTATAAAAAATAAAAGTAATAAAAAAAAATTTAAAGAAAGTAAGAAAATACATTTACATTGAGTTTATACATGCAAGTAATATAATTTTCATATTGGAGTGAATTATTTTGAGCTTCCTCCTTGGCTTGAACCTGAATCCTATAGCTCTCACTTATTCCTCCACTTGCAAGTGAGAGTACTTGCAAATGGGAGGGAAAAAGACTTTTGACTTTAAAATTTAAAGTTAATTAAATTTATTCTTGGTGGCTTACATGAAATTAATGAATTATTTTAATTTATTTTTATAAATTAAATATTCTTTGTAGACTTGTAAGAGTTAATAATTAAGTATTCAAAAAAATAGCTGAAATGTATTTTATTTAATTTATTTAACAATAACCTTCTTACACTAATAATTAAATAACATTTTTTATTTAATTCTTAGTGGTAAATAATATTTAATTATTAACGGTAAATATATTTTTATTTTTTAATTAAATTTGAAATTAATTATTATCAATTAGTTTATTAAAGTTATTTAGAATTATTTATTTTATTTGGATGGATAAATTTTTATAAGTTAAAATAATTAACCATATTCATTGATTTTTATAAGGTGTCTTGTAATTATTTGGTTGGAAATAAAATTATTAATAACTAATTAAATATTTTAACACACTTAACGACACTTTAATAGTCAAATTTGTACCATAATGTAATTATTATTAATATTTTTAAAGTAATGTAAGTAATATAAAAATATTTGGAAATAATGATTATTAATTGCTTAGCGTATCATTTATGAAATTAGGTTTCAAACGTCCAATTAATTAATTTGTTTAGTTAGTAAAATTTTAGTAGTAAATCAGAACTGGTTTGTCATAGTGGTATATGAAATTAGTTTAGTTGTGTGTATAATGTAATCTTAATAGTAAAAATAATTGGGTCTCTACATCCATGAGTTACATCTCTAAACACATTTTTAATTACCCACTTTAATATCATATTGTCTAATTTTTATTTGTGTGACTAATTATTTAGTCTTTTTTATTTGTGTGGCTAATTATTTAGTTGTGTTTTTTACCCAATGATCAATTTAGTCATTTATAGCTATGTTGCTAAAAATTAGTATAATTTAATCATTTTTAGTTGTCATGACTAAAAATTTTAGTCACGTAGTCATTTATTTTCCAAATTCTACTATTGCTTAGATCAATACAATCAAAAAGTAGGAAGATCATGGCTAAGAGTAATGGGGGAAACATTTGAGCATGATTATGCAATGGCTAAAATTTCAAGAGAGGATGAATATGTGGTTCAATATAATAAAAAATAATATATATCTTCATCTAATATTCAATAAAAACATCTAATATAATTATAGTAGAGGCACATGACAAAGTACATATTCAATCTAAAATAAATCAAGAAGTTCAATACCAAACTATGGTGTAGTTGGTTTTATAAATATAGAGGTGAAAGATGGTAAGAGTAGCATATAATAATTTTAGGACCAAGAGGATTATTATGATTACAATTATGATTATGTATAATAGTACTACCATACCCTCGATGACATATGAACTACATGTTAGGATCACATCTCTATCGGTAGCTTATCAAATAATTAGTAGATGATTACATAAGTTATGTAAGAACTCTATGGCAATGTCATATTACTCTAAAAACTGGTTATAGTTAATATTTTTTAATTGTATATAACTTCTTCATGTCTTTTTAATTTTCATCCACTTTTTTCTCCTATATTGGCACACATGTATTCAATGTGCTTACATAGACATTTATTCTATCCCTTGGATTTACTTTATCTATCCATAATGTCTTGATTGTTTACCCTAATCCAATAATATTTCACATTTTTCTTATAATAATTCTAATGCACATTATTTTCAGCATTCGACTTGCTCATTCTAGAATATTTACTATTTAAACAAGTTTTGGCTTCTATTTTAGATTACATGGTTGGATACTCTTGAATATCAATATTACATGATCACATCTTGATTATTTACCAATGGAGGCATAATTATCCTTATATACACATATTATATTGAAATATATGGTTTCAAATCGCATATATAGTAGGACAATATTTCTTGCTTTAACTTTCTCCACATATCCATATTTTGACATCTCATGCACACTATGCATTGACATATGTTGTAGATTATTATGATTTAAGTCCTTTGTATGCGACCCTTTACATATTTTTTTGTGGCATGTTCATGTCCATTGTATGTATCCCTTGGTCTTATGTGTGATATTGCATGAGATTGTGTGTTATAATTATTGTGATTATTTTTATTGATTAGTGGTGTCATTATCCATATCATGTACTTTTACTGTGGAGTCTTATCAAGATAGGGTTACTCTATTGTGTTCCTCATTTCTTTATTTATATAGACATGAAACTCATATTCCATGAACTATATATGTTACATACATGCCTTCATGACACACAATATATTATGATAGCATACTCTTCACATATTGAAATTATTATACATGATTAAATATTTATCACATGATAATTAAATCTTATTTTGAGATGAATGACTTGAAATATAAATACCTCATCTCAAAATGGGGAATTATAGTGGGATTATCTTAGAGATTTAAGCCTCCATGAGTAGAAAAAATTGTATTTTACAATAAAGTACAAGTTTTAGAGATTCAAAGTAAATCATAATTTAGATACATGACATATATTTTAACATTACTACATGACATATATTTTAACATTATTACATGACATATATTTTAACATTATTACATATTTTGATCATACAAATCTATTCTAGAGGTGTTTGTAGTGGTGTGACTTGTTCTATTATAGTTAATGTATGTTTAAATCTAGAGACACTCATCTATCCTGGAAATACATCCTTGAACCCATTATGTGTTTCCACATTTTTTTAAGGATGATTTACATTCAATTATAGTGACACTAAACATCTTTGTTATCACTTATCATGAACCCATCAAGGTTCCACTTTCATTTGAGTTAGTATATTTCATATTTATCCCCATCCTTGAGAGTTTAAACATGCATCTTTCCAACTCAAGGGATTGATTAGTTATTCAAAATTTGGATTTGATCACTCTTAATTAATTAGTTTTTCAACACGAGGAGCCATATTTCAAAGTGTTTTGATAAAGAGACACATTTATATAGTGCTTCCATAGGGAAGCATCATATTTTATATGTTATAAGGAAATAATATTTCATCTCCCTATAAATTTAATCCTTCCTTTCTCTAACTACAATTTAAAATTTAAAATTTCATATTTTTAAATTATAAATATGGACATTGACTACCTCATGTGTTATTACATGGTTTGCTAAAATTGACTTCTTTGAACAATTAGAGTTTAATATCAAAAGATAAATCATGTTGTACACATTCAATTATATCTTTCTCCTTTACTCTAGTAATTTCATTTCATATTCACAAAATTAATTATTATTAAATATTGAATCTCTTAACTTACACTCAAATATATGAATATTATAAATCAGTCATCTATTCATTTATCTATATGTAGGTTTGACCTTAGTATTTTCTGTTGCCACTACTTTATATCACTCTGAGACTATCATCATCCTCACTACAATTATTCAAGTTTTTCTAGGATAGGTTCATGGTATGCCAACATATGCTCTACCATAAAATTATGAACTTAGTGTGACCTTATCCTTGAAATTTAATGGCTATTTAAAAAAAAATTAAAATATCCATAGGGGTCATATTATACATTTCATAAGTTAGCTAAAGGAAATTATTCAAAATGGTCACTATATAAAAAATTCAAGTCGTCATTTCAAAGGGAATTGATATCTATCTATTTATCTATTACACCATTATAGATCCAAAAAATATGCCCTATTCAAGTAAAATTCAATATCAATCACTACGAGTATTCAAATATCAATTCTAAAGAATTTCAAATCAATTAAAGAACTAACATTACCATGTATCAAAAGTGTGTGCATATAGAGAAGGATATTTTTTTCGCAAACACACTAGGTGGGAGAACTACATGAGGCTGGATTCTCTCATTGGATCATTTAGATATATAGGAAATGGTTGCTAATAAATGTGAGTGATTGGAATCAATTAATACAATTACACTTCCCCTTAATTTTTTAAAAGTTTGTATCTATCAAAAGTACAACTATTGAATTCAAGGCAGGGAGAAAAAAAACAAAGGTTTATTCATGGAATTAGTAGAATTAAACTATCTTATCCTTATAAATATTCATATATATAAGTGATAGATTAATTATATTTTTGTCTCTTTCACATTGGAAAAACTTGCAGTCGATGGATATGATCACATTTATAGATGTTTACAGAGAGGATAATTGCCTAGATAAAATTGAAGGATCCACTTCCATATCTAAGTTGTCATAGGTTTGTATTCTCCTATTTTATAATATAAGATACATGTTACATTCAACCAAAAATTATAAAATCAAATTATGTTCCTATTGGTTGTATTTACTATATTTATCATATGCCACTTGTAAAATTAATAACTATTAAATCAAAATTTACATGTAGATTTGTATTTCAATACCATATGTTACAATCTAAATAATATTTAAATAGTTTATACCTATAAAATATAGTTATATAAAAAATAGGGTAGAAAACTACTTTTATCCCAAAGATGAGAGCATCATATTAAGTCATGTTGTTATTAACATCAAAAGTCAATAAAAAAATATAAATGAATGATATTTCCTTAGGGATTAGTGAGGACACATCCTATCATGAGTCTTTGAAGGCACATGGCTACTTAAAAAATGAGTGCCCAAATTCCCTCATTAAAATTAATGGTGACCTCAGGTAATTCTTATAAGGTAGAATTCATATATGGTTTAAACATAGAGACTACATTTTGAGTTCTTCAAGGGCCTAAGCCTAAATATCAATAATGAAATTATGGAAGTAATATTTAAGGGAAGCATATTGATCAATTCCTTCAATCAATAGGACATCTTTTTCTGGAAGACTATCATGAAGATGTCATTGCGCTAGTATAGGTGTGATAAAAAATTGATCGCCAATATTTTGACTTTTGAATTATTTTTAAATAATAATCGTGAGGTTAAATTCCATCAAGAGCACTATCCACTTTCTGATTTGATCTCAAAGTAAAAACTACTTGGAGAAGAAATGGTGAAGGGGGTTGGAATGATTGATAAAGGATGTAGTACCCAATATTTTTAGTGGTAAAATAGATTACGACGTAGTTTGGATCTAATTTTTTGTCACATGTATCATAATGTAAAAAGGAAAACTAATATATTGGATAGTATATTCCTTTTTGAAAGTCATCTTGGTGTGCAAGTATTATCCCCACTGATATAGGGGTAGATGATGTTTACAATATGAGAGGGAGATTTCTATAAGATTGTTTTAAATTAAGAATATGAATAAAATATTTTTTCATGTTATCAATGGATTGTTAACAAGAATCTATCCAGTTAGGCTTAATAACTTTATTGACAAGATAGCTTACCAAAGATTTAAAATAAGCTATTTTGGGAACAAATATTGAAATTTCCTATAGTTTCAAAATATAATAACATATTTAATGAATTAATTGAAGTATGTGCATGCTAAAAATAACATTGATATTAGAAGTATCCACTCCATTCCCTTGTAGTGAGAACAAATCTTAGAATTTTTCTAGAGGTAACACTAAAAACACAATTATGGGAATCAAGTTTATCTTTATATTTAATAAGCCGATCAAATATGAAAAATAGGTAATGAATCTAATTTTCAAGATGCTTTGATTTACATATAAGGTGATTACATGTTGATAAGTTTCACTCACATTTTTAATGCAAAAATCATCTTAACTTAGCAATATGTTCCCCACACCATTATAAATTTTGTATTATGTTGATATTTTAAGAAAATGTGAATTTTATTGAGCCAATTTTTTTTTCCATGAGGTATAACATCTCATAACCACATGTGGGTCTAATAATGACATCTAACGAAGGTAGAGGAAAATTATCCTTAAGCCATGCTAAGTTAAGATTACATAGGTTAATATAAATGATAATTACCATAGTAACATTCTTATGAACATGTAGTATGTTGGATGCCAATTGAAAGGAGTCTACATATTGAATAAACATAGCATCTAAGAGTTTAATGACTTATTCGTGACGTAAAAAATGAACCTCATGATAGAAATTTCATTGATTTTGGTGAATGAGTTTCACATATAGATAAGTCATTATGTTATGAAAATCAATGCTAGCATCTATAATTATTGTATTAGCATGAAAATACTTCAAGATATTTTTCAATAAATGGCCTATATTTATCATTATATTTAGGGTAGATCACCCTAGACATAAGGATACATTTATCATTTATTTCTCTACCAAATTTTACTACTTGAATTTATTCTATAATCATTGAGTTTACATCTTATAAACATTATGGTATAGATTGAATCTTATAAATAGGGTTATGATTAGGATAACCACTAGTAATTTAATTTCTAAAGTAACATTTTTTTTCTCAAAGTGGCCAAGCTTGTGATGTTGATGTGGAAGTTGAGGCTCTCTTATTTGAAGTAATTATAGAATGGATTTGTCACTAAGAAGCATAGGTAATGGGATATAATATTAAACATGTACATATAGATAAATATTATTATTACCTCTAATATTGTATTGTAAGTGAATTTATATTATACCAATGGTTTAGGCATCTAAGTTATTTTCAATATCTTGAGGAGAGGTGGATAAATTTTTTGTACAATATCATCAAGGATGATATATTCTGGTATAAGATAAAAAAGTTTAAATATATCATAATGGTTACTACAATTGGTTGAGGTAGTAGGGGCATTGATTGTATCTATTTACCTAACATAGTTTAAATAATCTATGGATGTTAATAGAACTACATATTAACTTCATAAATAATCATGGTTGGTGAAATTATGATCTAAATTTTGAACTGTATTGGTACATTTTAAATAATATTGTTTAGTATATTTGTAAAATTTGTTAATAGGATGAACTATATCTAGATATCTAATATAGCTAGTAATGATGGAAAATTTTGGAACTATATCATGGTGAACAATGCAATAAGGGTTCTTAGGAAGGTAAAAAAGTTGTTGGATAACCCATGGAGTGTTTTCTAATGGTAGGTTAGTTAGAGGAACATAACCATAAGTTTTTAGTTCATTTTCATCATCAATATATTTAGAATAATTATGAATGAAATAAATATCTCGATTGAAGGCATACATTTTAACAAGTGATTTTTTTATAATGAAATACATCCAAGTTCCATGATTGGGCTTGGAAAACTGTGTCATTATCATCATATGATGGACATATATTAAAAGCACGTGTAATTTTTTGATAATTATAAGTGGAAGTATCTTTAGTAATACACCAATTTGATTAATGTTTAATGGGAGAATGATACAATATTTTTAAAAAACTTAGCCACCCCAAGGTCATTACATATAAAATCATATTTTGTGCGCAAAGATTCAGGACAATTATAAGGATTTTGGATTAAAGTCGCATCATCAATCAATGAAACTATCCTATCTCATGGTAGGAGAGATCAAGGAAACCATTATGATATATAATGAAGTAATATAGTATAATTATAAATGTTGTGTATTTCACTAGGTTTATCATCATCAAAATCAACAAGAATGACTTGAAAATTAGGATGCATGTTGATAAACTTAGGAATATAGAAATTTTTGATGTGAGTAATAATTAATATGTGATATTGTGTTTTAGTATTATGTAATTTGAGACTCCATGTGTTTGTATTTTCTTCATGTTTATAATGCTTACCATTGTAGAGAGGATTACATAACATGATTAGTCAGGCATTAGTCCAATAAATCAAAGGATAATGCATAAGAAAAAACCAAATTATGCCTATCTATTTATGTGAGAATTAAAAAGGATAACATGAAATAATTAAAAAAAAGCAACATTATATTACCTTCCCAAATGGATTCACCATACCAAATCAGCTCAAAATCATGTTCTCCCTTGATCAAGAGCTCTTGTCTTCAACAACAATGGTGTACAACTCCTCCAATGTCTCAATAACTCCTTGTAAAACCTAGGCTCGTGATTCAGAATCACTAAACTACCCTATAGATGAATCTTCAATACAAAATCAATGATCAAATATAAAGGATTGTGGAGACAATTCAACATAGTAACTTTGCATAAATCAAGCTTGAAAATGATGTTCATGGCCTCTCTATTTATATATTTTTAAGATTAATTAAAATTAACCTAAACCATCTATATCAAGATTGAGATGTTTGGTCATGGATTAATCTAATTATATAATTATAATCCATAAATATCTCTCATTAATATTTGGGATAGAGGGGAATTTAAGAGGCATGGAGGGTCTTAATGAGGCATGAGAGACACATAATCTTGATATTTTATGCATTTATGGCTTATGGATGTCGCCCCATGTGATGATGTCATTAGGTGATGTAGATATCAATAATTAATTTAAAATAATGAGATATTCAATAAGTTACTTGGAATTCTTACTTAATCTCTTAATTTAGATTAATTATCTTAAATAAGGTTAATCAAGTTTAGTGCAATTCTTTTGAAATTGGTGCACAATTAATCAAAATGGTCAAAAAATCATATTACTGGGTTGTAATTCGAATCAAGAATAATTGGAAGGTGATGTTAGATGCATTAGAACTGTATTCTAATTTAGGATGCTGCCAACACAAAATAATAAAGGTGCATGACATGTACTAGGTAATTAGAAGAAAAGAGTGATCTAGAGCACAAAAAGGTGAAATCATCATTTTGACTTGAAATGAAATGATCAAAGTTAAGTATCTCATAAAATGAATTACCCCATTTAGGGATAATTTTGACAAAATTGGCACTTGTAAATGACAAGTTTGAACCATTTAGCACGTTTATGGATTTTGACCTAAAATGTACATTTTAGTATAATTCGAGTAAGATTGAAAATTTCAACACAAATGGTGTTAGAAATTGGATGTCTACATTTTGCCCCTATTTGAGAAGGTATAGTGAGAGATTTGAGAAAAGCAAAATATTTTCAAAGAAAAGAGTTTTCAAGAAGAAATTGGAACATACCCATGATGCCCCCTCGAGAGGACATACTAAGATGAAAGAGAAGAATGGACTCTTAAAAAGAGAGGGACAATGAGAGATTAACCCATAGAATAGATCACATATAAATGAGTGAATGGTTGCACACGTGGTTACCATCAATGATCAAAATATAATTAGAGGTATAATAGGCCCCAGTAGATGTGGGGATGGGAAAGATACAATCCATAAATTCAGGAGACACACTTTAAATGTACCCAATTACAGATTACAACCTACACACTTACAACATTGATCAATCTCAAGGTAAGTTACACACTAAATATGTCCATCATGGGCAGTAGTGTGGAGAGCTTGTAATGAGAGGAAAAGAGAATGTTTTGATTCAGGAAGGGAGGAACCACTATAATAGGCTCTCTAAAGAGAATATAATAAAAAGTTCCCCAGTAGATTAAATGTGATCATGATAAAATAATTTTACCCCAGTAGGGTGAATCTTGATCATTAATAAAGAATAAATAATGGTTTGCCCCTACAGAGATGATTTTATTTGGATGTTATTTAGAGTGTTCCCTAGCATGGGTAATTTGCAAATAAAATAGCTCAAGGATATAACCCAAAATATAAGTTAAAGCGAGTAAGCACAAACATAAATTTAAGGGTAGAATGGTTTATAAAGCCACATAAAACCCAACATATGAGAATGCACAATGTGATGAAAGAGATGAAAATAAGAAAGAAAGATAACTGAGATGACTCCAAATGTGATAGATAAGTGGACACTATCTACATAGTTTCATGGACTCATATTCCAATATGAACTTCAAGCCAATGTAGTTCACCCAAGTTTGGGAGAGAATGGAATGAGGAATGATGAAAAATGACCAAGATTTGATTAGAATCATAATGTATGCAAAAAGATGCATGTTTAAGCATAGAGTCAAGGCTACTAAAATTCATGATACCTAGATGCCTAATTTCATATCATGAGCCTAAATTATGGAAAGAGTTCTTGAGAATCATTCATCGAATTTGATGTTGATGTTAAGATTTTGAGACCAAAGGACAAATTGCATGCTATAGCAAAATAAATTAGGCATCATAAGTATGAATGACTTAGAATGACATAATATTATAATTACACTAATTTGGTTCAAATGTGAATACCTATAACTAAGGATAATGGTAAAATAATGACCAAAACTAGAGTTATAACTATTTACATTTAAACAAAAAATCAAAGACAAAGAAAAAGAAACATAAAAGACCCTAACTTAAAATCAAGATATCAACAATCAAGATTTAAGTAGGAACAAGAATGTATAAAATCAAGGCAATAATAACTTGAAAACATAATATCAAGATATGAATTATAAAGATCTATGTAGACCATCAAGATGTACTTGGAAAATAAAATAAAGAAGCAAGACTAAATAGGAAAATAAAATACTAAAAAATAATCAAATAAACACACACAATGTTTTTGAGTTTTTAAAATGATTTATGAATGTTTTTTTTGAAATTTTCTAAGTATCTCAACTTGATTGAGGATTAAGAGATACAGGACGGTCTAACTCATGAAATGATGAGAGTGTGCCAACTTAAGATGATCACAATATAGCAAGAGCATATGATAAGAGGGATGAAGTTGACCTCAACATGAATCAAGTATGACCTATATAACCCAAAAATAATCCCAAGTCATAGTAATTTTGTCCACATAAAAGGTGATGAAAAATTGAGTAGGTCACAACAAGTTCACAAACAAAGGTGAACGACAAGATAAATGATAATAATAATGATTAGATGATGCGAGAATGCATGATAAAAAGGCATTGTACCTAATTTTCCCATAGGTAGTTATAATTATGAAATAATGTCATAATTCTAATTTTCCCAAAGGTGGTTATAATCAAGGGTACCAAAACAATACTAATTTTCCCATAGATGGTTATAATCAATGATATCAAATAAGATGATAAATGAAAGATAAATTGCCAGATTAAATGCCATACTACTTCCATAGACAGTCATTCAACACAAAATTTCTAAAACCATATTGGAATCCCCTCATAGAAAGTGCAGGATGAATTGAAGGAATCAAGATCAAAATTGGATGGGATAAGATGACTAAGAATAGGATTTGGTCAATAGTGAAGAAATGGTATAATAAAATGATCAAAAGATAATTGGATATAGTGGCAACAAAGTTTCCATCAAGTAGTGATTGGCTTAAATGGCTCAAAAAATGTTGAGAGAATAGGATTAGGTTGTTCACAAAATGGTGAGAGCATTTAAACTTAACAATTGCTAAAAAAAGTGACAAGAGCATGGAAAAAGGATGACCAAGTTGACCTTAATAGAAATTAAATGCTACCTATATAGTCTCAAAGGACCTCAAGTCAATGTACTTCAAATAACATGGTTCATAGATCACAATGGTATAATAATGCCTAAAAATGGTCTATAGGGTTTCCCCCAAGAGACGAGGCATGTTAATGGCAAATGGTAATTAGAAAATTAGAAAATTGAAAAATGGTTATATTATTTTTAATGATATGGAGATGCACATCCTAGTCAATATATGAGACAATAGAGATGATCAGTTATAAAAGTTGTTATCCAATTCCCTTTTGGAAAAGTTGCTCTATCAAGAACTTGTTATCGATCTAGATCTCAATAATGTGTTTGTGATATTCATAGATCATTGATTCTACTTCTTTCAAACATTGAGACAAGATATCCTTACAACCTTGACAAAGGAAAGTGTTGCCAGTGATAAATGATATAAGTGGGTAATAAATGGGTGGGTGTTAATAGAATGTATAATAAATGGGAAACAAGTGAATATCAAGACTTTTAGTCACATGTAATGTTTTTGATGTCAGATTTGACATAATTTTGGTTATGGTGGGGTCAAAGACCTCTGAAGATGATCTTGATAAGACCACCAAATTGTTCTATTGCTTGATCTTGAGAGTAGATACCATCTGATTATCTTGTAGATTAGAAGCTATTTTGATTTGATCTTGAATAATATCTTCATTAAATAGTGAATAACTTTTGTGCTTAGCTATCGGTGCCTTGATGCGGTTTTCACCAATGAATTTATTCTGATCATCCCATAGTGCCTCTGAGAAGGTTTCACAAAGAGATGCTAATATTTGACTTTGATTATCTTCTAGTACCTTTAAAAAGGTTTCAATAGAAGATGATGAGTTTGAATTTTGATCATCCCCTAGCACCTATGAAAAGGTTTCACTAGGATATTACTATTCTACATGAATTTGATCTTGACCTCACTAATATTTTACAAATGATATGTCACCATGGATGCAGTTCAATAAAGTGTGATTCTATCAGTTCTAATCACCGTGTGTGAAAGGTGGAATGTCAATATAATGGCTATGTTGGGTAGAAATAATGGTGGGATGATGAAAGGCAACATAATCCTCATAGAAAATACTAGGAGATCTTGTGTCAATGCTAAAGTAATCATCCTTAGAAAACTATATAAGGATCATTAATATATTCAAATTGATCCACAAGGAAATTGTAACCAATGTTGTAACAACCATGACTATAATATATTTCTAAATCTGATTCTAAAGTAAAGTACTCAAAATATAATGTTTATTTTATTCCTGATGGTAAATCAAATATTAGTTTAAAAATAGAACCTGACTCTAATTCTAATTCTTCATCTAATATGGTTGTTTTGATAATGTTATGTTTAATGTTATATTTTTGACAAGTAATGGCATGTGATGGCATAATAGGCTCAATAAAAACTGATTTATCTTAGAAGAGTTCAACATAGACTAGCTCATCTAAATGAAGCCCCTCAAAGAGAGGGTACTATTGAAGGGATGTCTCGACAAAATTATGTCTATCAAAGTGAGACTCCTCAATGAGTGGGAAAAGATCAAGAGACAACTCTACCAAGACTGGATTGTCAAGGAGATGAGGCTCTTTAAATATAGGTAACATATGAGTAGGTAGCTTAGTTTGACTTGTCACAAATGGGTGTTTCAATAATAAATTTTTTATTTTTATTCACAATTAGTTACAAAAAATCAATTTTGAACACATTTTGATCCTCATAAGATGGATCTTGAAGAGGTAATGGTTCTTGTTTTGGCTCGAAGATTGGTATAGAATTTATAAAGAAGGGAACATTTGGTTTAGTGGGAACAATGGTTTGTGGTTCAATAATTGACTCTCCAAAGATTAAACTATTGAAGAAGGGATCAAACACAACTAGTTCATCAAATGGATGTTCTTCAATAATAGGTTCATCAAAAACTGGTGATGTGCCAAGAATGGTAATAACTCAATGCTTCTTAGTTTAGTTGTTTGTGAAAACCAAAGGAGGAGGTCCTAAAATTGAAATGATTAAATGCTTCTTAGTTTGGTTTCTTGTGCAAACCAAAGGAGGAGGTCTTAAAATGGTGATGATTGGATGCTTCTTAGTTTGGTTTCTCATGCAAACTAAAAGAAGAGGTCCTAAAATGGTAATTATTGGATGCTTATTAGTTTGGTTACTTGTACAAACCAAAGGATGATGTCCTAAAATGGTGATGATTAAATTCTTCTTAGTTTGGTTCTTCATGTAAACCAAAGGAGGAGGTCCTAAAATGGTGACGACTAGATGCTTCTTAATTTGGTTTCTCGCATAAGCCAAAGAATTCAAGTCTTCTTGATAAACCCAATCATTCCAATTTTGAGTTGGATCACAATTTAGATCTTAATTATGTTCTCATAACTAATTTTTGTGAGGTGGATAGAAATCTATCTCACAAACCATATTATCACCATTGGGGTCTTGACTAAAATCATAAAAGTCATTTAGTGTTGATATCATATCATAAGTTGGATTATTCATGACTCCACCTTAAGTGTAACTAGACATATCCACATTTAATGAAGAAATCTATGAAAATAAAAGGCTTAAAGTTTTGCAAACTCTAAAAGGTGCTGCCCAAAATATTAAAAATTTAACCCTGGTCGAAAGGGTGGAGTTGTATATCAAAATGGTTTGTGCCAAGATTTAGCATAAAACAACCTAATGTCAAATGTCTAATGTTAACGAATTTTTGAAAAAGATTGTGTTCTTCCAAATAAATGCACAAACAATGATGAGGATAGATGATTAAAAAAATAAGAAATCAATAGTCTTCAATTTTGGGTAATTATTTAACCGAAGTTATGCAACCCAAAAGAGAAAGATATATGTATCATCCCCATGAATTGAGGCCTAAATATAAATCAATCAATTTTTGGATCCAAACTTGACAAGGTTAACTAAAAATACAATTTTGAAGACTAAGATTAGACCAAACAAGCTAGACAAGAGTGGACAACATGATGGCACATAAAAGATGTCCAAATGGCACACACAAACATGTTTAGAAACAAATTCAATGCATAAGTGTGGTGTAAAATGGATAGAATAATGCCTCTTTAAACAAAAGAGTGGCATATAAATAAATTGATTTTGACATGGTTTATAAACAAATAAATAAGCTCTAGTTTCAAAACATACCAATCAAAAATGACTAAAATACACTAAGTATAATCATCCAAATCCTAGAAAGGGTATGTCAATGTGGGGTTGACTAAAACTAGAAATTTTTTGATAATTTTAAATGGATCAATTGCATAATGACTTTCACACCAAATGATGCAAAATAAATTCACTTTAATTGGGTGTTTGTGGCACTTGGCTTGTTATAAAAAGGTCTTACCCTTTTTGCAACCACTACATCCATCGCTTGCTTAGAGTAGTGTGATGTCCAAAGTGTAGATAAATCCTAATGATTTAGTCCTAGAGAAATTGTGGGAGGTAAATAAATCCCCCTTACAAGCCAAGTTTTCCTAAAATAAAAGACATAATAGAAAGACTTTATGGCTGCCACAAGATCACCCAATACTATTACAAGTTTTTGGGGAGCACTTTAAGCGACATTCCTTCTATGCCTTAGACTAGGCATGCTTGCAATAAGGATGGTACTTTTGATTCCAAAAGTTCCCTAAAGGGGATGTATGTAATAGCATACATGCAACATCCCTCTTTTTTCCAATTAATTAATTAATTAACCACTAATTGCATACAAACTTGACAAATGAGTTCAATTTTAAGCACCAAATAAGAGATTAGGTGATGTTATTTTTGGAAATTGGCCTTAATTTCTAAAATGGTAAAATATTAAATAAAAAGGCCACATGGATCAATAAATACCTAGCTTCATTTTGAGCCCAAATTGAAAATTCAATACTTAGCCTAGATTCATGATTAAAACACCAAATTTAAAATGTTGTAAGAGTTATGATGTGTTTTAAGCACTAAATGAAATGTATCTAAGACTTATCCAAATCTTACATTCATTTTAATCACTAATTCAAATGTGTAAAATCAATCATGTTCATTTTAAACCCAAATGAAAGTGTGTTTGTTTAGTCAAAAGCATTCAAAACAACTTTCAAACTATCCCCTCAACCTACAAAAACACAATTATAAGGGCCTACTTTTAAGAACTTAAGAGTTTGAGCAAATGACATTAAAAATTTAAATCTCTAGTTAACAGTTGAGTTGGGTTAACAGGTGAGTTAGGTTAGACAGGTGAGTTGGGTTGATAGGGGAGTTGAGTTGATAAGTGAGTTAGGTTGACATGTGAGTTGGGTTGATGGGTGAGTCGAGGTGATCCAAAGCTGAGTTGGGCTGAGCCAAAGCTAAGTTGGGTTGAGCCAGAGCTGAGTTGGGTTGAGATAGAGAAAATTTGAGGTGATCTAGAGCCATGTTGGGTTGAGTCAGAGCTGAGTCTAGATGAGCTAAAGTTGAGTTAGGGTAAGCCAGAGTCAAGTTGGGTCAAGCCAAAGTCAAGTCAGGTTAAGCCAAAGCTGAGTTAGGCCGAGTCAAAGCTGAGTTGGGTTGAGCCAGAGCCAAGTTGGGTCAAGCCAAAGCCAAGTTGGGCCAAACTAGATCTGAGTTGGGGTGATCTAAAGGTGAGTCTAAGTGATCTAGAGGTGAGTCAGGGTGATATAGAGCTAAGTCAGGATGAGCTAGAGTCAAGCCGGGTTGAGTTGATAGCCCTAAGAACAAAATCATGGTATATAAAAATGGACTTATTTTTTTCTAAATTTTTTTCCTTGTTTGCTTGCATACTCCAAGATCCTACATGATAATGGTTAGTAGGTTGCTTGTAGAGGTTTTATGATCAATTTTTTGGGTTACAGTCCTACCGGGCATGTCAAAATGTAGAGAGGATTACATAACATGATTAGTCAAGCATTAGTCCAATAAATTAAATGAAGAATGCATAAGAACAAATCATATTAAGCCTATTTATTCATGTGGGAATTAAAAAGGATAACATGAAATAATTGAAAGAAAACAACATCATATTACCTCCCAATTGGATTCACCATACCAATATGACTTAAAATTAGGTTCTCCCTTGATCAAGAGCTCTTGTCTTCAAAAAAAATGGTGGCTAACTCACTAGTGTCTCAAGGACTCCTTGTAAAACCTAGGCTCATGATTTAGAATCACTAAACGAGCCTATTAATGAAGCTTGCATACAAAATCAAAGATCAAATGTAAAGGATTATGAAGACAATTCAGCATAATATGTTTTCATAAATCAAGCTTAAAAATGATGTTCATGGCCTCTCTATTTATAGATTTTTGAGATTGATTAGAATCAACCTAAACTGTCTATCTCAAGATTGAGATGTGTGGTCATGAATTAATCCAATTATATAATTAAAATCCATAAATATCCCTCATAAATATTTGGGATAGAGGGGCATTTAAGAGGCATGAAGGGTCTTAATGAGGCATGGAAGACCCATAATATTTATATTTTATGCATTTAATGCTTATCAATGCCACCCCATATGATGATGTCACTAAGTGATGTAGATATCAACAATCAATTTCTAATAATGAGATATTCAATAATTTCCATGGAATTCTTATTTAAGCTCTCAATTTGGATTATTTAGTTTAAATAAGGTTAATCAAGTTTAGTGAAATTCTTTGGAAATTGGCGCACAATTAATCAAAATGGTCAAAAAATCATATTACTGGGTTGTAATTTTACTTGGGAAGAATTGGAAGGTGATGTTAGATGTGTTGGAACCATATTCCAATTTAGGATTCTATTAACATAAAATAACAAAGTTATGTGACATGTACCAACTAATTAGAAGAAAAGAGTGATCCAGAGAACACAAAAATGAAAATATTATTTTGACTCAAAATGAATTGATCAAAGTTATGTATCCCATAAAATGCATTACCCTATTTATCATGTTTTATAGATTTTGACCTAAAATGTGAATTTGAGTGTAATTCGAGTAAGATTGACATTTTCAACATAGATGATGTCAGGAATTGGATGTCTACGACCACCATTATTTAACTTAAATACATTGAGCACTATAAGATGTGATATATCTCATGCGATGAGTCCAAGTATGGCCTAAAATTATATTGGAGGACAATAGTCTTTTTTAATACTATTTGGGTCCCAATAGTGATTGAAAGTCAAATGTAACCAAGAGGATTTTGGTTGGTTATGTAAAATCCACAACATGTGATGCTAGTTTGTTTGGCATGATCTTTGAAATATCTGATTTGTAGGATTATCCAAAAAGAAGTGACATTAATTACCAAACAATAATCTACATAAACTTTCCTTATTATAGTATTATCATAATATTAATAAATAAAGGTTTATCATTGGCTTGAAAAATGACTTCATTATTAAACCCATTTTGTTTTAGACACTCTATAGAATGTTTCTTAAAAGAGGCAGGATGAGTAATGATTTGAATAAGATGGACTTCTATGGGTATGGTATCTTTAGAAGGTTTGGAAGGTGGATAAATTTCATTATACATTGATTATTCTATATCTTTCAGTTGTTTCATGATATTTTTTTAATAATATGTCAATGTTCTCATGATTTCCATTAATTTAATCTTGTAAGGCATGTAACTAAGCTCATCTAGGAAGTTTCATTATGATTTTAGTTTAGAATATTAATGATATTTAATTTGAATTTTAAGAGTGATATTAAGGGGTAAGATAGTATAAGAATTATACGTGCTAGATTGAGTCTCCAACGGTGGATAAAGCTCATCACTAGGTAGAAAATCAATATAGGATGTAGCAGTGCTAGTAGTATCCCTGTGAATAAATTCATCGAGGGAAGGCTTCTTAGGTTTAGTGATAGGAAAAATGTGATTATGTTTACCATGGTATTTAACATTTTCCCTATTCATAAATTATGATTTATTTTAATATCGATCATAGTCAGCATCAACAAAACCATGAAATCATTTGGAGGATGTGTATTCAGATCAAACATTTGATATGACTTTTAATATTTTAGATTTTTAGATTTAGGATGATAAGATTTTTTTTTAGAATATTATGTATTATTTAAGATGATCATTGGTGATAAATATGATTAAATTATTATTTCAATATTGTATTTACTCCAAGATTTTGAAGGGTATGACATGTCTCAAGAAAGTAACCAATATCAATGTCAAACCTACAAAAATTTTCTATATGATACAATGGTTGGGGGGTGGAGAGAGAATATACTTATGGTTTATATTGAGATAATAAATTCCTAATTTGTTTCATAGTAAAGGGTAGGCAAGAAGGAATTTCATTATCTAAATGGGATACTCCTACTTTAAATTTGGGAGTCTTATTTTGAGAAAAACATAGTATTGAATCCATTGGTTAAGGTTTTAAAAGATGTATTTTTTATGTTTATAGATGGTTCGAATTGGGTCAAAAAGAGATCTGATATTTTTGTTTGGTTGAATGCATATTATAAAGCATGATTATAGAAGATCCTAACCTTTTATTGAAGAGGGTCCTTAATAAAGGAAACAAAGAGTTTGATGTGATTGTAATCAGTCATGTTATGGTCTAATTTATACGTTAATGATTTCCATATGTTGAGGAAATCATAAGCAATGGTTTTTAGAAATTACTTATAATTAATGAAATTACTAAGGTTATTATTGGGAAGTTCATTTTCATGAAATTCATTAAATAGAGCATTGACTAAATTAAGTCTAGTCAAGTGATGGAATGTCTTGGAAGTTGGTTATACTATTATAATGCATCTCCAATAAATGTTTTGTCTTAAAGGTTGGTAGTAAAATAATTATTAGTTTTAAACCATTTCCTTATAAATATTTCCAAGAGATTTAAGATTTAAGGTAGGATTAGTAGTTCCATCATAAGTGATGGTGTTAGATATTCTTCCAATATCCATATACACAATAAAAGGAGATAAAGTTCCTTTTGAAGATTTTGAAGCATCTTATTTTGAATTAATGGTTGAGGAATAAGGTTTCCATTGGCATCTCTAAGAGGAGGATGGATATAAATTTGGTTTGGTTGATGGAGAGCTTTATTATAAATTTGTATGATTTAGTTTTGCACTTGAAGGATTTTATTTCTACTATAAGATTGTATAATAAACATTTTTTGAAGCATTTATTAAAGGACTTGTGAATAATATAGATGGGTATTTGAAGTGGGATTAGGATTTTAATTAGATTAGGTAGATGATTATAAATAAGTGGAAGTTTCCCAACATTGGTCTTGTGAGGAAGATTCCAAACATTGTTGTTGGTTACCTATTGGCGTGAAAATTTGTCAGGAGGAAAAATTGATGACTTTATATAAAAAACATGGGGAGCAATGACCCTCTCATATTAGTAAGTGGATCTACCTTTATTGAAATTCAAAATGGTAACATAAGAAATATTTACAAAAAAACAAATTAAAATCATGTGGGTAGTACTTTTACCCTGAAACTATGAAAATGATGTTTTAGAAAGGAATGTATAGAGAGAGAAGTTTTAGGAAATTTTTTTTCCAAGTTAGAAACTAAAAATGGACTAAAGTGTTGAGAGAAAATTTGAATTTCAAAGGGATAAAATCTATCTCATTCAATGGGTTGAATAGAAATAATCATATCCTTGGGGATATAAAACATAAAATAGAAAACTATTTAACTCTGATAACATAAATGAATAGCCCTCTATATTTTCTAACAAAAACAATAAAGATATTGTCTCTATTCCCATCTATGTTTTCACATGTTTTGGAAATATAAATAACAACTCTAGATAGCAATTTTATAATTTAATTTTTTATTCTTAATAGTTCAAAATTGGTAGCAATAGTGATGAAAATCAAATATGGTGAATTAAATAAAAGACATAATTCAAAATATATCATTAACACAAAGTTAAGGAAACCTCTTTGTATTGATTTATGAAGAGTACAATGTTTGTTCTCTATTTACAAATCTCAACCAAAAATATATCTATTTTGAATCTTCAATATGCAGACCTAACTCATATTTATATGTTAAAATGGGTGTTTATGATACAAAACCACATATTTTGCCTTTTTATAGAGCATTAAAAATATTGAAAATAAATTACAACTTGAAATGGTAAAAAAATGTTCTGAGCATTTAACACCACTTGAGAAAAACATTTGGAGTTTTTGCACTGCTTGCAAAAGCACATTATCAATTTTCACGACTTGAAAAAATAAGTTGTAAAAAATAAAAAGATAATTTACATAATTAAAATATACATTTACAAGGGAAATAAATTTCAAAAATAAAAATTAGGCCCAAAAAACATGGGAATAAAATGAAAAAACACTGAAAAATAATTCTTCATTCTTCTTGCTACTATGTTGACAGTTCTTTCCCTTTCATAAGTTCATCAAACCTTTGGATAAATGCCCTTATAAAATATTCATATGGTCCATCTATGTAACTATATTCAATGTCCATTGAGTATTTTAACTCTTTCATTTCCTAAAGCCTACTTTGGAAACTATTTATCTTCATGTTTAGATTATCCACATTCACTTGGAATTTGGCTAACTAGAGAACTTGATCATTACCAAATGTAGATGTATGATTGACAATGTCCTCAATTCACTCTTTTAATTATTTAATCATAGTTTTAATTAAAATCATATTCCCATTTTGAACTTTGTCATTGACAAAAGGACAATTCAAGTTATTGACCTCAATGTGGACTTACATCATTGCGTCCCTTCCATGTGACCTTGCATTGTTGAATTTTTAAATCCACTCTTAAAGATACTAGATTATCAATTTGGTATCCCAAAGAAAATAAATCAAATAAACAAGTTTTAGCTTATTAATAAATCATTTTCCAATAAGGTCAACATAAGGAAATTTTGATAATTTGACTAACCTAGGTATGAATTATTCCAAATTTTATTTCTTTTCTACATATGCACTTTTATTTATCATTAGTTTTTCACATTATGACTAGATTTTAGAGAAAATTATTATTATAGCAAGAATTACTGTGGTTCCTTGATTAATGATATTTTTAATCCAATATTTCACTATATTTCCCATTTGAACTACATCTCCTACATTCTCCAATGTCTCAACATGAAGACTCGATGAAGTAATAGTTAGTTTAATTGGCTCGACCAATATATGTACCACTAAATTTAACTATTCTACTTTTTATTTAATTTCATCCTTTATTGCTTTGTCTTTATCCATTTTCTCAAAAATGGTACCAATCACCAACTATACACCTCCTTTGACACCTTCTGTAGTTGACTTTCCTAAATGAAAGCTAGATACATTGTAATCTTCAATTATGATTTTTGAATTATCTTTTTTGACTAATGGAATTTACACTTTGGCATACTTCTATCCCTTTTCATATGTTATCATTCGTAAAATTCTTCTCACTTTTTTTGTCCTCTTCGAGAAAGGAATTATCAAAGTTCTAAAATCTCTCCCCATGTTCAATTTTTTTCTTGTTTTATTCACCACCATAGACAACTAGTCTCAAGTTGTCATAATTGAGGAAAGAGGTGGGATAGAAGTTGATACTAATTGAATAATACTAACTATAGTTGAAGAAGGTGTTTTCTCAGTCAGGTCACCTTGGAAATATGTTTCTACTTGTTTAATAGGAGTTATTAGAGAGGAGAAGAGAGGAAATTCAGGATTTGAAACAGAAGATGAAGAGATATGATTAACCTCTAATAATGGGAAAGTAGATGACATAGGGAATATTGTATCATATAAATCCAAAAATGTTTGAGTTATATTCTCTATGAGTTCTTGAGAAAATGGGAAACTATGAACAAGAATCTCTTTAGGGATTAAAATACTAGGAGAAGAGGATAAATTTTCACCTAACCTCTTTATTTTTAGCTTGATAAAATTATTTAGTTGAACATCCTATTGAATAACTTTAGGTTCATGTGCCTCTTTTATCATTAGGGTTTTCCCACTTAGACCTTCTTTATCTACCTTTTTTGGTTCATCATGTTGCTCGTAGATGCTACCAAATTCATCTTCTCTGAGAGGTTTAGGGAAATCAACATTCAAAACATCCACTCCTTTGATCTTCAACCATAGATGAGATACGTCAAGGACTACTCTTGTTCTAATTTTGAGAGAATTATATTCCATTTTCTCCCAATGGACTCAAGGCAATGGCTTTATTGCAAGTTTTCTTTTTCAAATATGGGGTCCAATGTGACCTCATCATCCACCAACTATTTTGGTACTTTCATTATGCCAAATTTTAATAATTATTTCATGATAAACTGTGAATAGTCCTTGATCCTTACTTATTATTGTCTTCACAATCCATATAATAATATTCAAAATATAGGATATGTTGATATGAAGGTCCATTGTGCTCAATCAATCCTCTGTTGTCAAATGCAATCATATTCTAAAAAGTCCTTAGGTTATTGTGATACATGTATTTTTCAACTTTCATGGCCTTTATCAATGATGGATAAGTATATCTACCAATTGAGGTTGGAAATTTGAAACCTGTTTTATATCATCTTGTTAAGAACTTGTGTATTTCAATAAGTTGTCTTGACAATTCCATCAATGGCCACATATCACTGACATATCATGGGAGCATATACAAAGTAAAGTCACAACCACTAATTCTTAAATAATTGATAGTTGGGAACTGTATGAACCAAGTTCCCCTTCTTTCTATATCTATGCTAGCCATAACTGATATTCTCATGTTGAAGATCTCTTTAAAAAAAAATTGAATAACGAAATGAAAAAATCAATTGTTTACCCTTTTGAAGTGATGAATGATCTCCTTCAATTCTAGTTAGGGATATAAGTCATACACCATTACTTTATCAAAATCACCCACTATATGCAATCCATCAAAATATCTTTGACTTGCTATAGTTTAAACAAGATATGAAGTAATATAGAATATTGATGTGCCTTTTACTACAATGATGTCCTTGTGAATTGTATCATTGATTAAATGTTTCTAATTGATATATTGCATATTTTTTAGGATTATCCAAATGAATTTATATATCCATGTCTAAATTTTTTTTGTATGACTTCCCACTATATTGTGCAATAATGTTATCTTGTCATTTATTTCATTTTTAAAATTGAAACTTGTAATATTTTTTTTAAGTTATGTGAAGGAATGTTTTGGATTAGTCAACCATGCATTGATGACTTGCTTAGCACACACCATATAATTATCATCCCAAAAGGTTTGAGAGTACTTAAGATTCATATGCACAAAGTATTCATGATCTGAAAGGCTAAAAATATTATTATTTTGCTCAGGGATAAAAATCATTACCAATTCCCCCTATGAGTCTCTCACTTTCCTCATTTCTAAGTTATAATTATTTGTAATGACCAAGACTATCTCAGGGAATTGTAATGAAATTGGGAATGTTTTTGCCTATGCCAAATCACTATCAGTAATACTTTGACTAAAATTCATCTTATTTATTGTGTTCATTATTTCCCAAAATTTGTCTAAGTCAATGTGACCTAGATTAGTGTTAGTGATATTTTAAACATTGGACTATAGTGGTGAAAGAAGCGTCACACCCTAAAATTGATACTTCAAAATTTATTTGTATATATTTAAAATCACCTTTTCTAGAATAGGGGATGAAGAAATTAACTTTTACAATAAAACTAATAATTGGGAAACATTTTTAAAAAGCTTCTTATTTAATAAAAATGATAAAATTAAATAACATAAAACCAAAATAAGTTATTTAATTGTAATGAGAGTCTATACTTACAAGTTGTTTATGAAAATTACTCCAATGTGTTTTAATACTACTTGTATGAAATTCAACTTTCTTCTAACAAATTTCCATGCTTGTAACTATTCATGTTCAAATTCTGTGTTGTTATTCAACAAACCTACCCAAAAAAGAGAAGTGAATTGAAAAGAAATTTTTAAAATTCCATTCTTACTTTTAAATATTTTCCCCTATTCTCTATTTAGCCAAAATATTAAAAATCAATTATCAATTGATTTTTGCCAAAATTTCAAATCTCTGAGCTTGCTAAAAGAAATATAGTTTTTTTTTTAAAAATTTTGAGCGAACAAGCTAAAACTTGATTTTTAATTTTTGCAAACTAAAAACCTATAAAGAATTATTTTTTGAGTTTACCAACTCTTATATTATATTTAGGAAATGTAGTCTTTCAAAATCATAGTCTTTTTTCATCAAGGGCATCATGTGGCCATGTAACTTTCCATTTGTAAAAAAAATAATCAAATTCTATTATTTCCAATTTTATACCACTTTTTAACATGTCTGTACAATTCTTATTTTTCCCATCTAAAGTCAAAAAAATGTGTCAACCTTTTTAATATCTCCCTCCACCAATTATTTGTCAGTAAGATTCAATTTATAATTTATTTTTTCTTTAATACAAATATATCACTTTTTTTATTTTCCCCAAACTCACCAAGGATGTACAATTGGTATTTGACCAATTCAAAACCTTAAAAATAAAAATTTCTATTTTTAGCATATGTCCTTAGCCGTTTGACTTGGGCATGAGCAAATGAAAGTTTTTTTAAAATATTTTTTTTGCTTCTTTCTTTGTTATATTTACCTCCCTTGGGTATATGGTGATCATACAACTCAAAAATTTGACAGAAAAAGCCAAAATGCATTTTGAAACTATCAAAAACCATCCTCAACCAAGTTATATGATAGAGTTTGGAGAGAAAATAGAAAAAGAAAGTCAAATTTTTGATAAAACTATATATTTTACCTTCTTTCTTGAGTAGGGCATACAAATTATGGCTATGAATAAAACTAATATATATATTTTTGGCTTTTTAGAGTGTGACTTCTTCTTTGGCATCACCCTACCTGCTTGGCTTCAAACAGTTAAAAATATTCTACTCTTTGCTTATTATTTTGAAAATATCTATGGATTTGTATAACTATTTGGCTATTGGAATTATAAAATATCCCTTCTTTCTTTTCCCTAGCACTCTTACACAGCCTTTTCTAGGCTCAAGAATAAATTAAAATAACTTTTTTTTTATTCACTCGCTTCCCTTATGAGACCCTGAGGGCATTTCTTCTAGAAGATGATGGCTAAAACACAAATGTAAATTAAATTTTTATTTGGATAAAATTGTTAGATTTGAGCATGCATGTTGAAAAAATTATTTATAAGGGAAGACAATATTCATTTAACACAACCCAAAAAAAAAATTGAATTTGTACGATTAGCATAAAATTTAAATGAGATTGCATGAAAGTTAGAAACGGAGAGTTTAATTTGTAATGAAAATTTTCACCATTAAAAAATACAATTATAATGTAGAGATTTGCATGTACATGTCTTGGGTAAGTGTAATTTGCATTTGCACAATTTGGGGAAGTGTGATTTACATTTGCATGACTTGTGAAGATATAATTTGGAATTGCACAGAAAGGGGGGACTAAAAACAAATTTATAAATCACACAAAACACAAAATTGATTTTAAAATTTTCACCAAGAGAAAAAATGAAATTGAAATATTCAAAATTTTTGGAAAAGTAACATGTGTTTCCAAACTTATAAAAATTTAAAAAGATTTTGCAAATTATAAGAAATATTAATGACTTTTTACATGGGAGGCTCAAATGCATTTTAAAACCATTCAAGGTAAAAAACAATTTAGCCATGAATTTTTTATTTATGAATTAAATTTAATAATTAATTAAAATTTTTAAATTTAACAAAATTTTGGTGGTTTCAAGTTCAATTCAAATTTTAGTCATTAGTAAAAATTGACTTTCTACTGGTTTTTATCTATTTTCAAAAGTTATGACAATAGTTGGCTCTGACTAGGATTTCAAACTACAAAGAATTAAAAATAATTGAATTCTCTAGTTTCACAGGGTAATGTTTTATCCACTGGGTAATGGATTCTTCAACAATAAAATTGATAGATTTGAAAAATATTTGATTTTCAATAAAAGGGATGGGTCTTCAATCCATCAAAGAGTTATCCCATGTCAAAAGACAATGTATTCTAGGGTTAGGTATTCATCCTAATAAGTGATATCACATGTAAAAATATAGTGTATGTGAGTATCAAATACTTAAACTGATAGGTGTTATCACATATCTAAAAATATAGTGTCTACGAGGGCATTTTAGTTATGTGTTTTTACACAAATTAAAATATGAAGAGAGGAAGTGTCTTTTATATTCTCCATGATTATATCCTAAATACCAACTTAACCAAGGACAAGGATAAGGGATTATGACATTATCATTTATATAAGGTTAACTATAATTTGAAATGAGATAAGTTTGGAGGCAAATAAGAATATTTTTGTAGCAACAACTCATTGTGCTATGGAGATATTGACTAGTTTGATTAGGTAAAATGATAGGGATTATTTAAGATATAAACCATCAATATAATAAATAAATAAATAAGGAGGGGATAAATGCGAAAATAAATAACACAAAAACAATACCACAATCCAAAAATAAATACCATGAAAGAAACACAACAAAAACTATATTTACATATGTACAAAAGATGACCACCTTGTTCTTATTAGAAATAATATTTAAGATATTTCTCACTAAAGGGAAATTATATATGATTTCCATCACGATATGCTTGGTATAGTGTATTATTATTTTAGAAGTATCTAATATTAAATTTACCCATTCAAAGTAAATCAAATTTATCATGACTTCTTTTTAGTTCTCTAGAACTATCCAAGAGTATAACCATATCTACTACTTAGAATTCTCTTTTCTTTGGCTTCTTGTCAAATAGAACTTTGGCATGACCCTGATGTTTTATTATTCTATCAACCACATGCATCCTTTTTTTAATATATTTGTTGTAGGTAAAATATTTTTTTATCTAGTGGTGTTTCAATATTTGTATTCTCAATTGATCTAGATAATTATAGGGCAAGTAACTTGAGAGTTATTTCAATCAGAACATCTATTCCATATAGCAATTGAAATGGAGACATATCAATAGAATTTTTTTCAGTTATATGGTCTAGCCAAATGTCATTATATACCTTTTTTTCCAACTTTTTCGATTCTCATCCACTACCTTGCATATGATTGTGAATAGATTTTTTGTTGTTCGACTTAACCTGACCATTACCTTGTGGATGATAGTTTGATGAATAAGACAAAAAAATGTTGTATCTATAAAAAAATATAATCATCTTTAAAGAATACAAGTTAGAGGCATTATATATAATAATTTTTTGTGGGATTCCATATCATACCAAGATATTTTCCTTGATGAAGTTACAAATGACTTCTGAAGTTGTCTATTTAAAAAGAATCACCTCTACCCACATAGTGAGGTAGTTTTTTGCTATGAGAATGTGATTGTGTCCTATAATTGATTGTTGATGCATGAAAAATAGTAGTCTTCATTATTTTAAATGATTTTTTACCTTCTTTATTCCACTTGAAACAAGGTTTTCCTTTCATCATGTTTGAAATATGTTTAGTGAGTTTAGCAAAATTAGGAACGAATCTTCTCTAAAATTTTTCTTTCCCAAAGAAGGAATGAACTCTAGAGAAAGGTTTTGAATTAACTGAACCCTTTTTCAATTAGTTCTTATTCATTCCTTCAAAATAGTATGACCTATGAGTTTACCTTTTATCACTCTAAAGATGGATATCTTAGGGTTAAGATAAATTCCATGTAAACGACACTTTAAAAAAATCTTTCCACATGTGTATAGTGATCTTCTCAATTTTTTGAGAAAACTATTAGGGCATTGAGATACAATAAATTTATTTAATTTTTCAATTCTTTGAATTTTAGGTCCATTTCCATTTGAAATTTATCTCCTGTGTTGATTAATTTGAATAGCATTTGCATGTATGCAAAAGTGCCCCAAGGTGTTTGAAATCTATTTTATGTTGATATTGCCTATTAAAATCAATTTGGTTGTATCCTAAAAAATATTTAATCATGGAAAGCATGTCATCACCTATTACTATTAAGAGAACTTGATCCATGACTAGTAGTGAAAAATTATCTTTGAGGGATGCTTGATTGAGGTTCTTGAAATCAACACATATTTTAATCTCCTAATTATTATTACAAACTAGTACTATATTAGCTACCCAAGTTCAATAGTGGATAGGAAAAATAATGTGAGCATCAAGCATATTTTGCACTTCAACAATAATTATTCTTATGATTTTAGGATTATATTGTCTTAAATTTTTTGAAATGTTTTGCATCCAACTTTAGAGGAACTATATGTTGCATCACTCTAGGATGAAAAGACTTAAGATCTCCATATGAATACATGAGCATATTAAATTTAATTATGGATAAGGTTAATAAGCTTCATTTTTTCTTCAGGTGAGCGACATATTCCAATATTGACAAACCTAGGATGTTCCTCGGAACCATGTTTACTTTTTCATAAATGAAAAAATCAAGACTTCCTTTCTACATTTTACTCTTTAAAAATTTATCATATTTATCAAAATATTATTATAAATAGACCAGGCCTTTAATAATTGTTTCCTTTAAACTTAATAGCACCTTCTTCATCATGTTCTTCATCAATTCCCTCTTTTGACATATGAATTGAAAATTCTATGTATGAAGAATCACTACCTTCAAAGTACATATCTTTGAAGATGTTTGCTTTCTCAAGGAATGAGTTAATCTTGTGATTGTCATTAAAAACTTATAAATTATTTACATTGGTTGGGACACTCAGTCTGTACATTATTTTAATTATATATTTCTCTATACCAATATATACATGGGGAATCATCAAATAATCTAATACTACCAAGATGTCATATTTAGAGTTATGCTCTCTAAGAATTTTATTGATGGAAAAATCATCAAAGATATCAGTGTTATAATAGAATTTATTTTTATAATGCCATAGATGATCATTATTCACTTGGTATTGACCTTTGATCTAATTTACAGTAAGTTCAACATCACCCAAAACTTGTAAATTCTTGATTCTCATCTCTTCTAGTTCCTACAATTCCTACAAAAGTTCTTCATATTCATTTGTATTGTTAGTATAGTCAAACTTAAACTTATAATAAAAAAAGAAATATTTCCTTAGATGAAGATATCAAGATTACTCTTGCACTTGAACCTATTGATGAACAACTACCATAAAAATCATAGTCTAAACATCATTTAGATTTGATTGCATGATTTAAAATAACTCTATATCATTCTTTGTCATCACAAGATAATTACCAATTCTTTTATCTTCATACAAAATGTTTGTTTTAGGTCACCAAACTTTTACAATATGTAATTTTATTTTCAATTTAAACTCTAGATGTTATTTGACTCCTTTGACCATAATCATAACATGTGATAAATTTAGATAGATTTCATCTCCAAATTGTTTATAAAAATTTCTACCCAAAAGAATGCCATAAGATGTTGGAATGTCTACAAACAAAATATTAATTTTGATTCAATTTTGGGAGAAAGATGCCAAAGCCACATATGTTTCTTTAATCCATCCAATAAGTGAAACTTGTTTCACCTCCATGGAATAACAATGTGCAAAGGTACTAGTATAGGTTAGGCCAAGAACATGAGAAAATTTGGTAGGCATGACATTATTTGAGGCTTCTATGTTGATGATACAATTACTGACTTTATAACCATTGAGAAATAGGGAAATGTAGAATGGTTTAACTTTATTGGATTTATATGTAGCTTCATCCATGGAGTTGATTTGAATACAAGCAATAGGGTTATTTAGGATTCTATTTAAACTGGCCTTTTTAGCAATTAGATTTTTACCTTTGATGAAATAAACTAACCTATCCAACTACTTTGCATATGTTCTCAAATACTCAACTTGTGACATTTGAATCTTTATTTTTTTAACATGATAAATTATGTTAAAAGATGGAAAATATCAAGGAGTCTCAATAAGTTGAGAAGCATTGACACTAGATGAAATACATATTAGTGGTTGATTTCCTTTTGTCTATAATGGTGGGGTAGTTTCTCATGGGAGGATAACCTTTTGAGTTTCCTCTTGTGAAACACTGGACTACTTTTTTTTAATTTTGAGCTCTAGTGAAAACTGTGAAAGATTGACTATTCATATCACCCACACTCTCTTTATAGCCATCTTCATTTGAATTATATGTCAAAAACATATTTATGGAGTTTTCACTAGGTAATAAATTTCACATTCATAAAGTTCTATTTTTTTTTTCATTTTCTTCTTCAACCTCTTTGTATCCAAATATTTCCTTAGTTTTCAAGATTGTGTTCACAAGTGCATTAGTGTTTTGTTGAGGAAGGGCCTCAAGTGCATGTTTAGGTTGAGGAAATTTTAATCTAGGGTGATCTCTTTGAAAAGGAAAGTACTTAATCCTTAGAATATCTTGGTATGGATCGGTAATGGTATCTAATGTATTTGATTTTTTAGGGACATTATATCATTAGCCATTTTATACAAGAGTTATTTTGTTGAAGATTACCTTGAATTCTGAGCTTTATTCTTTAAAGGATCTTTTTCAAATTTTATACATATTCTCATGTCATCTTCAACATTAATAACAAATTCTTGGGTATCTTCCAAATTTGATACCCTAGCCCTCCTTAATTGATAAATTACTTCAGTTAGATAAGAATTGATAAATAAGAATTTTTTATTTCCATTTGTTAGTTGCATAGTGGTTGGCATCTTATTTATAAACCTATTAGATTTGGAAATAAACTCCCTCATAGGTTCATAAACCTTATTTTTAATTTATGTATATTGAGTAAGCAAAGCATGAATATCTTCGACTAACTTAAATCTATTTTCAAATTTAGTTTACATAGTATTCTAGTTAGTGACATATCTGGGAATGATTTGATAAAACCAATCTATAGCCCCATCCTGTAGCATTTTTATGAATATCTTGACAGCAACATCTTCATTCTCAAACCCAAAATACCACATATAACATTAAATATTGTAAGGTGTTCATATGGATGTTATTTTCTATCTCCATAGAACTTTAGAAAGTTTTTTCTTGACCCCTTTAGAAGGTCATGTAATTATCCTAGAGCCAATGGACCAATAAAATTTTACCATGGTAATTTAATAACTTGAAATTTTACTTGTAGGGGAATAATAGTTCCTAATAAGATAAAATATTGGCTTGTTAAAGTTCCTTCTTCAAGTTGTTTGTTTTTCTTAGAGGTTGAGGGAAGACTGGTTATTCTTTTGACTTTTCTCTAACATTGAGGGCTCAAATTGAAGCTAAAATGTTATTATAACTGATAAAAAGGGTTAAATTTACCTTATGACTTACTATCTCTAAGGAATCTCTTTTTTATCAGTTTAGAAGAAAGTTACTAGTGTTGAGGTGAAGATTGAAGTTAAATAGCTCTTTGAGCTGGAATTCTTTGTTATAATCTTCATAGAGCTAATGTTTGTGATTTATGTGCTAAAATTACCTCATATTATTCTTCTAAGATTCTAACTTCTCTATGAAAATGTGTCAAACATATCCTATTATCCCAAGAGAAAGTTCACAAATCTAGTGAAATATCCTCCTGAGTTTATGTTATCCAACTGATATTAGGTTGAATAACTAGAGCTTGAGGTGTCTAAATTGTCATGAGATGAAATTGTAGTTGTATAAAGTCTTTAATTAGCTATACTAACTAATATTTGTGTCTATCTCCTCACTTATCTTCTTTAATTAATTTTAAAAATCCTCTCAAAAATGGCAACACATGTTTCTTCTATATCTAGTTCTTCCATAAAATTATCCAATTGAGTGTTGCTTATTTTATTATCAAAAGTGAACAATCAAAATCTTGAAATTAGGTCTTCTTCTAAAGCTTCATCCAAATTCAAATGAGTTTGATGATTTATATTTTGAAGGCCTAAAATGGTCATGTGTGAGTTTATGAATTTTGAGCTACGAAACAAACTCTACAAGCCTCTTTACATGCATAGATTATTTTTCTTTTTATTATGTTATAATTATTGATTTAGAATGGCTAGGATAACTTGAAACTGAGCTACTAATATTTCATCATAATATTAAAACATTTATCTACGGTTTAGCATAATATCTAATTGAATATATTATTCAAAGTCTAACTTAAAATGTTAGATTAGTCCTTATGCTGATTCTAGATTCATATTGTCCAGTATAATATGTGAAGCATAAAAGTTGTTAAAGAGTGCCCTATGATGGGTGCCAAAAATTATTGTGTGAAAATTTATTAGGAGGAAAAATTGATGAATTTATGTCAACATTGTAGGGATCAAAGTTACTCTCCTATTGGAAGGTGGAGTTACCTTTATTGAAAGCCAAAATGGTGAAGTAAAAAATATTTACAAACAAAGAAATGTAAATCATGTGGGTAGTAATTTTAACCTGAAAGTATGAAAATAAGTTTTTGTAAAGGAATGTGTAGAGATGGGGGAGAGAGGGATAAGGGATAATTTTTAGGAAACAAATTCACCAAGTTAGAAACTAATACTAGATGAAAGTGTTGAGAGAAAAATTGAATTTCAAAGGGAGAAAATCTCTCTCAATCAATGGGTTGAAAAGGCAATCATATCTTTATGGACATGAAACATGCACTAGAAAATAATTTAACTCTGATAATAAAAATGAAAATCCCTCTATATTTTCTAATAGAAACAATAAAGGCATTGCTTCTATTCCCACTAATATTTTCACGTGTTGGTAATATAAATTACAACTCTAGATAGAAATTTTATATTTTAATTTCTTATTCTTAATGGTTTGAAATTGGTATAAATATTAATGAAAATAAAAAATGCTAATTTAACTAAAATACATATTCAAAATGTATTACTAACACAAAGCTTAGTAATACCTCTTTGTATTGAAAATCGAAGAGTAGAATGTCTGATATCCCTTTACAAAGTTTTACCAATAATCTATCTATTTTGAACCCTGAATATGAAGCCCTAACTAGTATTTATATGATAAAATGGGGTTTTATGGTGAAAAACCACCTATTTTTCCTTTTTACAGAGTTGTAAAAATACCAACAATAAATTACAATTTTAAATCATGCAAAATCATTTTCAGAATTTAACACCACTTGAGAAAAACATTTGGAATTTTTGCATTGCTTGCAAAAGCACATTATCACTTTACATAACTTGAAAAATCAAGTTGGAAAAATTACAAAGATAATTTGTAGAATGACAATATACATTTACAAGGGGAAATAGAGTTCAATAATACAAATTAAGTGTAAAAAAAATGAGAAGAAAATAAAGAAACACTAAATTAAATTCTACATTCTTCTTGCTGATTTGTTGAGATTTATTTCCATTTTATAAAGTCATCAAAGTTTTGGAGAAATGACCTGATCAAATCTTCACCTGGTCCATTTGTTTACCTATAGGCAATGCCTGCTAAGTAGTCTAATTCTTTAATTTCTTGAAGCCTACTTTGGAGAGTATTTATCTTCATGTTCAGATTATTTGCTTTCACTTGGAATTTAGCAAACTAGTTAAGTGCTTCATGACCAAATGCAAATGTATAATTGACAATGTATTCAATTCACTATTTAGACGCTCCAATCATAGTTTCAAATAAAATTGAATTCCCATATAAATTACAACTCCAAAGAGAAATTTTGTAATTTAATTTCTTATTCTTAATAGTTTTAAATTGGTACCAATACTAATCAAAGTCAAATACAATAAATTAAGTAAATAACATAATTCAAAATATATTATTAACACAAAGTATAGTAACATCTCTTTTTATTGATTTATGAAGAGTAGAATGTATGATCTCCCTTTACAAAGCTTTACCAATAATCTATCTAATTTGAACCTTGAATATGAAGCCCTAACTAATATTTATATTTTAAAATGGATTTTCATGGTACAAAACCACCTATTTTGCCTTTTTACAGAGTTGAAAAAATACCAACAAGAAATTACAACTTTAAATGGTGCAAAAACATTTTGAGAATTTATCACCACTTGAGAAATTATTTTGGAATTTTTGTAGTACTTGCAAAAGCACATTATCAATTTACACAACTTGAAAAAATTATAAAAATAATTTATAGAATGATAACATACATTTAAAAGGGGAAATAGGGTGCAATAATACAAATTAAATTTTAAAAAACATGATAAGAAAATGAAGAAACACTGAAAATGATTCTCCATTCATCTTGATGCTATGTTGATAATTGTTTCCCTTTCAAAAAGTCATCAAAGCTTTGGAGAAATGACCCGATCAAATCTTCATCTAGTCCATCTATGTACCTGTAGGTAATCCCTGTGAAGTAGTCTAACTCTTTAATTTATTAAAACATACTTTGGAGACTATTTATCTTAATCTTCAGATAATCTACATTCACTTGGAATTTGGCTAACTGGTGAAGTTCTTCATGACCAAATGTAGATGTATGATTGACAATGTCTTCAATTCTCTCTTTGAATTATCAAATCATTGTTTCAATTAAAATCATATTCCCAGTTTGATCTGTCATTGACAAAAGGACAATTTAATTTCTTGAACTCATTATTGATATCCATCACTGCATCACTTCCAAGTGACCTTACATTATTGAATTTTTGAAACTTTAGCCCTCCTTAGATCCTTTAATGACACTATTACCACTACCTTAGAAATCATCATCCTTCACATTCATCTAAGATCTAACATGCTCGTTGAACTCTTTTATGTGGTCGAAGGTGAATTCCAGTATAATGTCTTACTAGGGAGACCGTGCATCTGTGTCATGGGTTATGTACTTTCCACCCTCCATCATTGTGTCAAGTTTGAACATGAAGGCCAAGTAGTTACCATACTAGATGAACCTAGACCTTTTGTATCATGTAATATGAACTACCAACCTAATTACATTCTCTTACTTCCATCCAAAGCACCATAAACATCCACCACCAATCCCTCACAAAAGTCGAAGCCATTGCTTCCCCTTCCACTGAGGCATTTACTAGTTCATCTATTCTTATGGAATAGATACCCATAATTGATCATTTAGAACCTACCTTTCAATGTCTTACCCTTTGAGAATATCATCTCCTTATCCTTGATTATTTCCCTACTCCCCAAAAATATGAGAAGCTTAACCATCAGCTAGGTTATGATCCCAACATTAGATGCATTACCCCCTTGGGGCCTCTAAGATGTCAAATCCACTTTAGCTATGGGGGAATTTACAAGCCCCTTAGCAATGATGCCATCCTCTCTTCACCTCAACTATCCACCTCCATCTTCTCTTACTTGGACAATCCAGACTTCACCAAAGTATACCTCCACAGGTGTGTCTAGAAAGGATTCATCTTAGGATGGTATGAGCATTGCTCACACACATTTATCTCAATTGAGACCCAAAAGCCTCATTAGAAACATTGTCTTGACTTCATTCTACCCAATAATAAGAAATCCAAACAACTTACCATTACCATTATTGAAGAAGAGACCCCTTCCTCACCAACACCCCCTCCACCTGAGTGTGAAGATGAGGACATCATCCCAACTAATTTTTTTTCATTAACATGATTATCCTTGGCCCCCTTAATTATTAAAAGGAAGGGGTGCCTATATTCATCCCTTTAATCCATCTTGAACTGGTAGGAGAGGACTCTCTTACCATTAACATGGTTTAGTTCCAGGATGATGATTCTATTCTCACCTACCTTGGTGCACCTGATTCCTCCATCCATAAATATTTACCTTTAGTGACCTTAGCCATGTTAAATGAATCCACTAATAATATTTACATAGGTACTTTGAGCAACCCTCATATTTTGAAACTAGGTCACTCTCTCACCCTTGAGGAACTTCAAAACTTCTTTACCTTCTTCTATGACTATAGCATTGCATTCACCTAGTCATATGTTGACATACCTAGTATTGACCCAACCATTCCCACCCATAACATTATAACCTATCATGATGCCAAGTCTGTCAGACAAAAACTTTAATGAATGGATCCTCTCATAACCCTTCTTATCAAAGAAGAGCTTCAACACCTCCTCTTTATCAACTTCATTCAACCCATTGATTATCCCCAATGGGTTTCAAACATCATGCCTATCAAAAACGCCATAGGGGGATTATGTATCCATGTAGACTTTCATGACCTCAACCTTGCCTACCCAAGGGATGACTTTCATTTACCTAACATTGACCAAATCGTTGATCTTACAATAGGCCATGAGATGTTATCTCTCATGGATAGTTCTCAGGCTATAATCAAATTTTGATTGCCCCTAAAGATCAGCACAAGACATCCTTTATCACCCCATGGGGAACTTTTTATTACAGAGTCATTCCCTTCAGTCTTAATAACATTGGTACAACCTAACAACATTCCATGACATATATTATCCATGACCTTATCCATACAATCATTGAATACTATGTGGACCACATTCTTGAGAAGTCCAAACTTCATAAAGACCACTTAGTCATTCTCAAGATTATCTTTGAGTGACTTATCTATTATCATGTCTGCCTCAATCCCAAGAAATGTATTTTTAGGGTTTTATCAGGCAAACTTCTTGGTTTCATCATTTCCCTTCAAGGAATCAAGGTTCATCCAGCCAAAATTAAAGGCATCCTCAAGATGTCACCTCCAACCAATCTTAAGCAACTCCACAGTTTGCAGGGGAAGCTCTAATCCATTTACCGATTCATCTCCAAGCTCTCTGATTAGTGTCAACCCTTCCACCACCTCTTGAAGAAGGACATTTCTTTCAAGTGGAATGTTTATTATTAAAATGCCTTTGATTCACTCAAAGAGTACCTTCTATCTCCACCTTTCCTCACACCTCCTAAGGATGACCAACTTTTATACCTTTATATTTCTACCACTAACCATTCCCTAGGGGCAATTCTTTCCCATCAAGATGAATAATGAAAAGAGAAAGATATATATTACATTATCTACACACTTTTTGAGTATGAGACTCAGTACACACATACAAGGAAATTGTGCTTGGCTCTAGTATTCATGGCACCAAACTACACCACTACCTTCTTAACCATAACTTTTGTCATAACTAATACTGACCCACTCAAGTACATGCACTCTAAGCCATATCAAAAACAATGTATGGCTAAGTGGTTCATGCTTTTAGCTAAGTTTCACCTTGAGTTCCTCCAATAGGAATTAATCGAGGGGCAAGTCATTTCCAACCAATTAGTTGATGCATCCATAACAAAAAACTAACCTCCTATTGAATTTCCATAAGATTCTATCGTAATCTTATCTCAAGCTAATTTCACCAATCAAGTAACCATGTTTTTTGATGGTTCTAAATGCCAGTGTGGTGGGGGAGCTAGTATCATCCTTATCCCTCTTAGTGGTGAACCACTTCCATTGTCATTTAAACTTGACTTCAAATGTACCAATAATGTGGCTGAATATGAAGCCCTAGTAATAGGTCTCCAAACTACATTAGCCTTAGGAGTCAAAATAATCAACATCTTTGGCAACTCCTAACTTGTGGTCAATCAAGTCAATGTCATCTGCCAGTGTAAGAATGAGATTTTGTAGATATATAGGTAGTTAGTTATAGAAATTTAACCTCATTTGAGCACTACCATATTGAAACCACCCTAAAATACACCAACATATTTGTCAACACCATGGCTTCTCTTACCTCTTAGATGCTGTCAGTACCCTCAGAATGTAAACTATCAGTAATTGTCCATTGCATCATTAAACCCTCCTACACTAAATCAGACAATCCAACCATCTTCAGTATGGAGGAGATTTTGCCTGACCTTTGGTATCATAAAACCTTTAAATACCTTCACCTTGGCATAGTTCCCTCTTACATCTGTAGGAACGCTCATGGAGAATTTATTCAAAGCATCTCTCATTATATCATTATGGGAAGAATTATTTACAAATGCAGTTTTGATGGCCTCTTATTTTGTTGCCTCTATGGTCTAAATCCTCTCATGCTATCAAAGAAATGCATGATGGTGTTTGTGGGGCCCACTTTAGTAGACTCATTATGGCTAAACACATCCTTTGCCTAGGCTATTACTGGCCTACTCTTAACCAAGACTGTTTTGATTATGTGAAAAAGTATGTCAAGTGCCAACAACATGTTAATCTACATCACGCACCTAGCCATAGTCTTCATGTCTCCACCAATTTTTATTTTTTTTCACAATGGGGTTTGGGCATTATTGGTGAGATTAACCCTCACTCTTCATAGTGACATCACTTTATCATCATTGTGACTGGATGTTTCACCAAATGGGTGGAGGCCATCCCTCTTATCTTGACAAAAGTTGAAAAAATTATCAAATTTCTCACCCATCACATCATCTGCCGCTTTGGTGTTCCCCATAAGGTCATCACCAATAATGGAAAATCCTTTAAAATAAACAAGTTTAGGGCCTTTGTGATGTATTTCATATTAAAATTAGCTTTTCATCCCTTTATCATCCACAAGAAAATAGACAAGTAGAATCCTCTAACAAAGCCCTTAACAACATGCTTACCAAAATGGTCAATGCCTCTAGTCAGGTTGGTAACTCCACATCCCTTTTGCCTTATGAGAATATCCTAATAGCATCCAAACCCCTATAGGTGCTACACATTTATCCCTCATGTTTGGAGCTAAAGTTGTGTTGCTTCTCAAGGTCCAAATACCCTCTCTTTCCATATATTTGCATGACCTTATTTCAGAAGATGATTACCATCAAGAATGTTTAGCCCAACTTGATATACTTGATGAGCATCATTTGGCCACTCTTTCCCATCTCCATGTCTATCAAGAATGAATCAATCATGCTTATAACAAACACCTGAAAGTGTAAGACTTCAATATCAGAGATCTCATCCTCAAGAAAAATCATGTAACTAATATGTAGAAAAGAAAAAGGGGCAAATTAACTTTCAATTGGCTTGGAACCTACATCATAACACATAAGTATGGATCAAGAGCTTATCATTTTTTCTCTCTTGAATACAAATCAGAACTTGAGCCTCTCAATGCTTCACATGTGTGTCCTTTCTATTGTTAAAGAAGGATCAAAATCACCATCAGTCTAACTTAATCTCATCCCTTGCAACCACATTAGTTTTCCTCTTTTTAGGGGTAACTAACTATAGTTGAATCATGTGATTATTCATCATAGTCATAGCCTAATCTTGAACTATGGGTACCATGGTTCTACCTATGGCATGACTCTCATGGTACTTCCCATCTCCTTGAGGTTAGTTCCTATGGTCATCATCACCTACACCTCTTTTCACCTACTAAACCCTCTTGTACCTCTAGCTTTGCCTTCGTAAAGGTAACCCCTTGAGCATGTATAAACAAGTTTATGTCAAGTAAAATCAAATAAAAGCAAAAGCAATATCAAAGTCACAACCAAATCATGGGACATTCTTAGCATTCATAGATTTTTCCCTTGAAGGACAACCATTGAAAACCTATCTAAATTTTCAAAATGTAAGGTGGACTACTCTCTTGAAGGATAACTATCACAAGCATTTGAACTAGGTACATAGACTTAGACCACTCCCTTGAAGGATGGCTAAGTAAAGCACTTGTCAAAATCTAGCATTTTTTTGGAAGCTTCCCATATCAATTAGCTTCCCCAACCCCAAGGAAAGTCAAAATAATAAATAACCCATAAGCAAAAGAAAAATCAATAAGAAGTACCACAACCAACTCTCCTAAAAATAATAACCTCAAAAAGTTAAAATTGGATCTCCTAAGTAGACTTCCTACATCGATCAGTCTATACATTATATATGAGCATATGATTGCTTAAACTATCCTCTTGGGAGCCTATAGAAGAGACATGCTAGTCTTATCAAAGGTTCCAATTTCACCCATTCTCCCTCCACATATCATATGCATGGGACTATGAGCTTACTTGACACAATGTGATCAAGATACCTATTTATCAACCTAAGCATGCTAATGTGAATCATTTGAAAGGCTTATTTTGACTAAACCAATCCAACTTTAGGTTTTATTTTGGTCCTTAGCAATGAAAAGGCATCATGTTTCTTTTCTTATCCTCTATTGGTTCATGTAGACATACCTCTCATAATTATTATCAATTTCCTAAACATTTAGTTTGTTATCCACTTACTTTATGTATTTTCATCACACTTATGCTCCTATTCATATTGTATCTCTATGATCAGGAAAAAAACATCACATTCAAAATGTAAACATCACGAACCATGCCCAGGAACTACACCATATCTCTATCTTTGATCAAAACACAATGTAAGCATATCAAAATAGACCATAAACATAATCCTATCCATTAATCATCATGACATCATATCATCAGAAACACTAATTACACCAGTCATCACCATAAACACAAACCAAATTAATGAACAAAACATCATGGAGCATAACATATACCATCTACCAATCTAACCATTTACTAGGACATTACAACAATTCATCTTACAAACAACACATTAGGTAACAATAAATAAAGCCAATATGTAATCATATGACATACATCCATCAATAACACATCCATGAACAAAATTAGAATATCATAATTATTTGTGTGACATCACAATATTATATCTAAGAGATTAAAACATGAAAAAATATATAGAGATAATAATAAATTAACGAAATAAAAAATTACACTATTTTTTATTGATGTAAAATTGCTTGTTAAATGATATTTTTATATTAATGCACTTAATATTTTTTTATAGTTTTTAGTGTTTGGACAAGGCATGTACAAACAACTAGGGTGTAAGGTTCAAGAATAAAGGGTTATGTTATAGGGCTTATAGTTTTTGGGTCAAATTTATTTATATATACCAAATAATTATACTATGGAGATAATTTCACTAAGACAAATCTAATGACTATTATTTTATACGAGTGCTTAAAAAATCAAATTAAAAAAATCTTGAGTTATATTATTTTATTGAGAAAAATAATTTTGTTATGGATTGTAGATTTTTTTTTCGAATCCTTCAGTATAGAAAATAATTAAAACAATAGATCTAGAAAAGTTGTACCACAAAACATTTTCCAAATCTAAAATCTGATACCATTTGTAATGAAATTAATTAAATTAATTAAAATAATTCAAAACAATGGGTGCAAATATAATTATCAAGAATGGAGAAGCAACAATAAATCACAAAATGAAGTGCATAATAGTGTAGATCCATATCAATAAATGATAACAAAGTAAAACACAAGAAATATAAAATGAAGCCACTTCTAGGAGGTAACCTTTATAACTATATAATCATAAATAAATTTATAATATGATCGTAAAAAACTAGCCACTACATTTTATATATACCTTATTTAAGGTATGGTTACTCAATAGGAAAAATCTACATACAATATAAAAACATAATAAAATGCATAAGGAAAAGGTTATGTAGCTCACAAATCAACCACACATATCCATAGAAATACTATAGATTAAACGTGTAACACACTTTGTGCACATGCATGTATTACAAAATATTTTATCCAATTTGTAACCAAACTTCTCAGGTTTAATTTCAAATAGTATACCTTTATAATGACATTTGAGTTTTCAATAATTTTTTTTGATACATTAGTATTAAATAAATATATATGCATAGTGTACTATACTTTAGTATTTATTTTTTTCCATCTTAGTTTAGTTGGTTCTTTCAATTGTATATTGAGTTAGCTTGAGTTTTGGTGTTTTTTTTTTAATTTCTTTTAGACATTAAATTATTCATTAATGATGATACTTTGAATTATAGTATATATTATTTAAATCTTGATTACTTTTATTTAAAATAATAAGATATATTTTACTCTTGATATATATGTGAGATATTTATTTATTTGATTGGGTAAAATACAAATTTTGGAAGGTATTATAACCTCTTAAAAAATATAGAAGCTCAAAAGAGTCACTTCAGCGAATGGTCCATGTGAAATTAAACCATAGATAGCTCTAAACCATAGCCCCAAAAAGAGACACCCTTGCCTAAAATAAAAACCACCCAAAAATAGATAGCCCTACACTAAACTTCTATTATCACAAAACATACACACAATCTTCTTAAAAAAAAAAAAAAAAAAAAATCCTTTGTAAAATTATCCTCCTCCAAAACGAAAAATCATATTAAAAGAATTCAAAACTGTGAATCTTACAACTTTTTTTCATTTTTTAAAACTTCGGTCCACTCCCCCTTCTCATATGCCATCCCGGAGCAAAGGGGGATTGGAATCTTAATTGATTTAAAAGGCTCAAGTTTGTCTTTCGAGAGCTCCGATGAATCTGCCTGTAAGATTATTGTTTTGATTCTTAGTGCCACCTCACTAGGGATAGGTTGTTTAGAGGTTACGAGACATAATGTTCTTCCTGCATCATGGAAACTACAAAGAGTACATATCGATTAAATTAATTGCATTTGTCAACTCATGCAAGGCCCGTGAATTGCCCATGATAAATTACATTTGTTTGCTTGAATTTGTTTTAAGTGAAACTTAGCGAATTCTTTATAAAGAGTTGAAAAGACTTATTTTGTCGACTTGAATTATGCACTCCATCGGAGTCTTTTAAATTTGGACATACGTCTTATTTTAGTTTTCACACTTCCTCCTCTCCGACACCAATTAAGATTATGATAAATCCCTTGGAAAGGGTGATTGGGTGGACATTGAGACTTAAATGAAGGGGACCAAAACGATATGGATAATTTATAAATACCCTTACGAAAATAAAGATATGACCTAAGAATTTGAAATTAGAAATTCAAGCCATAATGAAGTTTAATTAATGGTTGCAATTGATGAAGATTTTCTAAGTGATGTCACACATGAGTATGCTTATCGTCATTTTATTTATTTTCGAATGTTTATAGTGGTTTCCGTTTTAACTTCAAAACAACTAAAGTGGAATGTTATCTTAAGATTTATCTTTAAAGTTTATGATCGTATTTTGCTATATACAATAATGTAATTATTTTATTTATATTGATCTGATATAATTAATTATATATGTTTTTTTAAGATCATTTTGAGAGAACATATAGTGTGTGAATGTATATAAATTTATGATAATGATATTACCATAATTTTATTGTCTCACACACAAAAAATTATAGTTAATTTTAAAGTAGTACATAAAAATGCTAAATATCTAAACATAATTTAATGAATGGTAATTTATATATAATTTTCTTATTATAATTAAATAAAGAATTATAGAAATTTTATTTTTTTAATTATTTAATCATATTTTACAACTAAATAATAAATCAATCAATCTAACACTGGACAACAAAGAAAAAATCTTTAATCTTTAAAATTTTACCCTTTTTTTTCCCTTACATGTTTCTTATTTCAATCGTCCTTTTATTTTTTTCCTAATTGTTTTATTCATTTAATTTTTTTGTTTGAGTTTATTTTATGTAGTTTACTTTTAATAATATGTCTAATTTTTTGTATAGATTTCAATCAGTGGTGTTTTTCTTTTTAAATGTCGATTATTAATTAAAATTGAATATATTTATGACAATATAATTTTTGAGCATCTCAAAATTCTATTACAAGAACACCTCACACACACACACACACACCCATGAATGAGATCACTAGATATCATTATCAAAGCAACCATTATACTTATGTTACAAATTCAATATAATATAAACAAATCAAATATGAAATATTTTGACATCTTTTACATATATTTATCTAAGATATATATGCTAGTTTAATTTATTAATCCTCAACTAATTATGTTAGTTCAACATATAATTTTATCTGAAAAGCCATTACATTTTTTATTTTCATAATTGATTTTTATATAGTTTAACTCTATTTTAAATATAATATTATATATATTTCTTTTTATATTATTTTGATTAAAGTAAGCTGAACTTTGATGGGTGTGGGTACCACCCCAAACACATTAGGAGGTTCGGGTCTCCTCCAAACCGAATAAAGATTGAAAAGGAACAACACATCAGGGGTACAAAGGGATTTAGTCGAAAAAGGTACATTAGTGACCAAACAAGGGAGAAAAAAGAGAAAAAGCAATAACTACATTTGACTTGTTCAGGGACTGGTCAATTTTGACAAGATCGAAAACCATTATAAAGGAAGTGCCACTTTGACATTTGACTGATGTGGAAACTAGCTAATTTTCATTGGATCGAAAACAACCTAGATTGAAAGAGGCCCAAGTCTCAGAATACCATCAAAATCTCCAACAGACCGATTTTAGCTGGATCAAGCATCAAACCAAGAGCAGTAAAAAGACAAAACCAACGGGAGCTATTCAGATAAAAGAAGCCAACCGAAGACAAAAGATGAGTCTGGAACAATGGAAACAAAATACACCAAAGCATAAAACTACTGAGAACCAGCAAACACCTAGGGGAAAATAGAACTGGAACAAAAATAAACAAAAGAGGGATCATTAGGGCATCCTTATCATTGATAGTTGGAGTTCCTACAGAAATCCACAAGCTTATTTTCGGAACACAATAGTTCCATGTCTAAGGAGATACTCAACCTTAACCATGTCTTTTTTATCGAATCGTCCTTTCCTTTTCCTTTTAAACATAGTCCAGTCTCCCTTGTTCAGACTAAGAGAAAGAAGATTAACAAGATCAATTCCCGTGGAGTCAGGGCAGAATTCACTAGAGACCCTCTGGGGACTTTGATTCCGCTGAACCTACTCGCTTGCCAAAGTCGGCGTTCAATCTTTTAGTGGGGCTTGGACTCCCTATGGGATAGAACAGGAAATTTATTTTGGATCAGCACTATCATCCTTGAAGATCTCAATACGATTCTCCTTTTCTACTATGAGATGACAAGGAAGAGCATCCTTCCACCAATTTATCAACTTCTTCGCTTTCTGTTTAACATTGAGGCAATCCTTAGAGAGGTGTCCAATCTCAAAACAATCCCAACAATGAAATGGAATACCTTCAATGTCTTGAGGCTAAAGCTAATACCGATTCTCAAATTTAAGCTCAAATTTATTAGGTAAGGAGGCGAAGGTATCAACAGGTACAAGGATTCTTGCAGACGTAGTGTGGGAGAAAACAGTAGTGATGGAATCAATAAGTTGGAACTCACCAATGAGATTCCCAATGGCTTTGAAACAGGGGGTGGATCAGAACTGGAGGGGGAGATGAGGGAGACAGACACAGATGGGTCGAACATTGAAGGCTTCATATTTTGGGTCAAACAAATGGAACTAGGGCTTAACCACGAAAGGATGGAGATCAAAGCTCCACATCTTCTGTTGAATCTTTGCTTTATCTTCGAAACAGTCAAAATCTACAATAAAAAACCTACAAGCACACAAATAGATTTCCATGTTACCTCTCATTCGAGTGAGCCAGTTATGATAGATCAATGGATAGAGAGTGGGTTTCTCAGGCCAAAAATTCACAAATCTGTAGATAAGTCCTCTTTTGGAGAACCATTCTACATTTTTCCGCACTGCTTCTATCTCTGCCTCACCTAAACCAAAACAGGATGTGACGAAATAGGGAGGGAGTGGCAGGGGGCAAGTCATCAATAAGATCAATAGACTGGGTTGATATAAAGTTCTTATCTGCAGCAAGAGAGACCCCATGCGCCAACAAACGAGCCTTGCCATTAATCATTGACACGTTCTCCTTTCCTTCCAAATGAGGATCCAGCTTGGTAACTGCACCCATCATAGAAATAAAATCGTAGCTGCCCTTGTTTCCCCTGCCACCTTGGCCATCAGCAAATGCCTTGCAGCCGTTGGTATTCAGGATAGAAGTGCGCTGGATGAGAGTAGAAGTAGACCTGGAACCAGATCTGAGCTGAGGGTTCAAAAACAGGTAGGCGAATTTGAATTCGCTTTGGGTGCGGAGGGGCTAGAGTCGTTTGAAGCCATCGTTACGTTATCCAAAGAAACGTGTTGTTTCTTTTTATATATTTTTAGTTATATTAAAACATAAAATAAAATGATAGATTATATTAGTAGTAAATTTCATGGCCACGGCTCTAACTGTTAAAAATCGACGTTTCCTTGGAAAGCCTAAGCATAAGTTGAACATTAAATATAACTAATTGTGTAGTGTTTAAAATATTATCCTTTTTTCATTATTTTTTTTACCATTGTTTATATATATATATATATATATATATATATATATATATATATATATATACTTTTAGTTTACATTGTTTGTATTATATTTTTTAATTTTTTGATCATGTTTTCAATTATTTAAAAGTGAATACATTTACAACATTACAATTTTTTAACATCTTGAATATTATTATAAGAACCCTTCTCAACACAATAATAATCATTAATAATATATAAATATTAACTAAATTCTTTTCTATGTACTCGACAATAGACTCCTTTCTTTGTTAGAAAATTTGACAAAAGTGAAAAAATGATTTTGAGCAGATACTCCTTGATACAATAGTTATTGCCAAAATAGTGATAATTGTGGATGGTGAGAAAAGGTCTTCGACATTATATGTTGGTCCTCCACTCACAATTGGTGATATCCCTCCAACATAAGTCATGGGAGGAAACAATGATGATGGTTTCGCCATGAAATACACTACAACTGGTGTTGAAGGTGAACTTGCAGGTGCAAAGGAAGATGAAGGAACAATTTATGTCATTATGCCACTGCTAGAACTTGCACCTACAAGTGCATGCATTAAATTATGTTATCTACATTTTATGTGTCATAATATATGAATACGACTCATAGAGAGAAAGGTGTGTATATCTACAAATGGATAAGGAGCTTGATAACTTACAACTACTCACATGAAACAAATAGACCAATTATAACTTCTTCTACAAAACTTGAATTGTATAGTTTTTAGAACAAAAAAGTAAAACTAAGTACCTTTCAATTGGGTGATTGGTGGAGTAGTTATATTTTAGGCATTCGGTAGAGTAAAAACCTGTGTTTGATTAATGAGAAATCCAAGCAGATTGGTGGAGGTAAACAACTAATTAAAAAATAAAATAGAACTATTTAACTAGGTAGGATTTAAGATTAGATTTAAATTTTAAATTTTAAATTTTGAAATGCTTATCGCCCATTCATGTAAACAAAATAGATCACCATTAATAATAAGGGTGGTAGAAGGAGAAGGCAATTGATGGAGTAACTTATCAGGAGTTGACGTCAACTATCAATGTGACAGTCCATGTTGAATGTACGTATTGTTTATGTTCAATGGTGTGCAGTGGGGTTGTGTCCTGCATAAAAATTATTGTTATTACTTTTTGTGATTTTGTAGTCCAAGTCACTAGTGTTCTTTGTTTTTTGGTTAGAAATGGTTAATTATTCTCTAAAAAAGACTATAATATATCATTGATAATGATCTCAATAATATTTATATCATATAAAATGTCTATTTATATTCTATGGTTTCCTGTAACATAACCCATGTTAGAGTGAGATATGCTTGAGGATCTACTGGATATAATCAAATACAACAATAAACCCTATATGGAGTAATGAAATCCAAAAGAATATTCCAATAGAAGAGTAGAGTCTTCACAATAAGAAAATCATATTAATATGTATTAATAAAAAATTACATAAGAGGGTTCCTTATACAAATAGAAAATAGACAAGTCCAATTATCCTCATATATATATGGGATTATTTTATCTGAAAACTTTATTAAACTTATGTAATCTTGACTAAACCATATAAACAAAACCAAGTGAAACAAAAGTCTTTAGCAATAACCAATAAATTTAGAATGATCATAAAACAAATTATTTCCATATAATTATGCCTAACTTTATAATATATAAGGTGAGAATTTCACTCTTAAAAATAGAAGAAATAGAGTCCATACAAGGAACTAAATATATTGAAAATAATTTCAAATTAAAACATAAAAGAGTAGGTAATTTTTGTGTAGACAAATGATTCTCAAATAAATTTTATTATTATGCCTATAACAAGAAGTTAATTTTAAATAAATAGGTAGTTTTTTAAATATTTTATACGTAAGTTTACAATTGTTAAATACAGGTAAGAAGATTGATTGTAGCATATCACATAATTTAGTATATAAAATGATCCATATTTTTTGAGCAAATAAATTTTGGAGACTTATATAACATTTTTTTAAGTAGAAACATATTATAATTAAATTTTTACAACTCCAAAAAATGAGTACACGAATTTCACAAACATACAATTGAAAACATAGAAATTAACGTCTTCTAAATCACAATAACATGGCCAATAAATTTAATTTTTTATATATGCATATATTTATATTTATATTTTTGAATTATCACAATCTAGAGAATAAATAATGAATATAAAATTATAAATAATTAAAAAATATGTATGATAAAAAAAATAATAAAACATCTTGTTACTCATTAAAAATTTGATGAATGCATTTCCTTTAATGCAAAAAAAGATTTCCTTGCAGTATTATAATAAATTAATTCCAACTTATTTTCAATATTCCAATTTCTGATAATTACTGATAATAAATACTAGTTTTTAAAAATGATTGGTAATAAATACTAAAAGTAAGAATATTTTTAAATTATATTGAAATAAAATTAAAACAACCTAAAAACTAAAATTAATAAAAATAAAAATAATTTTCTCTCTCTCTCACTCTCTCTCTCAATGAGTATATAAGTATTGTTATAATTTTTTTTTTTAAACTGTCAAATTAAACCCCCAAATCATATTTAAAAATAATAATATTTTCAAATTTAATTTTAAAAAATGAAAATATCTATACACCTTCGAAATTTAATCATTATGTAAGGTCTTAACAACAACAACACAACAACCCAAAAAAAAAATAGTAGTATGACTTTAAACGTTAAAAAGCAAAGGGACTATTTAAATAATAATATTTAAAAAAATTTAAACGACAAAAAAAGGGATTTTTCAACTAGTAAATTTAGACCTTATGTTATATTGAACGTGTGTGGATAGGAGTGGCAATAAAACATTTTTAGAGCTGAAGGTTAGGTCAAATAGTGTTGTCGACTTAACATTTTGTGCAGTTAAGGTGTTTTAGAGATGCTTATTTAACGCGTTTCACATTGATTTCCGAAATAAACGGTTGGATGAGGTCTTGTTTGATCTCCACTTAAGACCATTAAAAGTGGATGTTTCCATTTTTCATCGAGAAATACGTGTCAAAGGTTTATTACTCATAAAAATAGTCATCAGTGGTGGTGGTGGTGTTGGTGTGAATTTGAAAATATATAATATTTTTTAAAAAATTCATAAATATATGATCTAAATATTGTTATAGTAGGAAGTTCTATGTATAAATATTTGGTTAATTTGGAAATGGCGTGAATAGGGGAGTGAATTATGGGTTATGATCCTTTGTTTATTTGGTAGGGTTTATGGTTAGAAAAGAAAAATAAGATTTTTTTTTTTTTTTTTTTTTTTTTTTTTTTTTTTAATTTTTTTTTTTTAGCAAATTATTTTGAAAGAAATTTAGAAATATATTTTAAAAGAGTTTATAAGGTTAAATTTTGTGTATAAGGGAAGAAAGTTTTTGTGGAGGATCTTGCTTAACTTTTTTGCAAAAATATTTTTCTTCTAATTTCAATTACTCTGAGTTTAAATGATGTTGGGAAAATTCCTCTCCCTATTATAATTAAACTCAATTTTGATGAACCTTTGAAAGTGAACCCAAATATCTTAATATTGTCTACTTTTTTATTTTTCTATATTTTAATATAATAATATTAATAAATTTAACAAATATTATTTATGTAATGCAGATTATATTATGAAAATAATTAATTGTATATTAATAAATATGACTTAATAAATAAACATCCAACATGTAAGGAAATACACTAAATAATAATTCTAATTACACACAAGAGACAATATTATATATATAACAAGAAATTTAATAAATGATCAATAAATAAAAGGTTTTATTTCTTCTCTACATGGAAAAACACTTGTTTAGAAAAACCGCCCCACACACTTAATAAACTGTGAAAAACATAACAATTAATAAAAATATGTTTCCATTAAGACTTTATTTGTTATAAAAATTTTGAGAGCTAATGGTTGGGTCAAATATTCCCATCGACTTAACATTTTGTTTGCAAAATAAACGGTCTATTAGGTTAAATCAAGTTGTGTTTTATCTCCACTTAGACAATAAAAAGTTGAATTTATCAAAGGTTTTCTACTCATGAAAATAGTCATCCAGTTTGTGGTGATGATGGAAATTTAAAAATATATAATATTCGTTGAATTTTTTCATAAAAATGTAATATTTAAATATAATATATATATTGAGTTAGTCTAGGAGGGGGTAAATAGGGGAGTGAGTTATGGGTTACACCCTCTCGTTTACTTTGTAGAGTTTATGGAAAGAAAAGAAAAATAAGATCTTTTTGGGATTCTATATTTTAGAAAATCAGTTTAGAAGCAATTTAGAAATATCTTTAAGTAGATTTATACGTTTAAAGTTCGTGTGTAAGGGAAGAAAGATTTTATTGGAGGATAGGCATATCCTTTTCAACTTCTTTGTAAAAATTTTCTCTTCTGATTTCGATTAATCCGAAGTTGAACAATGTTTGAAAAATTCCTCTATTTATTGTAGTTAAGTTTAATTTTGATGAAGCTTTGAAAGTGAACCAAAGTATCTTAACATTATATATTTTTTTCTTCTATATTTTGATATATTAATATTAAAAAATTTAACAATATATTATTTAAATTAACACAGATTATATTAAATAATTAGTTAATTGTATATTAATAAATATGACTTAATAAATAAAAATCAAACATCTAATAAAATACACCTAAAAAAAAACCTCTAACTACACAAAAAACTATTAAATACATATTAAGAAATTTAATAGAAATATAAATAAATAAATAAAATTGTTTCTTCTTTACATGAAAAAAACATGCTAAACCATGAAAAATAAAACAAATGATAAAAATATGTTTCCATTAAAATTTTATTTATTATAAAACAATAAACTATATGCTTTGTATGAATTAAAATGTTTAATATATATATTAAAACCAACACATCAACATACACTATTAAAATTAATTTACAAAAATTAATTAAATTAATTATAAAATTTAAGAAAACCTAAAGGAAAGAAGAAAAATACAGCCCATGAAACAACCGATCAGATAAAACTAAGACCAAATAAAAAATAAAATTATAAAATTCTTAAATCAAGGTTATTCCCAAGGGCAACCAAAATAAATACAATCCCACTAATTAATTAAATAAAAAATAATATATTAAAAAAGGAAAGGAAAAAAAAAAAACCACAAAAAAACACAAGTTTATTTAGAAACTAAAAAAATTCATCGTCTCACAATGATAAGTATTCAACAGAAAGGAGCGGTAATGTTCTTCAATTTCAACGAATAACAATAACATTAGAAAACCAACACGTCAGCCAACCCTAGCATGGATTTCTTTTCACAGTCCCTAGCATCTCACAAACTCTTGCAATTTATACTCACGATTTATTTTGCATTTCTGCCATTGCAACCAAGAATGGTAGAGCAAATTTAGTACACATAAGTTTGAGCCCCTATAGCTACTTGACAACGGATAAAAAGCTTCTAAGAAAATGTAATAGTAGGGAAAATCATGAGGAATGCAATAGCATAGAATATTTTACAGAAAACGCATTTGCAATGCAAATAAAACATTCCTTAAGACCTTTTTAACACCAAAATCTTCAAGGCATGGCCTCGTCCTGAGCTAAAGCAATGTTATTGCTATGTTACTACTACCAAGCAGCTATGGACTAATGGAAGGACAGCCTAAAATTACTATAATGGTCGAGGAGGACCATCTAAGGAAGACATATTTTACTGCCAATTGACCAACATAAATTATCGATTTGGGTGCCTACATATTTTTCGGATTTCTCCCTTAGTCCCGATGAGAGGATTGATGTTTCCCATCTTCACCATGGCAGACGCAAAATCTTTGAAGAATCTTTTCTGGTTTTTGGAATATTCTGTCACCAGAGAATCAGTAGACCCTCCACTGAATAGTTGTTGATCCGAGGTCAAAAGCCCTTTGTAGCTTCTCAAATTCTTATAGTACTTGTTGTCAAAGACAGTGGGAGTTTGGACATCGAAGGGTGATCGGTTGTTGTCACCACCACTGAAAGGGCAGTGGGCCTGAAGAGAAGTCGCAAATTCGGGATCTATGTTCGTTTCGTGGTAGATGCGATATCTGAAATGTAAGCACCTCGCTATACCAATTGTATGAGCACCTGACACAATCATAAGACACTTCCCACATGAAACCTAGACAGACATTTAACTTTAAAATCTTCATAGTCATATTGAATATTTGCTATTACCTGAAAGGGCAACCATGTTTTTGCGAGAAAGACCCTTGGCATGAAAATATGAGATGAGGTTGCTTAGGTTGAAATTGAAACCCGGAAGGTTGGCTTTGGCATCATCTAGTCTGGCGGTAATGGAGTCTCTCCTTCCCAGCCTCACTTTCCATGTTGGCCCTCCCAACTGTAAATCACAGGCACGGTGTTTAACACTTGAAGTCAACGGGCTGTATTAAGGTTGTCTACATTACACTGGATGATCTATCCATTTACTTTCATCTCGATGTTGAAAACATTGATCTAAATATCCCTTACACATATTACTTAAGAGATTTGAACTGTGAAAATACTTTCTGTTAAATTCATGAATACAGAAACAAGAACTTATCAAGAATTACTTTCTCTGCTGTTAAAATAGATAAAATAAATGCAGAAAAAATAATAATTACCTCGACAACAGAATCACGAGCAGCAATGGCAAGAATGTCAGCACAGGACACAACTCCTCTGCATGCCGCCTCCACTTTGGATTTGATGGCGTCGATCACTTCGAATCCTCCTAAAGAATGGTAGTTTGGAGGTGCAGGCTTTTCTCCAATTATGGTCGACGACTTGTCCAACAGTATCGACCCATCACAACCCTGAAATACAATATTCTCTATTAAATACTTGCAACTAGATAAACGAAGAAATTTCGACACCAGATGATTAAGGTTTCAGAAAATAAAAGATTACATCAACGAAGCAGTCGTGAAAGTGAAGACGAAGCAATTGTGCGGCTACCCCTCTTTGCTTGCCCACTTCCTCTTTCACCACAGCTTTGACTGTCGACACTGCCTTGGGGCAGGTTTTATTATAAAAGTTCGAATGGAGTTTTCCACTCGCAGGAGTAGTACACAAAATCGTCAGGGAAATAAACGCAATGAGACTACTAGTCGTCATGATGACTGAATATTGGAGCATACAAAAGAAACTGTAACAGTTCCTAGGCAGCCTCGGAATGGATAAATGCTAGCAGGAATATTGAATTTTTATAACGATTAAGGCGCTCTCAGGGAAACAATTGGAATATTGTTGTTGACAGTTTACCAGTTGAAAAGAAAATAGACGAAAGCGTCAAATATGTTGACGAGTTAACAAGGATACAAACAAAAATGTTAATTATCCTGTCCGGAACGTCTTACTCGCATTTTAAACTCTTCCACTAAAATTAAATTCTTCTGAAAAGAAAATCAAAACTGTTATTATCTTAGACTTGTCTTCGACAGGCGCCGCTTGGCGTCTTGAATGGGTCTGACGTGAACAAATTATATTCCTACGCGTGATTTAACGATGGCTTAGTCGAATCCACTTGCTAACAATGGTATTCAATAATTATTCTGTAAGCAATTGACATTTGTCAGCCAAGAAAATAACCAGTACTCACACCTATCTATTCGGATCGATCCCAACAAATCTGTCAACCAGCACTCACACCTATCTATGTATCTCTTTCTTTCATTTTACGTTTTACATGTTCCTTATCGCTCAGTTTCTTTGCTTTAGACACAATCAGATTATAATGTTTAAACTTCATTTCTTTTTCACATTACCATAAATCATTGTACAAAAATATTATCTTTCTGAGGCTTCCGCTGTTTCTGGTATAAATAATGGACGAAAATATAATGCTCTTACTTTCTTTTCGATTATCACGACCCATTTTTAACCATTGATATAAAACAATGGAAAATATAATGGTTACATGCTATAATTGTTATATAGTTCTATTTCAAATTTGTTCCTTGGAGATTGACACTAGGTGAGTCTGAGATTGAGGAACATTTATTTTTCATTTTTTTATTACAAGAAAATGTGTAAGTTTATTCGTCTCCAAAGATTTTCTTAGTTAATTTTGAAGATTAATTTTAATGATGACTGAAAAAGTTTAGTCATCTTTTACTAAAAGATGTTTAATTTTTATCAATATTATTTGTATATATGTTTTTAAGAGAGGATATACCAAATTAATTATATTGTGTTTTCATTTTTCTCACATCAACATTAAGAAGAAGTTAGTGGTCATCTTTTAAACTTATATATTAAACTAACAAATCGTCATGGATTTAATGATTCATATAATCTTACACCCATCACACATTTTTATACAATTTATAATATTATGAATATTTTTTTAAAATAAAAAGATTCATCTCAATATGTAGGGCCTTCATCTTCTGAATCTTCTTCATGGTACTTATTATATTGGATTATTGATATATATATTTACTCTTTTTAAAATTTGTTTTCTATATTATATTTTTTGAAGTGTGTAACTATGCTCTCCTTAATTTCTTTACATTGATCGTTGACACTTCCATAATCCAATCTCAACTTTTAGTATATATTAATACATAAATTAAATTAAATTAACTTAGATATCTTAAATCCATTTATTGGAAAAATGTGAGAAATAAATATTACTATAAAAATAACGATATCATATTACTACAAACATAACGGTATCATATTAATATATGTATAATTTTTAAATCATTTCAAATTTTCTAAATGTATATATAGAAAATCATTATATAACCCTTATTTAAGTTACATTTAAAAATATATTACAAAATCCATAAGTTTTTATTAATACATACAACTAATTTCACTATATTTGTATATTATGACAAAAAAATATATTAAATTAATATCATTATAATTTTAATTATTTTAAATGTAATTACTTAATAAATGATTCTTTTACCTCAATTTTCATACATCTAACTTTTTTTATATTTATTTATATAATATTAATTCTTCTAATTTATTTATCATTTTATTATGTGTAATATATTCAATACGTATAATGCAAAATATATCTTTTTAATATCACAATAAACTTACAAATATCAATATATCCTAATAATAATAATAATAATAATAATAATAATAATAATAATAATAATAATAATAATAATAATAATAATAATAATAATATTACTATACTAACTTTATATTATAAATTTATATACAAATTTAATCATAAACAATTTTGAACGAACCACTACATAACCTTTATTTTCTTCTCTGACAAATATCAATTGTTTACCGAATAATTATCAATATGTCACTCTTAGCCAGTTGTTTACAGAATATTGACCGTGATGGGTTCGACAAAGCAATCGTTAAATCTCTGCCACTCTTCAGCCCGTGGCTCACGTGAAGGGCTCTGAGCGACTGCAATCGAAGATAATGACAGCTTTGATTTTTCTCTGAAGCATCTAATTTTAGTGGTAGAGCTTAAAATGCCGGTACGACATTCGGGACGGGATATTTAAGATCTTTGTCTGTATTTTTTTTTAATTCGTAAACATATTTTAACACTTTTTGTCTCTATTTTTTTTTAACTCGTAAACTGTCAACAACGATATACTGTAATATTTTCCATATACCGATAGTTTACGTGAGAGCACCTTAACCACAAGAAAAATCATAGATTCCTCGCAATTATCTATTGCGAGGCTGCCTGCATCATCTTCTCTACTAAGAACTAGTTTATTTCTATACTATAATTTCCAATGATCATGAGGACTAGTATTCTTGTTGCGTTTATTTCCTTGGCAGGTTTATGTGCTACTCCTGCGAGTGGAAAACTCCATTCGACCTTTTATGAACAAAAGTGCCCCGAGGCACTGTCGACAGTCAAAGCTTTGGTGAAAGCAGCAGTGGCCGACGAAAGAGGGGTAGCCGCACAATTGCTTCGTCTTCACTTTCACGACTGCTTCATTCATGTAATCTTTTATTTTTCTGAAATCTTAGACATCTGGTCTTGTAATTTCTTTGTTTATTGCGTTGAAAATATTTAGTAGAGAAGTTTGTGTTTCAGGGGTGTGATGGGTCGATACTGACCATATCTGGAGAAATGACTGCACCTCCAAACAACAATTCTGTAAGAGGATTCGATGTGATCGACGCCATCAAATCCAAAGTGGAGGCAGTTTGCAGAGGAGTTGTATCCTGTGCTGACATTCTTGCCATTGCTGCTCGTGATTCTGTTGTCGAAGTAAATGTTCTTCTTTTCTATGTTTTTATGTATTTATGTATTCATTTGAATGACATAATAAATTAATAAGAAAGAGCAACTGTTCTTTCTTCTCTCCTCCTTTTATTTTCTTTTTATTTTTTTTTTTTGATGTTTTAGAGATAATTATTTTTCAAAAAAAATTGTGTAAAATATTTAGATCAGCTTGAAAATTAAATTTGTGTAATCTAAAATTATTTATTGAGTAATTGGGTTGTAATTCAATGATAAAGATGATATTTTAAAAGGTATTGTTTAGCCATTTACTTTGGTATAATTCTCAGAAGATACTTTAAAAAAATAAGATTGGGATGGTGCTCTGAACAAATTTGACGAAATGAATACTCTTCAATACTTAATACTAAGTCAAAAAAAAGTAATTTAAAAATATTGATCTAAAAATCACTAATACAATTTTATTCACAAACAATTCAGTGTAACGTAGTTTGTTATTACTTTTTGACAACAGAAATACAGCCTGTCGACTACACGCACAGGCGATAGTTACTTCAGGTGTCTAACCCTGTTTATGTGATTTCCAGTTGGGAGGGCCAACATGGAAAGTGAGGCTGGGAAGGAGAGACTCCACCGCCGCCAGACGAGATAATACCACTGCCAACCTTCCGAGTTTCAATTTCAAACTCAGCCAGCTCATCTCATATTTTGGTGCCAAAGGTCTTTCTACCGGAAACATGGTTGCCCTTTCAGGTAACAGCAAATATTCAAGACGAATATGCAGAGTTTCTAGTTAAAAGTCGATCTACGGTTTATGAGGGAAGTATCTTATGATTGTTTCAGGTGGTCATACAATTGGTATAGCGAGGTGCTTACATTTCAGAGATCGCATCTACCACGAAACGAACATAGACCCTGAATTTGCGACTTCTCTTCAGGCCCACTGCCCTTTCAGTGGTGGTGACAATAACACATCGCCCATGGATATCCAAACTCCCGCCGTCTTTGACAACAAGTACTACAAGAATTTGAGAAGCCACAAAGGGCTATTCACCTCGGATCAACAACTATTCAATGGAGGGTCTACTGATTCTCTGGTGACAGAATATTCCGAAAACCAAAACAAATTCTTTAAAGATTTTGCGTCTGCCATGGTGAAGATGGGAAACATCGAACCTCTCACCGGGGCGTATGGAGAAATCCGAAAAATATGTAGGCAACCCAATTGAGTGTTTATATTGGTCAATTGCCAGTAAATTCTGTCTTCCTAGATAGTAATTTTAGGTCGTCCTTCCTTCAGGCATAGCTGCTTGGTAGTAATAACATTGCTTTAGCTCATGACGAGGCCACTCCTTGAAGGTTTGGTATTAAAAAATATGTAAGGAATGTTTTGTGTGTATTTTAAGTGACAGTACAAAATGACAATGACAAGAAGAATCAAGAAAGCAGTTACATGTGAGATCTGATGTGTTTCTGGACGATGTTTTTTAAATACTGAAAAGTTCAATCAGTAGCATTACTCTTAGAAATAGTGAAGTAGAAACGATTATAAAGTGATGCAAATAACCATTATTTTAGAACTGCCTCGACATTTTTAACCTCCTTGAGAGCTAACAAGTGGCCACTGTGGCGCTTCAGCTATATTGGGGATGGGGAGCCACGTTAACCGCTCTATTATTTTTTCCATTGTCCAGCGGCCAAAGGGGCTCAAATTTATCTACCTACTAGTTTTCTTTCACATTCCTAGTTTTAGTGGGGAAATACAAAATAAATAGTTACTATTTTTTTCCAAGAAATTTGTGAGAAGTTAGGGTTTGTGAAAAGAAATGCATTTTAGGGTTAGACGACGTGTTGACATCTTGTTGGTTCTCTACTGCTACTGCTAGTCATTAAAACTGAAAAACATTTCTGTTTCTTATGTTGGAAAATTATCATTGTGATATATGGATTTTTTTATAACGATTGATTTTTTTTAATTTTTATTTTTATTTTTTTTAAATTTATATATTTATGTTTTAATGGGTTTTATTATTCTTTTGGGTGGGTTTTTATTGATTTTGGTTGTTTTTTGTGAATATATTTTTGTTAAGAGTTTTTAATTTTATTTAGTTTTTGTTTTATATGATCGTGTCTTTTCATAAATTAAATTTTTTTCTTTCTTTTAATTTTTTTAGATTTTATAATTGATTTTTTTAGTTTTTCTATCATCTCTATATGTGTTGTTTTCAATGAATTTTCAAAATTTCTCTTCATTATTATGTAAATTTTATATAAATTAAATTTTGTTATTAAAAGAAGATGTGTTTAGAAAATAGCACTATAGACAAAGAAAAGAAAACTTAAAAAAAAATATAACAATTATATTAGTTAAGATGAAAAGATAAACACTAGCAAAAAAATATAAAGGAGATCAAAAACAAATATTTACAATTTTACACATAACCCATTTTAAAGTATTCCATATTTAACCCCAGCTTATAGTATTCAATTTGGGTCAATTATTTTGTGTTTATTAAATAAAAATCAATGTTATTTTCTGTTAGTTATGAAACATTTTGTTCCTTTTATAATCATGAATGATTTTTGTATACAATATTTTCCACATTAATTATAATGAACATCACATTGTGAATCTAGCTTGTATGTATATATCTTAGTTGCATGTGTGAATTATTGTGTCACCATGTTTTAATTAAATTTGTTTAATAAGCACAAAATTATCATATAAAATAGAATATATTTATTTACAAATTAGAAATCAAACATTTTAATTCATAGTCTATTTTTTTTTAAAATAATTTTTTTAATAAAAAATAAACATTTTTATCTCACCCGATATATTAAGCTTGTGGAATAGTTTGTATAAACATTTATTTTTTCTATGTAGAAAAGAAATAAAAATTTATGTATTTTCTAATAGATATCATGCATATTTATTTTTCTTGTTATGTATTTAATGTTTTTTTTTATGTATAGTTAAATTTATCTCTTATTATATTTTTTAATATATTTTCATAAATATTTTATCTTCATTTATGTATTTAATTAAATAACAAAATATATATTATATAAAGAATAAATTATTAATTTTTATTAATATTACATAAAGTAAAAAGAAAGAAATGTAAATAATGTAAACATTTATTCTCTTAAAACTTCTTCCTATAATTTTTATATCTTTTAGAAATATATTTTTCTTTTTCAACTCTTACTTTATATAAATAAAAAAGAAGAAAAAAATAAAAAGAATAATAACTAATATTTTAAACTTTATTATCGATTCTCAAATTTTCTGTTTGATAGAGTTTATGATATTAAAATTAAATATAAAATTGTCTCGAATTTCAAATCTAACAACATTAAAATTAATTGCAAATTTACGTCCTCAAATAAAAGTCGTAACTTCAATTATATTGTTGGTCATCCGTAGAATGTTAACAATAAAATAAATAACTAGTAAACCTCGATTTTCTGAAAAAAAAATCTTGTCGTACGCAAAATACTTAGCCCCTTTGAAACTGTATTAAAATTCAGTTTAAGGAACTTTTCAAACACCATTCGACTTTAGATTAACTGAAATTTAAGAGACGTACACTTACAAACTCCCTAGAACGTATTTTTAAATTTCTTCTAAAATAGTTCTCCAAAGATTTTTCTTTCCTTTCTACAAGCTCCGCAAAATGAGCGAGGGGGCCCTAACACACAATGTACACTAGTGATCACCACATTCCCCTCACTAGATTAAATAGATATTTGTACATAAAACTTCCTAATATAATAATATTTAGATATTATATTTTTATAAAATAATTTGAACGATTATTATATTTTTAAAATTCATGTGGATAACCGTTTTCATAAGTAGGAAACTTATTATTCGTATTTCTTGTCGATAAATAGATACATCTAACTTGAAAACGATTTTCTTGAGTAAGAAACTTATGACTCATATTTCTTGCTGATAAATAGATACAATTACTTTTTGTGGTTTATGCAACTAAAAGGGGTAAAAATTTATTGAAAGAACCCGAAGGCGAGAAATTACATACCCATGTCCTGCTCAAGAAGTTGAGTCAGAGCAAGGGCTAAAATATCAGGGAGCATCTGTTGATCTTGAATACACCAATTCGGCCCATTCTCCGAGGCCCATTTAGCTAACCCATCAGCGACCCCATTCCACTCACGGGGAATATGCTTAAAAGACATAAACACAAAAGAAGCACTCATCTGACGAATCTGTTTAATCACTGTGGCCAGTTGCCAATCAATACTATCAACGTCACTGTTATTCACCAGATTAATAATCACTTGCGAGTCAGATTCACAGATAACACTAAGAAAGCCTTGTCTACAACAAAATTGAACTGCCTCCAGGATCGCTGAAGCCTCCATCAGATTATTAGTATGGTGACCTTTGTAAATGGAGAACAAGAAATGAATTGAACCATTGTTGTCTCTGCCCACGCCTCCAATCCCAGCCGGCCCAGGATTGCCTTTGGATGAGCCATCCACATTTACTTTAATACGTTCCTCCATGGGAGGAGACCAACATCCCAGGCAGATGATCGGGCATGCCTGCCATCTGTTCCTGAGCGTGGGATGCGCATAGTGAAGAGAGGAAACAACAGTGGGCATAACAGGGGAAAGCCACTTAATAATATTGGATGCAGCAGGGTCCATTTCTGCCGTATGATCACACTTGACATGAAGAGTTTCTTGAATAGCGATTAGGACTTTCAGCCACACCTTCCTTGGACCAACACCGGACTCACGAAAAATCCTTCCGTTTCATTCAATCCAGATATTCTAGAGAATAAACATCGGACCAATTACCCACGCGGTTTGCAGGATAGACGCCTTGGTAGGAGGTCGACCAAGGTGCTGCCAGAATTCAGTCAGGGAGGAGACATGCCAACATGGGCAGCCCAATGCTTCCCACCACAGGTGCCATAATTTCCTAGCAAAGGAACATTGAAAGAACAAATGCGCCCCATTCTCTTCACTGTCATGGCAGAGAAAGCAAATTGAAGGCCCCTGATATCCTCTTTTGTAAAGATTATCCCAGGTCAGACATCGGCTGTAAGTGAGGGTCCAAAGAAAGAAATTGCATTTCAGCCAGGAAGCTGAGCTCCAAATTTTCTTTCCCCATTCAAAACCACCTCTCCAAAAGAATTCTTAGTGAGCTTCTGATAGCCCGAAGAGACAGAGTATTGCCCATTGGCTTCACCCCCCCAAGCCAGGATATCACTCTCCATCAGGGAGCTGCAAACTCTTCCAGCAAGGATCTAAGATAACTCTTGCCGGATCTTCACAGTCCCTCCTTGCGGCCAATCCGACTCATTCTTCCATTTGTATGCAATGATAGGCCCCAAGCTATAAGCCTCTTTATAATGATCAACTGTGGTCCATCCAGCACTGAGAAAGGATTCCCACAAAGGCTAAAACTGTGGATGGGAGGATCAAAGGGCAGGAGCTCTGTTCCAAGAATCTTCCCAGAAAAGCACATTCCATCCTCTGTTACAGATCCAAAAGACGCTGGGCTGCACCAGCTGCGCTCCAAGTTTAAGGGTGTTCCACACCATAGACCCTCTTCCCTCAATAGGCATCTTGGGAATCTCAGACGGGATGACCCCTGGGCAATACTTCAGTGATAGGATGCGAGCCCAAAGGTGGGATTGGCTGGTACACCACCGCCAATACAGTTTAGCCGCTAGAGCCTGACTAGACAAAATAGCCGATCTCAGCCTAAGTCCACCATCCTTCTTTGGGTGGCAGACAGTGTTACAATTACCTAAACTCCATTTTGAATTCCTAAGATTGCCACTCCACAAAAATTGCCGAGATAGAGCATCATATTCCCTGAGAAAATACATCGGGGCAACTTGGACCATACTGCGATAAATGGGCAATGCTTGAATCACGGATTGCAAAAGAGTCACCCTCCCTGCAGTCATGAGCCAATGATGGGTCTAATGATTAACCCTCTGCCTCAGTTTATCCAGTACATTCTGCCAAAAAAGTCTAGGCTGCCTACCAACCACAATGGGAATCCCTAAGTAAATCACTGGGAGAGACTGCATTTGAAAATGCAGGATAGCTACAATCCTTCACTGGATAGGCTCAGGAGTATTAAAGAAAAAAATGGAAGATTTGTGCTTGTTGATTTTCTGACCAGAATCCATTAAATAAACATCCAAGGTGTTTCTAAAAGCTTGTGCCTCCCTAATCTGGGCCTTACCAACCAGAATGGTGTCATCCACAAATTGGAGATGAGTCAGCTTAGCTAACCCATTTCCCCACTGCCATACTTGAATCACATTTTGTGAAGCATGAAACTTGATAAAATGGCCCAACCCCTCAGCAAGAATAATAAACAAATATGGAGAGAACGGATCTCCCTGGCAGAGACCTCTTAAAGCCCCAAAAAGCCTGGAAGGCTCCCCATTAATGAGGACTAAGTAAGAGGGCGTAGTAACACAGCTAAGCACCCATTTTACCCAGTCCTGCCCAAAGCCAAAAGCCAGAAGAATTTTTTGCAAAAATCTCCAATCAACCCTGTTGTAAGCCTTAGCCAAGTCAAGCTTTATAAACATAGCCCTCTCTTGGAAAGTAGACATAGAGTGGATTGCTTATGAAGCAATCACCACTCCATCCAGGATTTGCCTCCCTGCTACGAAGCCCCCTTGTTCCTCAGAGATGATCATGGGGAGCCAAGCTTTAAGCCGTTCTGCAATGAGCTTAGTGATAATTTTGTAGACCATATTACAGAGTGCAATGGGCCCAAACTGGTCCATCTGATTAACCTATTTCTCTTTCAAGATCAGCGCTAGGAACGTAGCATTAAATGCTCTGAGCATTTCTTTGTTGAGGAAAGACTCTTGCATAACCTCCACTAAGTCCTAGCTAATAATGCTCCAAAATTCTTGAAAAAATTTAGCTGGAAAACCATCCGGCCCTGGTGCTTTACCTCTGCGCATGCTAAACACCACTCACTCAACTTCTTCCTTATCAATCAGTCTCATTAGCGCTTCATTCATCTCTGACGTGATGAGAGGGGGTATGCCACCCAAGACCTCACTCTCCTCCTGTTTAGCTGCAAGTGGAGCGCTAGAAAGGAGCACAGAGTAAAATCTAATAGCTTCCATGGAAATATCAGAAGGGGAAGTAACGTGGATTCCATCCACCGTCACTAGAGAAGATATAATGTTCTTATTGCGCCTCACCTGGACTGACTTGTGAAAGAAATCTGTATTCCTATCACCTTCCTGAAGCCAGTCAATACGAGCCTTTTGTTTCCAAAAGATCTCTTCCCGAAGTTCCCATTCTGACAGGTCATTCAAAGCTAGAAATTCAGCCTTATGAAGATCATCTGTCAAGCCAAAATCAAGAATTTTTTTGGTGACAATGTTCAGCTGCTCTTGCGCCTTCTTTTTCATAACATGAAGATTCCCAAAATTGTTTCTATTCCAATCTTGCAACTTTCACTTCACATACTAAAGCTTCTTGGCAAAGGAGAACATGGCAGTGCCATAAGTAGGTCCTCCCTGCCTCCACCAGCTAGTCATGTGGCTTTTAAGAGAAGAATCTCGAAGCCACATTGGCTGAAACTTGAAGGGAGGCTTCTTGGGCCCAGGGATAAAACTGGTAGTCAGCTTGATAGGCCAATGATCAGACCCAAGCCAATCCAAGATTTCAGAAGCCAGAGAGAAAGCACTAGAAAGCCAAAAACAAGACACTAAGAATCTATCTAAGTGTTTAGAAATAACATCCTTACCTGATCTTCTATTGTTCCAAGTGAAGAGCCCATTGTTGGGTTTAATGTCTGTTAGGCATAGGCAGTCCATATTATATCTAAGAAGCTCAGAGGAAGGCTCTAGACATGCTAGCCCTCCCCTTTTCTCCTCCAAGATAAGTATAACATTAAAGTCTCCATCCATGATCCAAGGTAGATAGGGAAAATAGCTCTGAACATACCGTACATGTTCCCAAAGCTTGTGCTATCCATAGTTATCCCCAGGAGCATAGACATTAGTGACCAAGATCAGCTCCCCACATTCAGGAGTGGCAGCAACCATAGAAAGCGCCGAGGAGCTAGCCATCCACTGGAGTGGCGTGACCTTCCCCAAATCCCAACAGATTGCTACACCCCCTGCACTACCCATAGCACCCACACACTGACATTGCCCCCTAGCCCAAAACTTTGGCATATAATTGAACATATCATCAACAGGGAGCTTGGTCTCTTGAAGACAAAGGATATCCGAAGATTGCTGCCTAACTAACTTCTGCATAGCTCTTTGTTTGGAGGTGCTATGCAATCCCCTTACATTCCATGACAGAACTATCATTTGATGGATTGGGTGAAGTGTTCATCCAGGGTCTTCACCGCCCCTGATTCGATAAATAAGTCCCCTGTACGTTGGATTTTCTATTGATCCTTTTTTTGCCTTGTTTTAGCCAGGGTGATGAAAGAGACTTTTTGAGTGGTCTCTACAATACACCCAACGCTGGCAATGACCCGTTACCTTTCCAAGAGGTATTCGTGTCTTTCACCAAGTCTGCCCAACTGGTATCCTTAGTCTGCTGCTCTGATAAGACAACCAATGCCCCTTCTTTCGACACTATCTCAAGCTCTCTATTCATCTGAATCACCATGTCTTTGGGCTCGATGGGGAAGGAGCACTTTTCTCCACTCTCCGAGGGACCATCCAGCTCCTTCGGTGGAATGCCATCCTCGATTGCCATGCTATCCAAGGTATCAAAATGGTTAAATCCCACCTTAGTGGGTTTGTCTTAGTTCCTACACTTTTGCCCATGGCCCTTCACATGGTGTCAGACTTGGGTGAAACCTTCAGAATCAGGTCCACTGAAATCAGGCTGACCATGTGACGGGTTTACAACATTCGAGCGAGATTGACCTTTTGACGCATTGTCTGGAACGGGCTTTGATGAGCCCATTTGGGCCAAATGGCCTGGCACCATACTTCTATTAGACTCCATTCCAGTGGCACGCACAGCCTGGGGGCGTTGGCGATGCAAGTGGCCATAAACATGACAAATTTTGCAACGAAAAGGTATGGCTTCATAATCAATTTGTTGAACCCAAGAAGAGCCTCCTAGGTAGATTTCCATAGCATTTGGAAGGGGGTTATTCATATCCATTTCAACACAAATTTGGGCAAAGGAGATGAGTTTTCTATCCAGAGATTGGTGCGCTACAACAATTGGTGCTCCCAGAAGCGCAACTATTTGACGGAGGATATCTTCTCTCCAAAATTCTAGGGGGAGTCTCAGAAGACGAACCCACATAGGCACGCGTGTAGGGAGGTCCTCCACAAAATTGAAACTTGCATGCCAGGGTTTGATAAACAACCCAATTCTATCATAAAAAGAAGGTCCTCCTTCAAAAATTTGATTCTTGTCTGAAACAGAGGAGAAATTTACCAAGAAATAACTGTTTCTAGCCAACATAATATCCATTTCTCCATCTACCTACCAGTTACGACGCAGCCAGGTTTCTAAGGCTGCCTGAGATATCTGAATCCCCATAAATTTGCATATCAGGGTGTGAGCAGACATATATGCAACATCTTCCTTTACAGAGTCAACTGGAATCACCAGAACGGGTCTATCCTAGGACCTAGGAAAACGGCTGTTGATATTAGAGATCCTGGGCTGATCATTGGCATAAAATAGAGCCTTCCCTCTGAGAATCTCCTCCTAAAAAGCCCATGCACCTCCTGAACCCTCGCCCAGACCGTCACTCTCCTTGCCTCCACTCATAGCCATCATTGATCCGGTCACTTTTTGTGGTTTATGGAGATCAAACTCAATAGACTTTTTTTTTCAAATTCATTTTAAGTAGATTGGTTTTTATTTGGTACGGCCCTTAGTTTAAATAGGACTTTCTAATGAAAGAGGTGATTCAATATATATATTTTTAAAATATGAATAATTTTTTTTATCAGAGTTATGAATTGGTTTTGAGAAACAAAATTAAGGATCGATTCCCAAAAATATACAAAATATTAAAATAAACATAGAAGAATAAATTAAACAATAATTAAAATAAAGAGCGGATCTACAATCACTAGAAGGGCACCTATAAAAAAAAAATAGCTTAAACCCAACACCTCTATGCTTCAGCGAAAGATCAATGAAAAGTAGACAAAATTTACAATTACAAATTGAGAGAGTGAAAGGGATTGAGAACCCGATAAAGAACATGTCCAAAACAAGGAAGAACTGAATTAACCTTGCTTTGCAATCAATCTTATCCCTCGTTTGAAATAGAGGTCCTCCATATTCCATTAAGTTCCATCTTTCATCATTTTCTTTCCGTCCAATCTCAACCTTTTTGTCTTAGATTTCCTTCCTTTCTTTTTAGTCGTAATATCTGGGCTAACTTTAGGTCAAACAGCTTTAAGAGTAGGATAGGAGACCAATTTTCCATGCTAAAGAGAAATCGATGTCAAAGTGATAATCAAAATCTATTTCAAAGAGTCCTTTGGAAATGGGTTGATGGGATCCTCATTTGGAGAAATAGAAGAGCTAGAAATTGACAGATAGTACTTTGATTCTGCCACACAAAATATTGATTTGAGGACACATCCTTCTTCATCCAAACACACTAGGATAGAGATGATAACACTGAACATGATTTAGATGAAAAACTAGTTGTTTGATGTTTAATAAGATTGTAATGAAAACATGGAAATGGAAGACCTTCATTTTTAAGAAATTGGGTCTACTTGTCATGAGACAAAATCAGATAAACTGAATGGAAGATAAATTTGAAAAGATAAATAAAAGAATACACTCTCATAAATCTACTTCCGAAAGAATATTTGATTTTCACAAAATAACCCGCTTTATTAACCAATAATTTGGTGTGCTTCTCTTTCTTCAAAATAAGTGAAAGATGATATAATCATATTCAAAGAGTGGCCAAGAATTGTACCTTAGCAAGATTGAAAAAGGGAAACCAAGATTAAAAAGAACCCGAGATTAAATAAAAAACATGGCCCTAAAGACTATATAGAGTCCCTCTCATAATAACTCTATAAGACCCCCTGGAAGATCCTAAACCCAAGAAAGTAAAAATAAGAGGCAACAATGGAGCTCCAAGTAAAAGAGGCCCAATTTGAGTGATTAAACACTGAGAGAAAAAAGCCAACACATTTGCCAAACAAGGATTTACTACCAACATCAAGCACCATTTCTTGAAATAAAGGGCTAGGTATTTCCAACTCTGGCAACTCCTTTAAAAAAAGCACAGGGACATCCCCATGTAAAAATAGAGGAGGGTGAGAAATCTAGGCAGGGTTGTTAGAAGTAAAGGCACTATCTCTCATAAAAACTTGTGAGATAGACAAAGAAAATCTATTCTTGCAGATCAATGAGAGAGTGTCGTGCTCATAATGACAAGCCATCACAAAACAATTGAATATACCAGTAACATGGAAAGTATGAATAAAACACTATATTATTATTATTATTATTATTATTATTATTATTATTATTATCACTAAAAGAGATTTCAATTAGAAACATCTAAGTTTCAAATAAGATCAAAACACAACAAATTAATAGGATGGTAATCTTAATATGTTCGTAAAGCGAGAATGCTAAGAGAAGGCAAGCCATAGTAAGTGCCTATGCTAGCCCAAGAGTCATGGTTACCCTGGTACCAAGACATGATAAGAACTTTGTGGAATAGACCCATGGCTGAGTTAACAATAAGAAGACCTAAGATAGAGAGGGCGGAACCAAGGCATGTTACTTTAGGTTCCAAAAGAAAGGCAAGGTGTAGCTTAAGATTTGGAGTATACAGCTGCCATTAAGTCCATGTGTCCTAAAATTGTAGAAGGATTATACATAACAGTCAAGAAAGAGTTTGCTTCAAATCTATGTTTAAGAGAACACCCACAACATCCAATCCAAATCTATGATAAAAAGGTTCAATGTCAAGAGTCTCCTGAGGACATTAGAGTCAATCAAATTCAGAGGTACAACCGCCTTATCAATGAAGAGAAAGCCACAACTCAGGTGCATATAAGGGTTGACACTTGCAAGGAACTTCCATTTCAACATGTTAGAGCCTTAAAGGAGAGTTAAAGTGCAAATAAAATCGATCTGAGCATGCACATAAGCAAATTTCTTGATAACACATCGAAGAGCAAGGATTGGAAGGACTACTCGATGAGGAATTGTCCACATGATTTACATGAAGTTAAAGGTGTAAATAGTTTTACCATAGAGAGGACCAAATGAGATAATGGAAGCATATCAAATCTAAGCGGATTCCAAGACATTTAAAATAGCTATGTCCTATGGCCATTTCAATATTGAAACTTGACGGAGTCAAGAACTATATCACAGAGTGCTTCTAATAGATTACTTGAGCAAGATAAGGTATAATAAACCTTGGATGGTTCTCATAGCATGGCTACAAGATTTCGAAAACTTCTTCCTATAGTTTTTATAATTTTTAGAAATATATATATTTTTTAAAACTCTTACTTCATAAAAGTAGAAAAAAAGAAAGAAAATAATAACTAATATTTTTAACTTTATTATTGATTCTACAATTTTTTGTTTTACATAATTTATGACATCTACATTAAATATATAATCATCTTGAATTTTTAAATCTAACAATATTTAAATTAATTCCCTGTCAAATCAATTCCCAGTCTACCTCCTTAAATAAAAATCATAATTTCAATTATATTATTGTCATCTGTAGAATGTTAGCAATAAAATAAATAACTACTAAACGTCCATTTTCTATATAATTATTTAAAAAAAATAAAATAAATAAATAAAAATTCTTCTCGTAGCCAAAATACTTAGGCCCCATTTGAAACTGTATTAAAATTAAGTTTAAGGAATTTTTCGAACACCATTCGACTTTAGATTAACCGAAATTTAAGAGACGTTTTAAAATTAAAATGCTTCCACTCGAGAAAAATACGTTTATCCTCCCCCTAGAAAAAGTACTCTTATAAACTCCCTAAAACATATTTTTAAATTTCTTCTAAAATAGTTCTCCAACGATTTTTCTTTCCTTTCCACAAGCTCCGCAAAATGAGCGAGGGAGCCCTAACACACAATGCACTCCGGTGATCACCTCCTTCCCCTCACTAGATTAACTTAATATTTGTACATTGAACTATATATATATATATATATATATATAAAATGAATATAAATTTTTCGGAGGTGGTTTTGTAGGGTGTAGGAGGCTGGAATCCAAGGTGTTAAGGTGGTAGGCCCCCGGTCTTATCACTACACCCCAGCGTGTGACTTTAATATAATAATAGTTAGAAATTATATTTTTATAAAACAATTCAAACGAGTATCATATTTTCTAAATTTACGTGGATAATCATTTTCACGAGTAGGAAACTTATGACTCGTATTTTAAATTGATAAATAGATACATTTAATTTGACAATTATTTCCCTGAGTAAGAAACTTATGACTCATATTTCTTGCTGATAAATAGATACATTTAATTTTTATGGTTTATGGAGATCAAACTCAATAGACTTTTTTTTTTCAAATTCATTTTAAATAGATTGTTGTTTATTTGGTATGACCCTCAGTTTAAATAGGTACTTTCTAATGAAAGAGGTTATTCAATATATATATTTTTAATTATGAATAAATTTTTTTTATCAGAGTTATGAACTGGTTTTGAAAAACAAAATTAGAGATTGATTCCCAAAAAAATCCAAAATATTAAAATAAACATAGAAGAATCATCAAAAAAATAATTAAAATAAAGGAAAGATCTACAATCACTAGAAGGGCACCTTTAACAAAAAAAGAAAACTACTTAGACTCAACACCTCTATCCTTTAGCAAAATATTGATGAAAAGTTGACAAAATCTATAATTACAAATTGAGAGAGCAAAAGGGATTGAGAACCCGACAAGGAACGACATGTCCAAAACAAGGAGGAAAAGAATTAACCTTGCTTTGCAATCAATCTTATCCCCCATTTATAAATGAGGTTTTTATCTTCCATTAAGTGCCATCTTTCATCATTTTCTTTGCATTCAATCTCAACCTTTTTGTCTCAGATCTCCTTCCTTTCTTTTTAGTCGTAATATCTGGACTAGCTTTAGGTCTAGAAGATTTAGGAGCAGGATAAGAGACTGATTATCCATGCTGAAGAGAAATCAATGTCAAATTGACAACCAAAATCTATTTAAAAGCGTCCTTTGGAAATGGGTTGATGGGATCCTCATTTGGAGGAAGAGAAGAGCTAGAAACTGATAGCTAGTACTATGATTCTGCCACACAAAATCTTAATTTGAGGACACATCCTTCTTCCTCCAAACACACCACGATAGAGATATTAACACTAAACATGATTTAGATGAAAAACTAGTTGTTCAATGTTCGAGAAAATTGTAATGAAAACATGGAAATGGAAGATCTTCATTTTTGAGAAACTAGGTTTACTTGACATGAGACAAAATCTGAGAAACTAAATGGAAGATGGATTTGGAAAGATAAATAAAAGAATACACTCTCATAAAGCTACTTCCAAAAGAATATTTGATTTTCATAAAATAATCTGCTTTATTAACCAACAATTTGATGTGCTTCTCTTTATTCAAAATAAGTGAAAGATGATATAATCTTATTCAAAGAGGAGTGGCAAAGAATTGACCTTAGCAAGATTGAAAAAGGAAAACCAATGGTAAAAATAACCCAAAATTAAATAAAAAACATGGCTCTAAAGACTATATGGAGTTCCTCTCATAAGAACTTTGAAAGACCACCTGGAAGAACCTAGACCCAAGCAAGTAAAAATAAGAGGCAATGATGGAGCTCTAAGTACATGAGGCCTAATTTGAGAGATTAAAAGCTAAGAGAAAAGAGCCAACACATTTGCCAAACAAGGATTTACTACCAACATCAAGCTATATTTCTTGAAATAAAGGGCTATTTATTTCCAACATTGGGGGCTCCCTTGAAAACAACATAGGGACATCTACAAGAAAAAATAGAGGAGGGTGAGAAATCTAGGTAGGGGTGTTAAAAACAAGGGCACTGTCTCTCAGAAAAACAAGCGAGATAGACACAAAAAATCTATTCTTACAAATCAGTTAGAGAGTGTTATGCCCACACTAACAAAACATGACTAAAAAACTGAATGTAACAACAACACAGAAGGTATGAACAAAACAATATATCTATATATATTATTATTATTTATTTATTTATTATTATAATTATTAGTGAAAGAAAAATAAATTAAGAAACATTCAAATTTCAAATAGGATCAAAACACAATTAAAAAAATAAGATGCTAATCTTAATATGTTCGTAAGACGAGAATGCTAAGAGAAGGCGAGTCATAGTAAGTACCTACGCTAGCCCAAGATTCATGGTTAACCTGGTACCAAGACGTGATAATAACTTAGTGGAATAGACCCATGGCTGAGTCAACAATAAGAAGACCTAAGATAGAGAGGGCGGAACCAAGGCATGTTACTTTAGGTTAGAAAAGAAAGGCAAGGTGTAACTTAAGATTTGGAGTATACGGCTGCCCATAAGTCCATTTGTCCTACAAGTTTAGGAGGATTATACATAACACTCAACAAAGAGGCCGCTCCAAATGGATTTTTAAGAGAATACCCACAGCATCCAGTCCAATTTATGATAAAAAGGTTGAACGATAAGAGTCTCATGAGGACATTAGAGTCCAATCAAATTCGGAGGTACAACCACCTTATCAATGAATAGAAAGCCACGGCTCAGCTGCATATAAGGGTTGACGCTTGCAAGGAACTTCCATTTCATCATGTTAGAGCCTCAAAGGAGAGTTAAAGTGCGAATAAAATCCATCCGAGCATAGGATAAGAAAAACACACAAACAAATTTCTTGATAACACGTCGAAGAGCAAGGAAAGGAAGGACTACTCGACGAGGAATTGTCTACCTGATTAACACTCAGTTGAAGGTGTAAATAGTTTTACCATAGAGAGGACCAAATGAGATAATGGAACCATATCAAATTTAAGCGGATTCCAAGATATTTAAAATAGCTATATCCTATGGTCGTTTCAAAATTGAAGCCTTACGGGGTCAAGAACTATATCACAGACTGCGTCTAATAGATTACTCGAGCAAGACAAGGTATAATAAACCTTGGATGGTTTCCACTGCACGGCCACAAGATTTCGAGATCCTATTTACATGACGAAAGGCTCCATAAAGAAAAACAATAACATACGCAGATATAGTTGAGTGCAGCAAGGAGAAAGATAATTTTATTTTTTTTAATAATGGAAGAACATGGCTGAGTGTCTATACAGGAGGCTGACATAAGAATTTGCTTCCCGGTGGAGCAGAGAAGGCATAGTTATAATGAAGCCGGTAATTCCACTCAGGGGCAACATATAAAATAGCCCAACCGTGAGCTATGATTCCAATACATGGTCTAGTCATTCAAGAGGTGTGTGCATGGATTGTCTACTCTTAACCATTAGGCCGAAAGATTATGAGAGAGTCCATTCCTGGAAGACTTGTACTAGCTAAGAATATGACAAATTTATGCTATTAGCTGTACTTCTAAAACTTCTCTTTTTAAAACGTTAGTGCTTTCAACAAGGATTTTAAGCAAATATGCATTCTGCTAATTACTTCAAGTAAAAACAAAGTTTAAATAGAAGGATATCGATTTAGTTGTCCATAGCTTCGTTATAACATATCAACCAGGTTTCATAATAAAACATCGGCAAGTTTAAACCATTAATACAAGGTGCAATAGAGAGTTCAATGTTACCACTATAGAGACAAGCATCCAGCCAGTTTAGATCAGGAGATGTATTCATTCTTTAACCATAAAACATTGCTTCCACAAGGGTCATGAGCATGATTACATATATTAGATTGCTCTAAGTTCATATCGGAATTCTTATAGGCACATACAGGCTTGTTTATCAACCTGAGTCATTCTTTGGGACGGTATATTACATTGGTTATCATTAGGCAGGCTCCTCCTTATTGACCAACTCATGCCAGGAATGGTATCTTCATAAAACGAATATAACAATTAAATCATCAATGCAACATATCACATGAAAAGAAGACCTCACTTTCTTTCTTACGCGGTTTATCTGACATTACATGGCTGAATCTTACAATATAACAATAGCAGTCTACGCTGCAGTCGCCAATACAAGCGCTATACAGTTATTTCCTACAATCCAAAGCATTACGCATGGTCTAAAACTTTTGCAGCAGCGTGATTTCTCCCTTCCACCGAGTTCTCCGTCTGTTTTATGTTGTCAATGGCCATCCGAAAGAGAGCTTTCCGTCCAACCAACTGCCATCATCGAGCTCACGCTCTAGGCACCCTCGAGCTCAGAGTCCCAACTCCAAATATGAAGATATCATGGGCTGGGCTAGCAGAAAAGTCAAGGCAAAGGTTTCCTAGGCAAGTGGATATTTCATTACTAGCCAACAGACCTAGCTTAGACTCAACCAGGGAGGCTTTCCACCTGAAGCAATTCCTACATGCATTTAAATCAAACCAAATAGTCTGCAATTCTAGAAATTAGTAGGCAGCTTTCGTATAATGGACAAGGTCTATCATTTGGTCGTGCAAAAAGAGGATGCCTCACTCTTGTGCTTTGACCAGTATGCCCTGGGAGGGTCAATCAGTCTGCCACCATGCCCAGCATGGGAGGGATTGACAATCTACCACCAGGACCTCCAAGGGAGGGTCAAGCCTTCTACCACTATTCCCAGCATGTGTGGCTTGACAATCTACCAATAAGGAGTATGGATCACAAGAGTCAAGCACCACACAGCTGTAGAATTTTTAAATAAAATTAAATCATAGCCAAATATATGCACTATTCATAATACAGAAGAGATAAGAGTTGTAAAAATAAAAAATACTTCTTCTTCAAAAAATTGGAATCATTTTCCTTCTTCTTCTTCTTGAAAATAAAGATCAATTACAATGTATTAATAGAATTGCATGTGAACATGCTTTTCTAATTATTGAATAAAATATTTTAAATTTATCTAAATAATAATTTGCATGTAATAGCAACTAAAACTAACTCTAGCCTTTCTAAGGCTTTATTTTTTCTAAATAATATATTAACTAAAAATTAACTAACTGTCTAAATTTAGCTCCACAAAACACTATTCATGCAAACTAAATTTACACTAATAGTCTAAAAATAGACCTGAGTGAACTGCACTTTAGCATCACTTTTCAACATACTCCCCCTTGATGCTGAGCAGGCTCACAATTAGATCTCTGAGTGTCAAAAACTGATCTGTTGTAATTGCTTTCGTGAAGATATCTGCCAATTTTTCTTTAGTGTTGATGTATTTCAATTCTACTACCTTCATCTGCACTAAATATCGGATAAAATGATGCTTTAAATCAAAATGTTTTGTTTTGTTGTGATGGACTGGATTCTTGGCTAATTTAATAGCACTAATATTATTACAAAAAATAATTGTGGGTTGAACTTGAATCTTTCCAATTTCTTCAAGAAGTTTTCTAAGCCATAATGCTTGTGTCCCTGCTGAAGTGACTACAACATAATCTGCTTCTGTAGAAGAAAAGGCAACTATACTTTGCTTCTTTGAGCTCCAAGTAATCAAACCAGAACCAAAAGAAAAACAATTCCTAGATGTTGACTTTCCATCATCCAAACTAACTCCCCAATCAGAATCACTAAAACCAACAAGATTGAAACTTTTAGAAGTGTAGTAATGAATACCAAAATCTAGAGTGCCTTTCACATACCTCAAAACTCTCTTGGCTACCTTCATATGTATTTCTGATGGCTCTGTCATGTACCTTGAAATAAGTGAAATTGAATAAGCAATATCAGGTCTTGTATGAGTTAGAAATATTAAGCTTCCAACAACACTTATATACATTGTCTCATCAACTCTTTCAGCACCATCATCTCTACACAACACAACTCCATGAGCAACTGGAGTGGAGACTGGTTTACAATCAACCATATAAAGTTTCTTCAACATATCTTTAGCATACTTTGTTTGACAAAAAAAAAATTTATTCTCCCTTTGATAAACCTCCATTCCTAATAAATATTTCATAAGGCCTAAATCTTTCATCTCAAATTCATTCATCATGAAAACTTTGAATTCATCCTTCATCATAGAACTGCTACCCATTTACAACAAGTCATCAACATATAAACTTACAATCAGAATATCATTACCTTCTTGTTTGTAGTAAAGGGTAGGTTCACTCTTACTTCTTTGAAAGCTATTCTCTTGAAAATATCTATCAATCCTAGCATACCATGCTCTTGGTGCTTGTTTGAGGCCATACAAAGCCTTCTTTAACTTGTAGACATGATTTTATTTTCCTTGCACTTCAAAACCTTGTGGCTGTTCCACATATACTTCTTCTAAGTACCCATTCAAGAATGCACTTTTCACATCCATATGATGGATGCTCCAATTCTTTTGAGCTGCTAATGAAATCAACATTTTAATGGTCTCTTGTCTTGCTGCTGGTGCAGATGTCTCTTCATAATCAATGCCATACTTTTGTGTGAAGCCTTTAGCAACTAATCTCGCCTTATGCCTTTCAACACTTCCATCACTGCTAAACTTAGTCTTGTAGACCCATTTGGTGCAAATCTTCTTCTTGTCATGTGGAAGCTTTGTAAGCTCCCAAGTGTCACTCCTATGAGTAAAATCCATCTCTTCTTGCATTGCTTGCATCCAAACCTCATTAGGATATGCATCTTCAAAACATGATGGTTCAAAAATAGCCTTGGTAAGTAAAGCAAAATGCAGTGTCTCACCTCTTGGATTTTGTTCATGTGCTTGATTTTAACTCCTTTGATAAATGTCACTCAATCTTCTTACCTTCCTTGTAGAACTAGGACTTGAATTTGGACTTACACTTGGAATTGAACAACTAGATGAGTGGTTACTTGGTGGATTTGTAGCACTTGGAATAGAAATATTAGTGGGCTACCCATGATCAATATCATCCATAATAACTTCATTTAAAATAGATTTTGACTTCTCCATATGGCCTTTTTGATGACCATAAACTCCCCCTTCATCAAATATCATATCTCTTGACACAATAAGCTTATTAGTGAGAGGATTATATAATCTATAAGCCTTACTTTCCTCACTATATCCAACAAAAATACACGACTCACTTTTTGGATCTAACTTTTGCCTCTTTTGATTAGGAACATGAACATAGGCTAAGCAACCAAAAACTTTGAAATAATTAACATTTGATTTTTTCTCATACCAGGCTTCATACGGAGTCATCTTGTCAAGTGCACTAGTGGGACTCTAATTGAGAATATATACTACTATAGCAACTGCATCTCCCCAAAAAGAATTACTTAATCCCTTTGTTTGTAGCATGCTTCGTGCCATCTCCACCACTGTACGATTCTTTCTTTCAACTCCACCATTTTGTTGAGGTGTGTATGCAGTGGTGAGTTGTCTTCTAATGCCATACATATCACAATAACCTTGAAAGGCTTTTGAACAAAATTCTCCTCCATGATCAGTCCTTAAGCATTTGATTTTGCATCCTTTGTCATTTTCCACAAGGGCTCTAAACCTCTTGAATGTCTCAAGAGCTTCACCTTTGGTCTTAAAAAAATAAACCCAACACTGTCATGAGTAATCATCAATAAAAGTAATGAAATATGATGACTTACCTAAACTCTTTGTCTGCATAGGACCACAAATGTCTGAATGAACTAACTGGAGTGGATAATGGGCCCTCTATGCATTGCCTTTTAGAAATTTCTCTTTCATATTTTCCTTTAGCACATCCTTCACAAACTTCCTTGTGCTCTTCAACCTTAGGCAAACCAAAAACTAATGCTTTTGATGTTAGAATTTTCAAACTATGAAAATTTAAATGCCCATACATGAGATGCCACAACCAACTTGTATCCTCATATGCCATATTGAAAAGGTTCTTATTATTTTCACCAAACTTCAATTGAAACATCTTATTCTTTGTCATAGGCACAACTGTTACCACCCTATTTCCTTGATTCTTATCATAAATTATACATTGTTGATTTTCAAATACAACTTTATAATTATTCTCACATAATTGTTTAACACTCAACAAATTATGCATTAAATTTGGAGTGTAATAAATGTCTTTAACACTCTTCATACCTTCTTTTGTATGGACTTCCATAGCTCCTTTTGCAACAACCTCCAATGATTTGTCATCACCAAGTTTGATCTTGGATTTAAAACTTTTATCCACTATAGAAAAAAGTTTTTCATTCCCTGACATATGGTTAGAACATCTCGAATCTAAATACCAAACATCTTTAGAAATATTTCAGCTTTGTCATAAGATAAAAATAAATTATCTAGAGGATTCTCATCACCTTCTTGAGCATAATGAACGCTTCTACCATTATTAACTTCTTTTAATCTACACTCATAATTAAAGTGGTCGTACCTATTACAATGATAACACTAGATATTTATTTTATCAAATCAGCCTCTACCTCTTCCTTTGAAACCACCTCTTCCTCGAAAACCACCTCTGCCTCTATTTCCTCTTGAGTAATTCTGATTTTGACCTCTACCTTGGCCTTGATTACTTTTGATTCTACTACTGGCATTTTCATTCTTTGTGATTTATAATTTTGATGAAAAAGCTTTCTTATCACTTTCTCCAAATGAATCTCTCAATCTTTCTTCATGAGACATCAAAGATCCAACTAGATGATCAAAAATTGAAGGGTAAACAAATTCTTGTTTTCTTCTATGATTATGGCAACATGGTTCCACCTTGGTGTGAGAGTCCTCAACACCTTTTTGATCACAAACTCATTGTTCACAACTTCACCAAGTGTAGCCATCTTATTGACCACATCTTTTACTCTAATACGATAGGTACTCACACTTGCAGCTTCTTGCATCTTTAAATTGTTGAATTCTCTCTTAAATGTCTGTAACCTGACAACTTTGACTTGATCACTACCTTGGTAAGCTTCTTTTAGAGTCTTCCAAGCATCCTCTTCTATCTTTGCCCCTATAATTCATGGAAATAAGCTCTTATCTAGAGCTATTTAGATATGAAATAAGGCTTGAGCATTCTTCTTCTTAGCCTCCTTCTTAGCTGTTATATCATTTGCTTTGAGGGCATTCCAATCAGCTGGCTCTGCCTAACCTGATTCAATAATCTCTCACAAATCTTTTTCTATCAAAAAAGTAATCATTGTGATACACCAATAATCATACTCATTTCCATCAAATTTTTGAATGGGCAAGGAGTTAGAATTCGACATGATAAATTTTTTGGCAAAATTCCAACTACTAAATCTTTAACCCAAAAGAAAAAAACCTATTCTGATACCAAATGTAGAATTTTTAAATAAAATTAAATCATAGCCAAATATATGCAATATTCATAATACATAAGAGATAAGAGTTTCAAAAATAAAAAATACTTCTTCTTCAAAAAATTGGAATCATTCTCCTTCTTCTTCTTGAAAATATAGATCAATTACAATGTATTAATAGAATTGCATGTGAACATGCTTTTCTAATTATTGAATAAAATATTTTAAATTTATCTAAATAATAATTTTCATGTAATATCAACTAAAACTAACTTTAGCCTTTTTAAGGCTTTATTTTTTCTAAAAAATATATTAGCTAAAAATTAACTAACTGTCTAAATTTAGCTCCACAAAAAACTATTCATGCAAACTAAATTTACACTAATAGTCTAAAAATAGAACTGAGTGAATTGCACTTCAGCATCACTTTTCAATAAAAGTAGTATAAATCATTTAGAAATAATTAAATGCACAGCATTGCAGAGGCAGCGTAACATTCTCAAAGCTTTCACAAGCAATGGCAGCGAGGCGAAAAAAGCCCCATCATGGCAAGACTGGTAATATGTAGGAAAGACCAAATGAACTAAGCCTCAATAAAAAATATTCAAAATATAAGGGACAACTTTCAAACAAGTAACTGACCAATTTCATTCGAAAGAAATGAAGAAAACTAAATAAGTTTCAAACTAGCTTTTTTCCCCTTCCAACGTGTTACCCTTGCGTCCTAAATGAGAGAGTTTCCCTCCTACGTAAGGGCACAACTCAACTCTCCCAATGCCTCCCTATACCATCCCACACCTTAATCAAAATAAACTCCCCTAGCATAGGTGACTCTTGTAGACTCAGGACTGGTACACTTCCAACCGACTCTATCTCTCCTCATTGGATCTAAATGCAAGATATCCCTCGGGCAAGCTGCCAGCCACCACTAGCTATAGCTTAGCCATTATGGTCCATTTCAATGGCTACATCAAAAGACAAGGAAAAGGTATTAAAAAGGCTGGTCATCTAACTACATGCTACAACTAAGATAACAAGGGCCATAAAAACCAATTAAGACATCTCACGATTAAGACTACTCAAGGGAGGGCTCACGGCCAAAGGCAAGGCTTAGGTGATATTTGTAGATTTTGAAAGAGGCATATCCTCTTAACCAATTGATTGAATTCAAATAATCATAACAATTAATTCAAAAAAAAAAAATAGAGCAAACATAAAATTTTGTATTTTTTAGGCTGCATGACTATATCTTTATTAATGCATATATAATAGAAGAACTACACAATCACATAGCTCACTGTAACTAAAAATAGACTAAAATAAACTAAAAGTCTAACCATGCATTTTACATGCATTATTCTCTATGCTAGATGATAGGGAACTCAGTGACGAAAACAAAATTTACTAACTGAAACCTAAATTGTCTAAATATGCTCTAACTCTAAATAAAGAAATAAGCATGGGACAAGAGCCAAAAAGCAACATGGTGTACAAAAAGGAACGTAATAAATTAAATATATGCATGATACATAAATGAAATTTATTGTGGAACTGAAAGACCAACATTAGTTATCAACATACTCCCCCTTGATGCTGAGAGGGCTCACAATCTGATCTCTGAGTATCAAAAACTAATCCTTTGCAATTGTCTTAATGAAGATATCTGCTAAGTATTCTTTAGTGTTGATGTATTTCAATTTTACTACCTTATTTTTTACTAAATCTTGGATAAAATGATGCTTTAAATCAAAATGTGTTGCCCTACTATGATGGACTGGATTCTTGGCCGATTTGATGGCACTAATGTTATCACAAAAAATCATTGCAGGCTAGATTTATATCTCTCCAATTTCTTCATGAAGTTTTTAAAGCCATAATGCTTGTGTACCTGCTAAAGTGATTGCAACATACTTTGCTTTTGTAGAAGAAAGGGCAACTATACTTTTTTTAGCTCCAAGTAATTAAACCATAACCAAAAGAAAAACAATTATCAGATGTACACTTTCAGTCATCTAAACTACCTCCCCAATCAGAATCACTAAAACTAACAAGATTGAACCTTGTAAAGGTGTAGTAATGAATATCAAAATCTAGAGTGCCTCTCACATACCTCAAAATTCTCGTGGTTGCCTTCATATGTATTTCAGATGGCTCTGTCATGTACCTTGAAACAAGTGAAACTAAATAAGTGATATCAGGGCTTGTGTGAGTTAGAAACATCAAGCTTCCAACAATGATCCTATAAGTTGTCTCATCAACTATTTTAGCACCATCATCTCTACACAACACAACTCCATGATCAATTAGAGTGGAGACTGGTTTACAATCAACCATATCAAATTTATTCAACATATCTTTGGCATACTTGTTTGACAAATGAAAAATTCATTCTTACTTTGATAAACCTCCATTCCTAGAATATATTTCATGAGACATAAATATTTCATCTCAAATTCATTCATCATAGCAACTTTGAATTCATCCTTCTTCTTAGAACTACTACCCATATACAACAAGTCATCAACATACACACATAAAATAAGAATATCATTAACTTTTTGTTTGAAGTAAAGGGTAGGTTCCATCAATCCTAGCATACCATGCTCTTGGTGCTTACTTGAGGCCATACAAACCTTTTTTCAACTTGTAGACATGATTTTATTTTCCTTTCAATTCAAAACCTTGTGGCTGCTCCACATATACTTCCTCTTTTAAGTACCCATTCAGGAAGGCACTTTTCACATCCATATGATGGATGTTCCAATTCTTTTGAGCTGCTAATGAAATCAACATTCTAATGGTCTCTTATCTTTCTACTAGTGCAAATGTCTCATCATAATCAATGTCATACTTATGTGTGAAGCCTTTAGCAACTAATCTTGCCTTATGCCTTTCAACACTTCCATCACTATTATACTTAGTCTTGTAGACCCAATTAATGCCAATCTTCTTCTTGTCATGTGGAATATTTTTAAACTCCCAAATGTCATTCCTGTGAATAGAATCCATATCTTCTTGCATTGCTTGCATCAAAACTTCGTTAGTACATGCATCTTCAAAACATGATGGTTCAAAATCAGCATTGGTAAGTAAAGCAAAACTCACTGTCTCACCTCTTGGATTTTTTTCATGTGCTTGATTTGTACTCATTTGATAGATGTCACTTAATCTTCTTACCTTCCTTGTAGAACTAGGACTTGAAGATAGACTTCCACTTAGAATTAAACAACTAGATGAGAGGCAACTTGGTGGATTTGTAGCACATGGAACAAAAACATAAGTGGGTTGCTCATGATCAATATCATCAATAATAAGATCATTTAAAACATATTTTGACTTATCCATATGGCCTTTTTGATGACCATAAACTCCCCCTTCATCAAAAATCACATCTCTTGACATAGTAAGCCTATTAGTGAGAGGATTATATAACTTTTAAAACTTACTTTCCTCACTATATCCAACAAAAATACATGACTTACTTTTGGGATCTAACGTTTGTCTCTTTTGATCAGGAACATGAACATAGGCTAAACAACCATTTTTTTTTAAATGATTAACATTTGGTTTTTTCTCATACTAGGCTTCATACAGAGTCATCATGTCAAGTGCACTAGTGGGACTTTAATTGAGAATATATACTACTATAGCAACTGCATCTCCTCAAAAAGAATTGCTTAATTTGTTTGTTTGTGACATACTCTGTGCCATCTCCACCACTATACGATTATTCCTTTCAGCTATACCATTTTGTTACGGTGTGTAGGCAGTGGTGAGTTACCTTTTGATGCCATGCATATCATAATAAGCTTGAAAGGCTTTTAAACAAAATTATCCTTCATGAGCAATCTTTAAGCATTTGATAAGATAAGCCCAACACTTTCATGAGTAATCATCGATACAAGTGATAAAATATGATGACTTACCCAAACTCTTTGTTTGTATTGAACCAAAAATATCTAAGTGAACAAGCTAAAGTGGATGATGGGCCCTCCATGCATTACCCTTTAAAAATTTCTCACTTGCATGCTTTCCTTTAGCACAACCTTCACAAATTTCCTAATGCTCTTCAACCTTAGGGAAACCAGAAACTAATGCATTTGATGTTAGAATTTTCAAACTATAAAAATTTAAATGCCCATACCTGAGATGCCACAACCAACTTCTATGCTCATATGCCATATTGGCAAGGCTGCTGTTATGTTCACCGAATTTCAATGGGAGCATCATATTCTTTGTCATAGGCACAATTATAACCACTTTATTGCCATGATTCTTATCATAAATTATACATTTCTGATTTTGAAATATAACTTTATAATTCTTCTCACATAATTGTCCAACACTCAAAAAATTATGCTTTAACTATGGACTGTAATAAGTGTCTTTAACATTCTTCATACCTTCTTTTGTATGGACTTCCATAGCTCCTTTTGTAACAATCTCCAATAATTTGTTATCAACAAGCTAGATCTTGGATTTGAAACTTTCATCCAGTGTTGAAAATAACTTCTCATTTCTTGACATATGTTTAAAACATCCATAATCTAAATACCAAATATATTTACTATTATTTTCAGCTTTGACATAGGATAAAAATAAATGACCTGGAGGACTGTCATCACCTTCTTAAGCATAATGAACACTTTTAATTATTTTAATCTACAATCCCTTTCAAAGTGGCCATACTTGTTATAATGGTAACATTGGACATTTATTTTATCAAATCGGCCTCTACTTCTTCATCTGGGACCACCTCTTCCACATGAATCACATGTATCTCTATTTCCTCTTGAATGATTCTGATTTTGACCTCTACCTTGGCTTTGATTGCTTTTGGTGCTACTGTTGGCATCTTCATTCTTTGTGATTTGTAATTTGGAGGAAAAGAATTTTTCATCATAGTCTCCAAATGAATGTCTCAATATTTCTTCATGAGACATCAAAGGTCCAACTAGGTGATCAATTTTAAGGGTAGACAAATTCTTGATTTCTTGTATGATTATGAAAACATGGTTCCACCTTGGTGTGAAACTCCTCAATACCTTTTTTTTATCACAACCTCATTGTTCACAATTTCACCAAGTGTAGCCATCTTATTGACCACATCTTTTACTTTGACATAATAGGTATTCACACTTTCAGCATCTTGCATATTCAAATTCTCGAATTCTCTCTTTAATGTTTGTAACTTGACAACTTTGACTTTAGCACTACCTTGGTAAGCTTATTTTAGAGTTTTTCAGGCATCCTCAACTATCTTTGCTCCTATAATTCTCAAAAATGGGCTCTTATCTAGAGTTATTTGAATATGAAATAAGGCTTGAGCATTCTTCTTCTTAGCCTCCTTCTTATCTATTTTATCATTCGTTGTGAGGGCATTCCAATCAGTTGGGTCTGCATAACCTGATTCAACAATCTCCCACAAATCTTTTCCTATAAAAAATGTCATCTTTTTGATGCACCAATAATCATTCTCATTTCCATCAAATTCCATAATAGGCAAGGAGTTAGAATTTGACATAATAAACTTTTGGTGAAATTCTAACAACTAAATATTTAACCCAAAAGAAAATACCTGCTCTGATACCAAATGTAGATTTTGAAACAGCCCTATCCCATTAACCAGCTGATTGAATTCAAATAATCATAACAATTAACTCAGAAAAAAAGAACACATAAACAATTCTATATCTTTTAGGCTACATGACTGTATCTTTTTAAATGCATATATAAATGAACTACACTATTACATAGCTTGCTATAACTAAAAATAGACTAAAAGAAACTAAATGTCTAACAATGCATTTGACATACATTCTTCTCCGCGATATATGATAGGCAGCTCAATGATGAAAACAAAATTTGCTAACTGAAACCTAAACTATCTAAACTAATTGTCTAAATTTGCTCTAGCTCTAAATTAAGAAATAAGCATGCGATAAGAGCCAACATGCAGCATAGCGTACAAAAAGGAACCTAACAAATTAAATTTGTCCATGATACACAACATGATAATTATCGTGGAACTAAAAGACCAACATCAGTTATCAACAATATTTTCATACTTGGCAAAGTCTCTTTCTTTTTTGGCAATGCACACATCAGATTACGTAGTCTAGTAATCAAAGTTGCAGAATAAACCCAAGTAAGAGCCCTCAAACTAATAACAAGCTATCATCAATCACAGAGCAAGATCATTCTCATAATCATATCCACATAGTATTGTCAATTCGGATGCATATAAGTAACCATACAAGCATCATTTAATCATATGTCCAAAAGCATATATGGATTCATCAATGTAGCAACACATATAAGGAAGAGTAAGCAAGATCATTCTCATAATCAGATCCACATAATTTGTATGCCTATAAGCAATGGAAGAAGTATAATTTAATTATATGTCTACAAGCATCAATATATTCATCAATACTAACACCATACATAAGGGAAGTACGCGTACCTACTTCGTAAATGAAAATTTAACATAATTGATAAAATGTATTTTAGTAGTCTCAGGTCTAAAAAAATATTATTAAAGTTCTTACACGTCTCAGCTGAACATGACTTAACAATAAAATCTAAAATCAAGTCAAAATAGTAGAAATCATAGAATGTCCAAATGAGCACTAGCGAAATAGGGGCCTTACAAGGAGCTTCATCATGGAGAGAAGGAGAAAGCCAAGACTTCTCCAAAAAAGACCCCACCATTTCTCAAGGAGAGGCACCTCTAAACCTTTGGAAAGTGGATGGACCGTAGAAACCTTTGGCTGAGGCTGGGACTGAACATGCATGTAAGACATGATAGATGAAGCTCCGGGTTACTCTACTCCTGCCACGACCGCCGAGGAGCTCTTCAAAGGTAAAATTGATCTGTCCTCATTGACGCCACTGTAGCAAACATTCTGACGCTTATCTTTAGCTTCTAGACTCCCAGACATCTCAGGCTGGCAAGCTGAGATAGTCGGAAAAGAGGGGATACAGGCGACAGAAATATCCTTTCAATCCGCTACCGAAACTCTACGCTTGTCAGACGCACCTTGACCACACAAAATGTTAAGTCGACTAGAATATTTGACCTAAATTTTATTGCTCAAAAGTTTATTGGCACTCCATCCATACACATTTAATATAACATAAGGTCGAAATTTAATATCTGAATATTCTACATTTTCGTCACGGTGAATAGCCTCTTTCACATTTTTCGTAAGATCGTACACCACAGAAAATCAGTGATTCAATTTTGAAGGTGTTTAAAATATGTTAGTCATTTTAAATGTGAGAATATACGAGATTCCAAAATGACTAGTGGGTCTATCCATTCAACATTGTCAGATAAAAAAATTATAACAGCTATCTTTTCAACATTGCCTTTTTAAGAGTTATGAGTTGTTTTTCAAAAATAAAGGAGACTAATTATAAACTAATAGATATATTTAATAATTTTGAGATTTTATTAATATTTTCTTCTTTCAATAGGGTTATTGAAATATTTTTTTTGCAAATAAAAGAGTTGTAGTTTAATTGGTGAGGATGATATTTGTTGGACTGGTCCAAGAGGGGCCAGTAGCTCAGTGGTAGAGCACTCCAGCAGCGTATGGAAGGTCCTAGGTTCGAGTCATCGCTGGTCCATGTCTCAACATGGTATTAGAGCCAGGCACAGGCTAGGAGCCCCAAGCACATGAGAGGTGTGGCTTAACGGGGGGGGGGGGGACGGTGCCACACTCGGACCGAAGATGGACTGGTCCAAGAGGGGCCAGTAGCTCAGTGGTAGAGCACTCCAACAACATATGGACGGTCCTAGGTTCGAGTCTTAGCTGGTCCATGTCTCAACATGGTATCAGAGCCAGGCCCAGGGTAGGAGCCCCAAGCACACGAGAGGTGTGGCTTAAGGGGGGGTGTTGGTGCTAAGCCACACTCGGACCGAAGATGGACTGGTCCAAGAAGGGCCAGTAGCTCAGTGGTAGAGCACTCCAGCAGCATATGGATGGTCCTAGGTTCGAATTCTAGCTGGTCCATGTCTCAACATGGTGAATTATGCTTCTATTGTGCAGTAGTTGTGATTAAAGGGGGGGTGTTGGTGTTAAGCCACACTCAGACCGAAGATGGACTGGTCCAAGAGGGGCCAGTAGCTCAGTGGTAGAGCACTCCAACAGCGTATGGAAGGTCCTAGGTTTGAGTCCTAGCTGGTCCATGTCTCAACATGGTATCAGAGCCAGGCCCAGGCTAGGAGCCCCAAACACATAAGAGGTGTGGCTTAAGGGGGGGTGTTGGTGTTAAGCCACACTCAGACCGAAGATGGACTGGTCCAAGTGGGGCCAGTAGCTTAGTGGTAGAGCACTCCAGTAGCATATGGATGGTCCTAGGTTTGAGTCCTAGCTGGTCCATGTCTCAACATGGTATTAGAGCCAGGGTCAGGCTAGGAGCCCCAAGCACACAAGAGGTGTGGCTTAAGGGGGGTGTTGGTGTTAAGCCACACTCGGACCGAAGATGGACTGGTCCAAGAGGGGCCAGTAGCTCAGTGGTAGAGCACTCCAACAGCATATGGAAGGTCCTAGGTTCGAGTCCTAGTTGGTCCATGTCTCAACAATATTTGCTTATATCCATCTACTACAATATAAATCCTTCTAGGTACCTGATACATAAAGTCAAGTAATTAAAATTAGAATTATGCCCTGGGTGACTTTGATGGTATGGATGCCCCTTATTTACGATTACTTAGTAAAAAAAAATTACTATTTTAAATGTATGCTTACTCTTCATTGTAATCTGCTATATATTTATTTGTAAAATATGAGTTGAGATGTTCACATTCTACATAATTCAATAATTGCATGTGAATGATGTTTGTTGAGACATGTATACTATAGACACACACACACACACACACACACACACACACACACACACACGTGTGTGTGTGTGTGTGTGTGTGTGTTGTAGTTTATAATTAAAAATACCAAAAGGGTTGTAGTCTGACTAGTGAGGATGATGGTTACTTATATCCATCAACCACAATACAAATTCCTTTAAGTCTCTGATGCAGAGAGTCAAACGCTTAAGACCAAGATCGTGCTCTGAGAGAATTTGACAGCGTGGATACTCTTTACTCATCACTGCTTAACCAAAAGAGCTCATTGATTTAGATGTATGCTTACTCATCATTATAATCTACTATATGTTAATTTCTGAAATATGAGTTGTTGAGATGTTGACATTCTATTTAATTTAATTATTTCATGTAAACACTACCTATTAAAACATCAGATTTAACTTGTATAATAAATTCATTGTTGATGAATGGAAATATAAATTAAACTTTTAGATAACTTAGATGTTTAAGTAAAATATTAATGAAACATTAATAATTTTTAAAGTAATAAAATATAATTTTTTTTATGCTAAGTATATTAGAAATTAAATTTTATTTATGTTAATTTAAATTTTCTAGTTAATATGATATAGGTACCTGAGAATGATATATATTGGTATATTTTACATAGATTTATCTAAGATATGTATGATAGTAAATATGTTTTGGTAAAATCTATATATTATTTATAAATTAATTATGATTATCTATAAACTATTTAATTAAAATATTGATAATTTATTTTTGAAAGTTCATTGTTATAATTATTTATAAATATAGATTGGTTAAATATGTATATTATCTATAAATTAGTTATGATTATACATTATCGATAAATTAATTATCATTATTTATATTATTTATTTATTATTATGCATAACATTTTTTATAATAATTTAGTTTTATAATTTGACCTCTTGATATTTTTTATGATAATTTATTTTTAAAATTTTATTGTTACGATTATTTATAAATATGATTATTTATAAATATGATGTGATAAAATCTATATATTACATATAAATTAATTATGATTATTTATTATAAATATGATGTGGTAAAATATATATAATTATTTATATATTATTTTTATGATTATTTAATTATTTATAAATATAATGAAGTAAAAATTTTATATTATAAATTAATTATGATTATTTATGATGTTGTAATATAATGTACCATATGAAGTGGAAATTAATTGTACTTTAACAATAACAAGGAAAAGTTGTAGAGGAAGGAAAAAAGAGAAAATAAGTCATCTTTGAATATTAAAGGTAGAAAAATTGTTCAATTTAACCTAATTTTTTACTCTCTTTTAATTTTTATCTCTCACTTACTCTACATTTTTTTAAATTATTTTTGGTTTGAATTTGTTTGTATTTATATATTTTTTGTTTTTCTAAATCATCATTTTTTTATTAGTTTGTTGATTTTAAAATAATTAAATTATTTTAATTTACATTGTTGATTTTTTAATAATTAAATTATTTTATTTAAAGGTAAATCAATTACTACAATAATAAAATTAATTTTTATACCATATATTCTATGGTAAATATATAATTAAATTATTTTATAATTTACCATCATTGTTATTAAATAATTATGGTCCAAATACATAAATAAATTAAAAGTAGGTATTTAGTTTTTTTAATAATGCATTAAAAAATTTATATTATAAATTAATTATGATTATTTATGATGTTGTAATATAATATAAATAAATAATCTTTGGATACTTGTTTATATTTATATATTTTTTATTTTTCTAAACCATCATTTTTGTTGATTTATTTTTTATCTAATTATCTAATAATGCTAGCTCTAAAATAATAAAATATTTACACACTCATGCCATTACACAAAATTACCACTCCCCTACCCCCTCTAATAATTAACCCATCATATATTCCATGATAAACCATTATACAAAAATAACTCATGAATGCTATTATAGGAATACCTATTAGTGTAAAAAAATAGTTTTACTTTTATTACTTAGTACCAAAAATTGTTAGAAATTGAAACTTTGAAAAAAAATTGGAACCTTTTTATTATAGGGTTGTACAAGTATAATTTTGTTTAAAGTTAAAGATGTTCAATGATATTTTAATTACATGTGTGTAGTTTCATGTTTTCAACTATTAGTTTGTAATATTTATGTATTATTTTTTGGAGCTATAAATTTAAGTATGATGTGTGGGATTTCAAATTTTACTAACTCATAAATATGGGCCATTTTATGCATGTTTGATTGTGTGATATGTCATAGTCAATATTTTCACCCTTAAATAATAATTAGAAATATAAGCTTAAAATATTAAAATAATATATATTTATTTTACCTTAAGAATTTATTATCTCAATGATTTACGAAAAAGAGGCCAAACTTATGGAGGTTATACATTATGATTTGTACATCTGTTTGAGCCCATATTCATGTGAAGATGATTGGATCAAAAATTTAAAAGCAACCATAACCCAATATTCTAATCATGGAATGTTTTTGGTGTTTTTTGGAGGCCATACGTGACCATCTGAGAGTAAAAAATCATAGTTTAATTTTATTTTTTAGTTTTTTCTATATTTAAAAATTGTCTATTTTGTAACCGGACCTAAAATTTAGTTAAAATTCATCCTATAAGTTAATTTTAGATTTTAATTTATTTTTTGAGTTTTTTGAGTTGTACATGCTTGCATGCAAAAATTATTAAAAATAACAGTTGTTAACAATAGCAGGTGGAGTTTTATTTATTTTTTTGTTATAAATTTTGCATGTCAACTCTAATTCTAAGTTGAGACTTACTTATGCATGGTTTGTAATTATTGGAATAATTCAATATGCATCAATACTAGTTATCGATCAAAATCTTGGCCTATTAGTTTCTTAATTTTTTATGGTATTTAGGTTCATTATTTGGTATCAGAGAAATTTTATATCTTAGACATGTAAGATATGGTGAGAGGATGAGGAGAAACTAATCATATGAACCATACTATGTAAGAGTTATAGAGGTACGTAGAATAATTAACTAAGATCCTTGTGAATCAAATACGAAATAAAACGATCACAATTTCATGAAATTTTGGATCTTATGTTGATGGCTGCGCGCGGAGGAGGTAACGATGGAGGAGGAAATGGTGGCCCGTCGACAGGCCCCAGAAAGGAGGCAGAGACACCTGGGGCGAACTCTCTTGGCCAAGACAGTTTTTATAACAGTGAGCGCTCCAGATTAAACAAAGTAAATGGATGTTTGTTGAGGAGCCAGGAACGGCCTGTCTTGGTCATTCCACAGGAGGCAGTTCAAGAAGATGTTGAGTACCTGTCATCACACACCCTGATTTGCAAATTTCTGGGCATTAGGATCCCTTTGGCGGCTTTAGAAGCCTGGATTCGTCGCTCCTGGGCCATTGAAGGAGATTTTGACATCATGTTGGTAGGAAATGGCTATTTTTTGGTAAGTTTTTCTTTTGTATCTGATAGAATTCACATTTTTGAAGGAGGCCCCTACTTCTATGAGCGGGTGGGCCTATTTCTTAAACCCTGGCATATGGGTTTCAATTCAGCAGATGAACTTCCAGCTTGTGTCCCAGTCTGGGTTCGTCTTCCCTGACTTCCATTAGAATTTTGGCGGGAGGACATTCTCAGGCAGATTGGGGCTATGCTGGGTAAGCCAACGACTATTGCACACCAGTCACTGGACAAGAAGATCATTTTGTATGCACGTATTTGTGTAGACATGGACCTAAATAACTGCCTACCAGACTCCCTAGAAATTTGTATGGGCTCTTTGTCATGGATACAACAGCTTGACTATGAATCCATCCCCTTCAGGTGTCAAATTTGTCACGTATATGGTCACCTACATAGGCAATGCCCTATGACAGCCAAAGCTATAGAAACTAGGTCAGACTCCTTCGCTACAAATACAGCTGTTGCTGGGAAGGAAAATGGGCGTAGAACTCTGTTTGCAAACACTAAATCCATTCCTGATAAACTAAGCAAAGGGAAAAATGCAATTAACTCAAGTTTGGCTCAAGGGTTAGGAGACCAATTTCAGGTGGGGATGGATGGCTTCACACCAATAAAAAAGAGAGCTAGAGGCTAGGGTCCAAGGTGTGGAAGTGATGTTAGGCAGGCTGATCTGGGGTTTAATAGATTCGAGGCCTTAGATTGCATGGCCATAGAAGATGGTATTCCGATGGAGGAACAGGGGGAAGAGATGGAGCAACCTCGTCAATTTTCAAAATTTAATGACGTCCTAAATTTGCAGGCTCGTGCACCTCTCATTTGTTCTCAGCAACAGGAGGGAGGAATGATTGTAGCTCAGGACGAACTGACTGAGAAGGATGTGAGATGGGCAGACTTGCTTAAGGAAGGGGAAGCTGGGAAAAAAGAAAAAGGATCCAGCAGTGCACTTGGTCTTGTTCAGAAACAATTCAAGAAAGCCTCTTCAGCTACTCCCTCCAAAGCTGGGAGAAGAAAAGACCAAGATCGGCTGAAAATTGCTGGTGACTTGCTGGTGGAAGCTAGGGTTGTCAAAACCTTGGACGAACATTTTCCCCACCCCACCCAATGATAGTTTTATCATGGAATGTTAGGGGTTTGAATAGCTCCCCTAGGCAAAAAGCTATACATAATCTGGTATGGGACAATTATCCAGATATTTTTTGTATTCAGGAGACTAAATTGTCGGTTGAAGCATTTTCTACTTATATGTTAAATATCTGGCCTAGAGGTCAGTGGCAATGTGTTGGTGCTTGTGGTAGTGCTGGAGGCTTAGCTATGGGGTGGGACCCAAGAAAAATCCTACCAATTCATTGGCTTTCTAGCACTTCAGCTTTAACAGTGATGGCTTCCTCACTTGAAACCGGGGAAAGGCTCCTGATCACCAATGTGTATGCACCTGTGGATACTGCTAGGCAACTACAGCTATGGGAGCACATTCGCTACATCCAAAAATGCCACCCATTCTTGCCTTGGATTGTTGCTGGTGACTTTAATGCTGTGCTAAGTTTAGAAGAGAAAAGAGGTGGTTTGAATCGGCTAGGGCCCTCTGCTGAATGTCTTCGCCATAATGTTGAAGTGCTGCGCTTATTTGATGTTAGACCTTCAAATGGTCTATACACATGGAGTAACCGAAGAATAGGTAACTCTGCCATTTTTGAATGCCTTGATAGATTTTTAGTTTCTTGCTTCTGGGAATCTAGTGCTTTTTCTCTTAATTCTAAAATTTTGAACTGGAGGGGTTCTGATCACTGGCCTATCAAGCTGGCCATTGGTTACATTGTGAGGCCCAAAAAGCCTCCATTCAAGTTTCAGATGATGTGGCTTAGAGACACATCGCTCCATGACCTCATGGCTCAGTGGTGGAGACAGGGTGGTCCTGCCTATGGGACAACTATGTATTCCTTTCTTAAAAAACTCCAATATGTTAAAAGGAAGTTGCAGGGCTGGAATAGAACTTGTTTTGGAAATCTACAATGCAGGAAAAAGAAGGCCCAAGATCAGCTTGATGAAATAACTAGACAAATAAGAGATTACAGCCTTTCGGAGGACCTTCGGCTAGAGGAAGCTAGCGCTGCCAATGTTTTAGCGGAATGGGAACTTCGGGAAGAAATCTACTGGAAGCAGAAGTCTCACAATGATTGGCTCCAAGAGGGAGACAAGAACACGGCCTTTTTCCATAAGTCTGTGCAGGCACGGTGCAATGGAAATTTTATAACTTCTCTTGTCTCTCAGGATGGTACTTGCTTAACCTCCTCCCAAGCTATCAACAGAGAAGCTGACTGATACTTTTCTAAACTTTTTACTAGTGATCCTATGCCTGATGAAGGGGCAGAAAATACTATTTTATCATGCATTCCTTCATTGATAAATGAGGGAATGAATGCATGCCTCATGAAGCCAATTAGTTTGACTGAAGTGGAGGAGGTTGTCTTCAGCATGAAGAGAGGTAAAGCTCCTGGTCCTGACGGATTCCCGACTGAATTCTTTCAAGACTTTTGGGATGTTATAAAACAAGATTTAATGGATGTGATTCAGGAATCGTACTCCAGCAAAGAAATGCTCAGGGCATTGAATGCCACTTTCTTGGCTCTTGTCCCAAAGAAAGAACAGGCTGATAAGTTGGAGATGTATAGGCCCATTGCACTTTGCAATGTCATTTACAAAATCATCTCTAAAATTATAGTGCAAAGGCTGAAAGGGCTCCTCCCTGGCCTTATTTTGGAGGAGCAAGGAGGCTTTATTGCTGGGAAATAGATATTGGATGGAGTGGTGATTGCCACGGAAGCAATTCACTCTATGAGTACTTCTCAGGAGAAGGCCATGTTTATCAAGCTAGACCTTGCCAAAGCCTATGCCAGAGTTAGCTAGAGATTTTTGAGCAAAATCTTCTTTGCTTTTGGCTTCCATCAGGATTGGATTAGCTGGGTGTTCAGTTGTATCACGATGCCTTCCTTCTCGGTCCTTATAAATGGAGCTCCTTCAGAGCTTTTTGGAGCCTCGAGAGGCCTCCACCAAGGAGATCCACTTTCACCTTATTTGTTCATTATTATGGCGGAAGGGCTTGGGCATCTTCTCAAATTTTGGGTCTCTCAGAATGCTCTACAGGGCTGGAATTGGGGACATGGGATCATCACCCTGACTCATCTCTAATTTGTAGATGATACTATTTTAGCTGGTAAAGCTCAGATCTGAGAAGCGGAAGCTTTTCGTTACACCCTTGACAATTATTTAGAGGCTTCAGGACAACAGATCAATGATCACAAGTCCTCCATCTTCTTCTTCAACACGCTAGAGTCTATTCAGAGAAGGATAGCTGCCATTCTGAGATTCCAAATTCAAACTCTTCCTGTGATTTATTTAGGCATTACCATTGTGGTGGGAAGGTAGCCCAGGCTTTTTTGGCAGAATGTGCTAGACAAGCTTAGAAGGAAAATGAGTCATTGGACCTACAGATGGCTCTCATCGGCTGGGCGTGTGATTCTTCTGCAATCTATTATTCAGGCTTTTCCCATTTATCAGTGCATGATTCAAACTGCTCTAGTCTATTTCCTCAAAGAATATGATGCTCTCTCTAGGAGATTTCTGTGGAGTGGGAATCTCCAAACTACTAAATGAACCCTGATCAATTGGGACACAGTTTGTAGACCAAAGCAGGGAGGCGACCTTGGATTGTGCTCTGCTATCTTGGGTAGCCAAGCATTGGTTGCCAAGTTATAGTAGAGGTGGTGCTCTAATCAATCTGCTCTTTGGGCCAGGATCTTGACTGCTAAGTACTTTTCGGGCACGGCGCCTCATGACATATCCAGATTTCCTCTTGATGGTAGAGGATCAATGGTGTGGAGTACCCTTAAGGTTGGGGCCCAATTAGTGAAACAGAGCCTTTTCTGAGTGTGCAACAGTGGTACGAAAGCATTGTTCTGGGAAGATTCTTGGAATGGTGCCCCACCCCTTTTAGTTTCTCATCCTCACTTACAGCCTCTTGCTGAACTCTTTCTTTCAGCTGGATGGAACACTGTAGTTCATTATAAGGAGGCTGTCAGCTTGGGCATGGCTATTGGTTATAGTTGGAAAAACTCCTTCGATTGGCCTCCGAGAGGATCATCTGCGAATAGAAGAGAGCTAAGCCAAATCCTTGAGTCCAGAGGGTGCAATTCTGTCCAAGGACGTGATGTTCTTGCCTGGGGTGGAGATACTACAGGCTAGTATTCTATTTCATTAGGATATTCTATATTGATTAAGCAAATTTTCAATGGTGATCAGTTCTTATGGGGGAAAAAAGTGTGGAGCTAGATTTCTTGGCCCAAATGCAACTTTTTTTTGTGGCTTCTTACTCATAACAAATGCCTCACCTAGGATAATTTAGTTAAGCATGGCTTTAAGGGGCCATCTATCTGTGTCCTTTGCTATAGTAGTGAGGAGACAGGGGCACATTTATTCTTTCAGTGCACCTTTGCTAAACAGGTTTGGCACCTGTGGTGGCATGCCTGGGGCACTCCCTGTCGCCATGTTCATTCGTTGTGTGAGTTCTGGAATAAACTTAGGCTTGTTTCTGTTAAGCGTTCTTTGCTTCAAAGTGCCTGGACTGTTGGCCCATCCTTTATTTTATGGAACTTGTGGTTAGAAAGAAACAGGAGAATCTTTAGGGGAGCACACTTAGTTTTGGGTCAGCTGTGGTCTAAAATCCTAAATTCGTTGCAAGAAACTTTGGCTGCCAAGTGTATGAATGGTGCTGACTTGGACGCAGAGGAGGACAGGCTATTCCAACGCCTGGGTATCACTCCAAGCCCCTGCAGTGACTTGGCGTTTGGTGGTGGAGCGTAGAATAGGAACCTGCCAAAGGCGCGTCCTGTCAATAGAGCAGGCCGCTGGACCCATCCGGAGTCTGGAGTTGTCAAAGTTAATACGGATGGATCCTCACGGGGGAACCCTGGCAAGGTCGACATTGCTGGTATTGGTCGAGACAGCTCCGGGAGCATCCAATTTCTTTTTTTGATCTACAAAAGCTGCCATACCAACAATCTTATGGAAGCCATGGCAATTCTGGAGGCAGTGAAACTCTGTTGTCAACATGGTTGCTATAATATTATCTGTGAATCGGATTCGCAAGTTGTGATTAACTTGCTAAATAACGGTAATGCAGGGAAAGTGGATTGGCAACTTAATCTTATTATTCATCAGATTAGGCATTTAAGTACTTTTTTGAATTATATTGCCTTCAAACACATTCCACGTGAATGGAATGGTGTTGCTGACCGTCTTGCCAAATGGGCTTCAGAGAATGGGCCCAATTGGAGTATTACTGATTCGGGAATGCTCCCTACTAGTATGTATCAGGATTTGGTTTACCTGGTGAACCAAGAGAATGACTTGTAATTCTGGTCTTTTTGGTTTATTAATAAATTTTTACCCCTTTTAAGTTCAAATACAAAATAAAACATAAGATGATGTATAATATGACATTGATCATGAAAAAAAACTCTAAAAGAGAAGAAATAAGAATAAATGACATCATTGGAAGAGATGACGGTTAGAATTTAGAAGGAAGGAACATAGGAATCAAGGTTAATGTTCCATATTATGGAAGAAGTTTAAAACTAGAGGAGTTGATAGATTAGATGAATAACATAGAAATATTTTTTAAATGAAGAACTATGAGAGAAGATAAGAAGGTAAACTTTCCATGCACAAAATTGAAGGGTCATGCAATAATTTGCTGGGATCACTAGTAGAAAGAAAGATAGAGAAAAGGTAAAGAGAAGTTAAACTCATAGATAAAGATGGATAATAAGCCAAGGAAGAATTTTAATCTTATAGATTATGCACAAACTCTATACATAATATTTAAAAATTTAAGGCAAAAATATCATAGTATACAAGAGTATATAGATGAGTATTACAAATTTTCCATACACGTGGAGTATGGTGAGATAGAAGAATAGGTGGCTGCAAGGTATGTAAATGGTTTAAATTTATATATTCAAGATGAATTAAGCATGAATATAATACTTTACATGGAAGAAACTTATCAATTAACTTTGAAGGTAGAAGAAAAACAAAATAGATAGAATTTTAGAATAGTATCTATTGGGCCAAGAAGAGGTTAATCCATTTTAATAAAGAGATGAGGTGGATTTAATACAAGTAGAGGTGAGTTTAATACTACTGGAGGAGAATCATAATGTGGTCTAAAAAGACAAGAATATAATAGACAAAGGTTTTAAAACCAATAAAGAAGAAGAGGATTTTAGAGAGGAAAAATCTATAGTGGTGGTAGAGGATGGTTTCTGAATCGACGTACATCTTATATTTGTTATAAATGTAGAGATGAAGGCCATAGAGAATTTGAGCATCCATACTACCAAGATCAAGAAAGTAGGCAAGAGGATCACCCAAGAATGAATTGACTTGAAGTTAATATAAAAGGGCAAAATACTTAATTTATAGTAATAGATATTGCAGAAATTTTCATGATGAGAAGAAAAATGATTATTTCAAGGAATGAACATTTGCAGAATAAAGAAGGTGGTGATGTATGGATGAAAATAAATATATTATGAACAAGGTATACTTCAAAAGGTAAGATATGAAAAGTAGTTATAGATGGTGGTAGTCGTTAAAACATGGGTTTTAAAGATATGATTGAGAAATTATATTTGCAATGTTAAAAACATCGTAATCCCTATCAAATTTTATGGTTTAAAAAATAAATGAAGTTACAGTAGATAAAATGTGTTTAATCAAGTTTTCTATAGGTAAAACTTATTAAAAATGAAGTAGGGTCTGATGTTATAGAAATGGATACATATGCCATGTGTTATTAGGAAGGCCATGATAGATTGATAGAAAAGAAGTTTATGATGGAGCAAAGAACACATATAGTTGATGAAAATGTGGTACAAAGGTAGTTTTGTGACTTTTTAAATAAAAAGAGTAGACTGAAATCATGTTGATTTCAAAATAATTATGTGAAAGATATGAAGATGGCAGATTGATCTTATGCATTAGTAGTGAAGAACAAGATAAAGAAGTGGTCCTAGTACCAACATAAGTAATAGTAGTGTTGAAAGAACATGTAAATGTTATACTTGATAAGTTATTAGATGGTTTACTAACAAAGAGAGCTATTAATCATCATATTGATTTGATTTCATGATCAACTCTAACTAATCAATCACCTTATATGATTAGTCCAATAAAACACACAAAATTGAATAAGAAGGTTCATGAATTAGTGAGGAAGGGTGTAATAATGGAGAGCATGCATCCATGTGCAACACTAGCATTGTCAACTCCAAATAAATATGTAGGGTGGGGGATATGTGTTGACAATATAATAATTAATAAAATTATAATCAAGTGCAAATTTCCTATACATTGTGTAGATGGTATGATGGATGTTATTATAGGAACATAATATTTATCAAGATTGATGTAAGGAGTGGACACTATCTAATTTGGATTCATGAAGAAGGTGAATGGAAAACAACATTCAAGACTATAGATGGTTTATATGAGGGGATAGTGATGCCATTTAGGTTATGTAATGCACCCAACACATTTATGAGGGTGATAAATACAGTGCTATAAGAATACAATGGTATGTTTGTGGTGGTTTATTTTCATGATATTTTTATATTTTATAAGAATAAATAAGAGAACTTACAATTTTTTAGAATGTTATTAGAATTTATAATAAAATATAAGCTCTATGCAAATTTGAAAAAGTGTAGGTTTATGTAGAAAAATTTAGTATTTTTGGGATTTATAGTTTCAGTAGAAGGTATAAGAATGGATGAAGAAAAAGTAAAGGCAATTATTGAGTGGTCTATCCCAAAGAGCACCACAAAGGTAAGAAGTTTCCATGAATTAACAAATTTTTAGATAATGTTTATTAAATTTTGTAGTAGTCTTCCTTCACTATTAACAAATTGTATGAGAAGAAAAGATATTTCATGGACAATGGTAAAAACAAAAAGCTTTAAGTTATTGAAGAAGAAATTTATAGAAAAGCCTATTTTAGCATTACCAAATTTTAAAAATGTTTTTGAGTTTGATTGAGATGCTTCGTTTATGGAAATTGGGGTCATGTTGAGTCAACAAGGGAATCCAATAGCATATTTCAATGAGAAATTAAATTAGGTAAGAACAAAGTATTCTACGTATGATGTTGAATTTTATGCCATTGTACAAGCATTAAGATATTTGAGGCATTAGTTAGTGCCTAAGGAGTTTATCCTATTTAATGATCAAGAGGATTTAAATTATTTGAGCACTCAAAAGAAATTAAATACTAGGCATGCAAAGTGGGTGTATTTCTTGCATGTTTATACCTTTGTGTTGAAGCACAAAGTAAAAAAATAGAATCAAGTACATATTGCATTGAGCAGGTGATTGGGATTGATGAATACTATGGTGAGTGAAGTAGTTGGATTTGAATTTACTAAATAATTATATGATATCGATTTAGATTTTGTAAATATAGTTGAGAAATGTCAGAATCCATTGGTAGGTGATACAATTAATGTGTATGAAGTGTATATTATGCAAGATGATTATATCTTCAAAGGGAAATGATTCTGTATTCCAATTAGTTCTTTAAGAGATAATATAATTAAAGAATTTCATAGTGATGGTTTGGTTGGACATTTTGGTAAGACAAAGACAATAACTTTTGTTTAGGATATGTATTTTTTGCCAAAGATGAAGAGATATGTGATAATATATGTTTCAAGGTGGTGGATATGTTAGGTGGAACAAAGACATGTATAAAATATAGGGTTATACTTGCCATTACTAGTTCTAAGAGGACCATGGATAGATTTGAGTATGGATTTTATGTTGGGATTACCAAAAACATAGAGAGGTAATGATTGAATTTTTTTTTTTTATAGACAAGTTTTATGAGATGGTTCATTTTATTGCATGTAAGAAAATGAATGATGCCACTAGAGTTGAAGAAATTTTTTAAAGATATTGTGAGATTGCATGGTGTTACAAAAATAATTACATTAGATAAGGAAATGAAATTTATATATTATTTTTTGAGGTCTTTATAGATGAAGGTAGAGACTAAGCTAAAATTTAGTAGTGCATATCAACACCAAATAAATGGATAAACTGATGTTGTAAACAAGATTTTGAGAAATTTATTGAGATGCATAGTTGGAAAGAAGCCCAAGCAATAGGACTTGGATTCACCATAAACTAAGTTTGCATATAAGTATTCATTGAATAGATCAATAGGTAAATCAAAATTTTATATTGTTATGGATAAAAATCTTATGAGTGTTTTATATTTGATATAGCTATCAATTGTAGAACAAGTTAGTGATGATGTGCAGAAGGTTTTTAGAACATATACAATAGTTATAAAAAGAATTAAGATGAAAATTATAAGAAAGTAATTTAAGAAGTATAAAGTAGTATTAGATGTCATAAAAATGTCATAATATTTAAGGAAATATATTTATTGATGGTTTACTTGAGGAAATAAATACTTTTTAAAGGCATATATAACGAGTTAAAGTACAATAAAATTACACCATGTAAAATTGTGAATAAAATTAATGATAATGTTTAAGAGGTGAGTTTACCAAAACATTTTGATATATCTTCAGTTTTTAATATTTCATATTTATATGATTTCTATGGAGAAGATGGTGAAGGTGAATATGATGAATTAGATTGGAAGAAATAAGTGCCAAAGAAGAAGAATAAAAAGATAGTACAGTTTCTAGTTAAGAAGATAGTAAACACAAGGAAAGGTGTTATGACAATTATTTAGTAGTGTGGGAAGGATTAGACAACACTTGTATTATAGAATGTGACCTAAAGAATATTGATAAGAGTTAATGATAGCAGCATTATGAAATAAATTCACAAGCGCTGAGTTGTTTTCAACCAAGATAATGATGCAAAAAAAGAGGCTTAACTTATAGAGGCCATAAATTTTGAGCCATAGCTCTGTTTGAGCCCATTTTCACATCAAAACAACTGGATCAAAATTATCAATGAATTTATAACACATTAATTTGGTAATAGGATGTTTTAAATATTTTAGAGGCCATACATGACCATCTGAGGTTCTACAATTGTAGTTTAGTTTTATTTTTGATATTTTTCTAAATTTAGAAATTATTTAGTTTTATAATCGAACTTGTAATTTAGTTGAAATTTGTATGATAGGTTAATTTGAGAGTTTAGTTTATTTTTAAATATTTTTGTAGTTGCACATGATTTCATGTGAAACTTAATAAAAATAGTAATTTCTAAAAATAGTAGGTCGAGTTTTGTTTATTGTAAATGTTTTGAATTTTGCATATCAACTCCATTTTTGAGTTAAGGTTTATTTATACATGGTTTGTAATTATTTTAATCCTTTAATTGGAATCAATATTAATTATTATTCATAATCTTTTCCTATTAGATTTTTATTTGTCTTGATAGTATTTAGGTTCATTACTCATATAGATACCTCTCCATTATCTACAATCATTATTGTTTGTTTTAGATTACTATATTTTGTGCTTATACTTTAATATAGATAAAATATACTTTTGATATAAATTTTATAAATATAAAATTTCAACCATATAAGTTTAGTTTCTCATTACAACCATATTCAAAATATTTTTAGAATAATTTGCATCTACACCAACATTTCCCATAGAGATAAAAATGTAATTTTGTGTCCTTTAATTTAAAATTCTCATCAAAAAATATAGTTTCATGTTTAAACTCTCCTTCATCGATTTTAAAGAGAGAAATCCCCACCCTATATCATAAAGTTTGACATAATCATGTTAAAATAACCTCGCCTATAATGGAGTGGTTTTATACTTTTTCATACACATTTTTCAAATGTAAAAATCACTAATGAATTTATTTATAATTTTTAATAAAATTTATTTACACAATCTATAACAAATAGATTAATAGGGTTTTCAGTAATGTCCATAATAAAGGACTTTATATGAGATTTCTTCCATATTGTTTTGGTTGAGAAAAATTAATGTAAAGCATACAAGCCACAATGTTAAATTCCATGTGGGCATTGCCATATTCTTTCAATTCTAATACACAAACTCACACATCATTAATTCACTAAAATTATTATATTTTAGTGGTTATTACATACATACATACACACATACATATACACACACACACACAATTTATTAGTATATTTATTAAAAAATTTAGATAACCTTAAGATTAAAAAAGATTTACCATTATTTCTTTCATATTAATAATAAGTGTGGGATTTATAAAATTTATATAAGATCTACATAAAATATTAAATGTTAATATCGTTAATTTAGTGTAAAATTTATATAAGATCTAAAAAACAAGTGAAATTTAATGTCATTAATCTTACTATTAGTTAGATTTATAGAGTAAGTTTCTCTGGCACTCTCAAACTCATTGATTTTACGTGGAAAACCAATCATAATTATTTTAATATTTAACACTTTGGTATATATTTTTTGATTCGTGAAAACTATAAATTCCACCAATTTGTGAGTGTTGATTAAATTCAACTAATTTTATACATCTACTTATAATTTTATAGACCTTATATTTTTATCATCTATAATGTTGAATGTTAAATTCTAACATGGGAGGTAATTAATTACTAATGAAACCATACATTATTATTACATGTAACAAGATTGTGTCCATTCATTAAAATAAAATAGAGTGAAATTTGCATTAAATATTAAATTCTATATGTTCTAAAACACATGAAAATAATTGTCTCCAAAATCATTAGAATGCTACACTATTGAGGTGACCAAGTGTCCACTAATGGTAATATCATGAGGTAGTATGTTCCTACTGTCATTACTTACTGATTATATATTAGAAGAAATACATTTAATTTTTTTTCCTTTAGTTATTTCATATTTTACCATTGGTCCCAAAAAGAGGATTGATTTTCCCATCTTAAAATCTATGTGTTGTAAAATACCCCTCATGGAGTTAGTTTTTACTTATCCATATAACTAAAAATTATTAGTGCAATAATTAAAAGACATTGAAGAACCACTTTCCATTGAAGTGGAAAAACCTCTTAAATATATTTCACTGATAGAAGTATATATTATTGAAATTATTTTTACTTCTTACAAACCTTCCATAGAGTTCCTTTAAGAAGATATGATTAATGATGAAATTCTTTTTTCAGCCGATGATCCACCTCTTTTCATTAAAATCATAATCGATACCAACCTTATCATAAAATTCATAGTTTATAAAGTGTCAAGAATTAAATTTACCTCTCTTTGGTTAATTAAATAAATTAGGTATACTAAATATCACCTTAAATAAAGTCATCTCACATGTCAAGGATTTGATTAAAAAAATAAAAAACCACTTGGTTATATTTGGCTTCCCCTAGCTATTGGACCCAAAACCATACATACCAATATCATGGTCCTAGAGTTACGCCTATCTTATACAATACTCTTAGGTCATCTATGGACACATCACATGAGGTTTATTACCTCCTCAGTTAGTCAATGCATTAAATTCATCCACAATGGTAAATCTTATAAACATGAACCTAATCCTAATCTATGTAGCATTCAACTACCTAATCCCAAATTATGGAAAAAGTTATTGATGACCAACTTTCATAAATAATTATACACATTAAAAATAATCTTCAAGATAATCTTATCAAAGATAAAATTATTCATACTGAAGGTCTTAACAAAACTATCTCCCTTAAATATTATTTCCATAAATTCACCACTAGTTTAGAGCCAAATAATCAATAAGATTCCAATACCATTACCAAGACTTCTAAATATAAATTAATTATTAAATATCTCCCTAAAGTTAATATTTATTTTAATGAGGACACATGTACCTCCACTTTCATGACACCAAATGCCTCGAAGGCTCTAGGGAAGGTTGTATCCTAATAAACCCAAATGGTAAGATCATCCCTCTAGAATTTAGGTTACATTTTTATAGTACTAATAATATCATCGAGTATGAGGCTTTAATCTTAGGTATGAAAGCAACACTTGACTTGGATATCCATCATCTACATGCTTTGGATGACTCACAACTTATCTGTTGTTAGGTTAATGGTGATTATCAATGTAAAAGTAAAAATCTAGTTCATTAACATCAAATGGTAACCAAACTTACCAAAGAGTTTGCCTATTTTACCATTGACCCAATTTTGAGAGATCTAAATTCCATAGTTGATTCTTTTATTTATTTAACATCTTTATTTCATCCTCACCAATTACTTAATGATTCTTAATTTCTTATTTAATTAATAAAGTCACCCTCTTCTATATAACTGAATGATTCACTCATTTGTTATATTTTGGCTATCAATATTAGACAAAGCCTATTGTATAAAAACATCATCCAATTCCTTGAACATCAAATCTATCCTCCAAACATAAATTCTCATGAAAAGACTAGAATATGTAAACAAGCATTTATATATGTCATCCAATACATCTCCACTTATTTTCATAATGCATAAATTACCCTAATCCACTCTATGATGCAAGAAGATGTTCCTCCTCTCTTCAAACAAGTACATGGAGGCATTTGCAAATGTCACTATAGAGGATATGCTACAACATGCAAATGTTTACATATGGGATACTTTTGTCCTACTTTAGAGAATGATTCTATAAATTTTACCAAAAATTATAATCTTTGACAACTTCATGATAATTTAATCCATTCACCACCAACTGAGCTCCAAACCATGGAGTCTCCTTGGCCTTTCTCCATGTGGGGATTAGATCTCTTGGTAAATTAAATTTATCACAATATGGTTATGTTTTTATTATTACTACTACTAAATATTTTATTAAATGGGTAGAAATCATGCCTCTTGTCAATTCACAAGATCTACTATTTCTAAATTTATCCTTAAATAAACAATTTTTGGCTTTGGTATTCCCCATCCTATCATTTATGATAATGGTGGTAATTTCAAAAATAAGGACATAAAACACTTATATGTTAAATTTAAAATTTATCAATTTTTTTTGTACCTTACCATGCATAATACAATGGCCAAACTAAACCCACTAATAAAATTATCAACAAAATCTTATAAAAACCCATATGAAAAACCTTTATTGATTGACATCTTCCCTTATACCTTATACTTTCGGCCTATTGTACTAGTATACTTAATACCACTAGAGCAACACCATTCTCACTAGTATATGGTTTTAAATCCATCTTACCATTATAATTCAAACTCCCATATTTATTTATATCTCTTCATGGTATCATTGATGAATAATTATGTGAAGCTTACCTTCATGCCCTAGACCTTGTTTATGAACACCGTCTAGCCACTCTTCAACATAAATGTTAATACAAAGCTCACATATCTAAAAAACATAACAAAAAACTCAAAGTATAGACTTTTAATTTTGGTTATCTAGTCCTAAAATTAGATTACATGCATGATAAAAAAAGGAAAATATGCCCAAAAACGGTGGGGCCCCTATTTAGTGAAAGACATTCCTGGTCCTAGCACTTATCATCTACAAACTAATGAAGGTCATGTTTTCAAAGAACCCACAAATGAATAATTATTGATGAAATGTTTTGATTAAAATATATATATTTTTTTCATACTTCTATATGTTGTCCTACTAACACTTCTTGCAAGATTTATCTAATGATCTCTCTATCTGTAGTCATCTAGGTTATACACAAACGTTAGTTCCTTTATTTGGTCCTTTGGTTTCTTTATTTCATGAGTTACATTGTGATACTATGGACAAGACCCATTTTTCCTCATGAATACCTTATTATTTCATATATCAAATTTTCATAATTTTTATCTTTTAATCATAAGTTTTTTATTTTCCAAATCCTTTTACACCACTTGGGTTTTTGTAATTTTACAATTTATAGTATAAATCCATGTATAAGACTAGGCTCTCCTCATAAATACCATTTATCCCTTTTTCATCCCACTTGGGTTTTTATTTTATGAGTTTAAGTGTAAGACCATGGATATGACCAGGCTCTCCTCATAAAATCTACATATTATTTCAAAATAATTTACCAAATTAAGTGGTATTTTTCTAGAATGTTCAAAAATGGTTACAAGTTTGTGATCCCATATTCTCAACCTTAGTTTTTATTTATTTTATGGATAGAAATTGAACAATAAACTGTGTTATCATGTTTTGAAACACTTATATACATTATTATGATAAGGAATCATACTTACCTATCATTATATCCCTTTAACATTACCACATTTTTATGATTTGAAGTAATTCAAATTGTTTCATCCCTATTTTTCCTTGATTTCCCTTCCTTTCATTCCATTTTGGATAAAACAAGGATGAAATAAAGATAACACTTTTATTTCACATGAATAAACAAGAATCTTAGACACCATGTTATCTAAGCCCTCTTTCATAACTACTAAAACTAAAATTTTAAAATGATAGTCATTTTTACCATCCATGTTTGGTTCTCCAAGTCCATATACAAGAGGAGTATAAAAATCCATAAAAAATTAAATCCAAATCATTTAAAACAAAAGGAAATGATCAAAAAGAAAAAGAAAAAAATCTAAAAGTGAACATCACAACAAAATCCCTGATTTATAACACATCTCATATCTAAAATTGAAGCTAAAAATCCATAATTGGCCTCATAATAGAAACGAGGTCCATTAAGGTTTAGTAGGATAATAGATTGGGATATGATAAATTAAAAATCTATATTTCTACCTAATTTATCATGTAAGTACTCAATCTTTGTAGTTGATCGACTTCTCTTTAAGGGGTTTTGAGGAATCGGGAACATATTGGGAGAAGGTAGGTCCATTTTACTTTTCATACATACAACCTTCATGGGATGATATTCATACTTAATTTGAGAACTCAAGTTTTTTTTGGCTAGGATAAGTTATTCAGATTCCTTAATATTTAAAGTCCTTTTATTTTGACAAAACTAATTTTAGTGTCTTGAGTTTGATAAAGAGTTTCTCTAGCTTGATTTTTCCTTCATTTCCCCCCTTGACAGAAAAGTTTGATTATAAATATGTTTCCCCACTTATATATTCCCTCTTCTTCACATCTTAAAACATGCTAACACTAATTTATTTTGGTTTTAACTATCTTTAAAACAAAACAATATGCTTGAATGACTATAGATTATTTTTTTTACACCATTGATTTACTTTTATAGATTTGCCTTGGTTTTATTTGGAAAATTTTTGTCATCATTTCTCTTTTTTCAAAAAAAAATCTATGTTTCTATAATTTAGTAATTTTTCCATTGTTGATTGAGTTTGGATTGTTACTTTTCACTCACCAATATTGTTTTGCTTTTCATATACTTTTTCTATTTATGAATAAAGATTGTTATTGCTTACTTATCAACGTTGTTGTACCATTTCATGATCATCTTTATTTAAGTAAGGATTGTTACTACTTTGACATTGATGTTAGATTTTCATGTTTATTGTATCCTTAGTTTTATTTGGTTTGTTACGTTTCTTACTTAAGGTATACTTATTTGAGTTTTTGGGTTCTTTAGTAGCCTTGGATGTTTATTTACCTGATTTAATTAAAATTTTGACTTGGTCATTTGGTCCTAACTTAGCATTTATCACTCTAACTTATCAAATTTACAAGTACATCATGCCTACACATTTTATTTATCTTGCATTTCCTATATTTTTATTTTTTCTCTTTAAGTTTTGTATCTTTGGGGTTTGTCCAAAGTAGTCTCTGTACTCTCCATGATAAAAAATAGAAAATAATAGATAACCATACAATGATAAAGGTAAGTCAAATTACAAATAAATTTCTTTTTTATTTAAGTTATTTTCTTTCAACCATTTAATTTTAATTATTTTATGCTTTAAAATATTATAATTTACTTAGCTCAATGTTGTGTGTTGTTATGTTCTTTTCCCAAAGAACCATCCCATGTTCCAAATGCATGACACGTGATGAGATTTGAGTGGGGAATATGTATACACATAATATATTTAAACTTTATTAATATGATATTTTATCTCTTGTTGCAATCGATTGAGACTCAATATTTTTGAGTGCATACCTTAAAGGGTGCACCAATAAAGAGGTGGGCATACCATTGATGCTTCACAATATTTTTGTTCCTTATACCACCTCTTGAAACCAACACAAACCTATCCTATATATTTTCTTAAGATTTGGTACCTCCATTAAACACTCCTCCAATAAATTTTCCACATTAAATATCTCCTACCTAAGCCAAAATCTATTTTTTTTTATCTACCGAACAAAGTTAGCCTAAAACAATCTTATTATTAAAAGTAGGCACGTTACAATTTAGGTCAGCCCCAATCGACCTATATTGGGACATGACTACTTTGTTTATTGAATAATAGTGATGACTATGATGACTCTATCTGTTAAAACTTTAGAAATGTTTAGGGTTAGATCCAAGTCTATAAACACATCCTTTTTACCATTTTCATTAAAGAGAAATAGAGATAATCATATATTTGTGAATTTAATTATCCACCATTATATTTGAGGAGCCATTGATTATGGTTTCATACTTCTTTTAGAGAGAAGAATCATGTCTTGTGGGATAAGTCTTTTAGATGCATAGGAGAAGTCATGTAACTTAGAGATGAGCTATCTTTATTATCCTTATAAATCACAATAACCACTTGCAAATAACCATTGGACAAGGGATATTTTGAGGCTTGATAGGTTCATATTGAAGGTAATTATTTTAAAATATTGATTCTCTTTATTAATTAGATATGTTTGCATGTGTTATATTATGAATATGTTTCTCTCACCATGCATTAGGATTACCCCTACACTAACTCAAGTAGAGTTCTTTTCATGTTTAATTTTATGTTTGTTACCCCTATTTTGTGCCATAGGCTTTGATCAGAATGAAATTAGATCTAGTTTACTTTTTCATTTTATTTAATAAGAAAAAATAGGACCTAGATAGGGTTATTGTCTGTTATTGCTTGACTACAAGATTTGGAACCCTCTCTAATGATATTATGTGATAAGAGACCCCTTAGTTAGGTGTAGTAGATCCATATTAGTCATGATATTGATTGTATAAATGTACCAATAAGTAGAAGGGATAGTTTAATTTATCCTCTCCATGCTACGATTTATTTGTAGATCAGCTTCACTTTCCCTTGTATACATTATCTATTGGAGGAAAATTAATTTTCTCTTAACTACATAAAAATAGAATTTTAGGATTCATCACTGATCATTTTTCC
>JARHVA010003634.1:1512500-1515000 GCA_037957365.1 Torreya grandis | reverse complement strand
TTACGAGAGAAGTTGTGAGTTAGCAGCATCACACCGTTCTTCTTCCAGATATTCTTCAAAATATATCTGATAATACAACCCAAAATCCTTTAGGAAATCTGGTTGCCTCAACTTTTGTCTCAGATCCTCTTAGTTGGTCTAATGTGGCTAAGATACAGAAAGAACAAATAATGAAGGATAAAGCCAAAAAGAAAACTGAAGCAAAAACTCTGGTTGATAAAGCTTTTCAGATAGGAATGTCTAAGATAGAAGAGGTTGAAAAACAAAATTATTTTGATGAAGGTGAATTCTCTAGACCTCCATTAGAAGGCCAGATTAGAACATTAAATCTCCAACCATTCTTCTGGAAATTTAACTATGAATCTCCTGCTAGAAAAAAAGAAATGATACATGCAATGTTATCATGAGCAAGTGTGCAAATGTTTGGGCTCAAGAAAGACCCTACTACTATCACCCAATAGATAGTCAATGGATTCATAGGCAATATTAAAGATTGGTGGGATGCTTGTGACATACAATTTCAGACTGCCATTACACATCACCCAGAACCAGTCCCAGCCTTATGTCAAGCCTTGTATTCAAAATTTGTTGGAATGATAGATAATGAAAAGGAATCTAATAAACCTAAGTTCCTTAGAGCTCAGCTTTGTGACATGATGAGTATATGTGCTATATGGAGAATCTATTCTATGTTTCAGGAGAAATGTTCAATCCTGCATATAAAATTAGGTATATAGAATCTTTTCCATGGTATTTTGCTGATAAGTATAAAACTGCTATGGGTAGTGATTTGTCTAATATGTCCTTTGGAAGAATAAATTAGAATATTAGAGCTATTAATGAGAAACTGTATACAGAAAGAAAGGCTCATAAAGAAACTATGATGTTTCATAAACAGATTGGGGTTAAGTTTTGTAATACTTTGTTTGATCGGTTTGGATGTACTGATTTAATCAATACATAAAATATCAAAAGAAAAATAAAAAAGAAAGAAAAAAATGTCTATAAATGTTCTAGTCCCAGTGAGAAATATAATTGGTATAAGCAAAGAAAGTTTAAGAGCCGTCCATATAAGAAGAAAAAATATTTAGGAAAATGAAACATGGATTTCAGAAAGCCTCTATAAAATGTTTTCTTTGCAATGGAAATCATTATGCCAGCAAATGTCCACAGAAGGGTAAAGAGAAGAATTCAAAAAAGGTTAATTTTCTTCAGAGTTATAAACTTGATGAAAATGAATATGTTTTAATTTCTAATGCTGAGATTTAGTATGAGTGAAATATTCCTTGGGAATTAGAATCAGCTTTAGATTTAGAAGAAAATCAGGTCAATATGAATTTTGAAGATGCTAGTTCAGATTCTAAATCCTCAGATTATGATTCTAATATTGGATTTCAGATAAATATGATGTCAAGTCATTTTCCTGATACTCTTAGTTTTACCTAGAAATTGCAACATTTAAAGGAAAAATATTTAGCTACTCTTGCTTATATGGTATCTAAGAAAAAGTTTCTCCAGCAACAAATTACTGATACTGAAAAAATGTATTTTTAGTATTTAGCTCAGCAGCAACAGCAGAAAGAATTGTTATCAAAACAATTCTCAATGAAAATCTCAGAAATTAAAACATATTCATTTTCATCAAGGTTATAACTCTGAAGAAAATTAACCTTTTTCAAATTCTTCTCTTTAACCTTCTGTGGGCATTTGCCGGCATAATGATTTCCATTATAGAGAAAACATTTCACAGAGGCTTTCTGAAATCCATGTTTCCTTTTCCTAAATATTTTTTCTTCTTATATGGACGGCTCTTAAACTTTCTTTGCTTATACCAATTATATTTCTCACTGGGACCAGAACATTTATAGACATGTTTTATTTCTTTTTTCTTTTTCTTCTGATATTTTCTATATTAATTAACATCAGTACATCCAAATTGATCAAACAAAGTATTACAAAACCTAACCCCAATCTATTTATGAAACATCATAGTTTCTTTATGAGACTTTCTTTTTGTACACAGTTTCTCATTGATAGCTCTAATATTTTGATTTATTCTTCCAAAGGAAATATTAGACAAATCACTACCCATAGCAGCTTTATACTTATCAACAAAATACTATGGAAAAGATTTTATATACCTAATTTTATATGCGGGATTGAACATTTCTCCTGAAACATACAATAGATTCTCCATATAGCACATATACTCATCAATTCTCGTCATGTCACAAAGTTAAGCTCTAAGGAACTTAGATTTATTAGATTCCTTTTCATTATCTATCATTCCAACAAATTATGAATACAAGGCTTGATATAAGGCTGGGACTGGTTCTGGGTGATGTGTAATGGTAGTCTGAAACTATATGTCACAAGCATCCCACCAATCTTTAATATTGCCTATGAATCCATTGACTATCTATTGGGTGACAGTAGTAGGGTCTTTCTTGAGCCCAAACATTTGCAAACTTGCCCATGATAACATTACATGTATCATTTC
>JARHVA010003634.1:1427500-1507500 GCA_037957365.1 Torreya grandis | reverse complement strand
ATCAAAAAATATCATCTACATTCAACCCCATATTAATCTAGCAATGAAATTACTAGTTTAAAGGAAAGGAATAAGAACCTAGCTATGTATGCACACCTTATCTTTAATGTATTTGATTTTGAGTGCTTTTTTCATGACTGGGCTACAACTAAGAGCATGCTAAAGTGTTAAATCATTGCTTATAATCTAGGTTACAATTAATTTAAATTTATTAAAATTTTAAAGAGGAACTTTTATGAATACATATATGTGTCAATGTAACCACCTTGCCTATTGGAATATTTTTTTGAAAATATGTATAATTATAATGTCAAAAAATGAGATTAGGATAGATATATAAAAATATTAAAAGTGTATATATCCAAAGAGATAAATAGATAGATAGAGATATATTGGAATGGACATGCACCAAAATTTATATCAAAAGTGAGTTACCACATGGGAGTTGAGATTAGATCAACCATGAAACCCAATAATACTTATAACTTTGTGAGGTTAGATGATCAAGTGCAACCTGAAAACATGGAAATATTAAGCAATTTGATCACCTCAACCACACTAAAAGGTGAACCAACTACTATAGTAGTTTGATTTGATAAGTTCCATAAAAGTATATGAGTTATCAGTACATGCTAAGGTAATATCCCATAGAAGAGATTGAAATATGAAACTGATTTAGATTTGGAAATATTAGGCACATGTTGCATAGAATATGCATGTTGGAAATGTCTCATGATGAAACTATGTATAATAATGGTATCATGTATAAAATTATTCTACAAATGTGGATATGAATCATATAATTATGTGTTTTGACTAATTTGAAAATGTGAGCAACATGTTACCATAACATGCCTTCACTATATATAGAGAAATATGAAAATTGATATAAGTTTTAATGTGGAGGAGATGTTTTCAAAACATGTCCCCATTATAAACTAGAGATGTTAAATATTGAATAGGTGTGAAGAACATGAATCTAAAGCATGACCACACTAAGTATGAGAATTGTGAAAATGTGGATGCCATATCACTAAGACATACCGCCCACTAATATTCCCCCCACCTTTTTGAGGTGAGGAAAAAAATAGTATGTGTAAGTTACCTCACCTCAAAGGATGAAGATAACCATATAACTATATATTTTATGACTGAATTATATAGCATGTCAAAAAATGCATAAAACCAATGTAATCACATGTAGGATTAAGGTGCATGATAAATATTATGGAAACATATAAATAGTAATATTAAATGCTAAAAATGTCAACAAGAACACATAAAATATCAGTCAAAAGAAAGTTAACAAACAAAGGTATTAAAATATTGAAAATAAGGGGCATATTCAAATGCAGTAGAATCAAATGGACATGACTTAGTTAAAGTTATACAATTCAAGGAATGACTTATTAAAATGCACATAAAAAAAAAAATGAAATTATCAAAAATAAGTTAAATCAAACATATACATATTGGCTGCATACAAAGAAGCTTACTCAAATTATTGAACAAGTAAGACAATAACAAAGAAAAATACTCAAGAAAGTGTACAAATAAAAATCATAATAAATCAACATAAACATATCATAGTAGATCATAGATCAAATATTTTATCAAAAAATTTCAATTAGCATAAAAATTACCATGTTCAAGATATAATAATGGATAAGGCATTTATAAGTACATAAGAGCCTAATCATGATAATGTCATTGACCATAGAATATAGATGCCCCCAATACACTGATGACATGAGTAGAGGGAAACCCCAACACCCATAAGTGTATATAATCATGTATCTATCTATTCATGTAGCTGTGTATGTAAAATTTAAATAATATGCTAGTCCTCAACATTGAGATAACACATAAATGCTAATGAGATAATAGAACATGTAGGTGCTAAATATGTTTTTGGATTTTTTTGGTAGTTTTATAATTTTTGGTAAAGGAATTTCATCCTATGATGCCATATAATAGATGATCATAGATATCTCTCCCCATTGCTAACCTTACAACCTTATGTTAGATCTTTTCCATTATTTTCATCATGATTGGATAGGTTAGAAAGAGACATAACATGTTCCTCCTTACATCTTAAATGTGACTTAGAAGATGTAATGTTGTCATTTGAAATTAGTATTAGTTTTATTTTATGAGTAAAATAAATACCTTTTTGACTTGTATTAATTTTTGCTTCCATTCAGTATAGCCAAAGAATTCTCAATGGAAATGCACATAGAGACGTGGTAGGCATAAGTGAAACCTATGTTTAGATTACTTTAGGACCAAAATAAATTGGTATTGTTATGTTTCCCAGAGAGTCTTTCAATCCTTATTTAATTTGAATGATTTTTAGATTGAAGCCCTTTTTTTTAAGAATATTACATTACAAATAGTTTTTGTTTATGTAAGACCAATATAGTTATGCAAAAAATAAGCACCACCCATGTAGAATGTAATAGGTATATTTTGTTTTCATGGATGGTTTTTTTTTTCTTTTCACTTTGATATTCTTGTATGGGACATGGACATTGGATTAGTCTCATATTAATTAACATTTGTAAATTGGTCATATAGAGATTAGGAATGCAACATTTTTTTTATTAAAACCTTTCAAATAATTGATTTCCTTCATTTATTTGAGGAATAAAACTTTGGTATTTTGATGGATAAATGTTAAGCTTCTTTAGATGAGACACCTTGTTTAATGTTGGTATATGTTTTTTTATTTGGAACACTAACATTATTTTTCTATGTAGATGTAGAATGCTTCCTATTTATTGATGGCTTAATATGACTTGGTAAATATTCCATAATTTCATGGTGAACATTTCAAAAACATTCAATATCCAATGAAAGAAAGGAATAATCATCACCTTTGATAAGGGGAATATTATTTGGAAATGTAGGAATAGGAGGGGTTTTGATAAATGGGCTTGAAGGAACATCCCCATTATGACTAAATTACAAATCCTCCATGATTACTTTATGGAGTTGATATAAATTTTAACGATCAATTAAAGGTATCCTTTCTCCATGTGTAACTAATTTATATATATATAAGGCATGGGTAAATGATTTAGATCCTCCTTGGGATGGATCAAATCATGCATTGAAGGGATAGAAGCATGGACCTAATTAGAGGCATAATAACTACCACCATTCAAATCTTTGATATTCCATCCCATAAAACTTGGAGGAATGCAAGAGTAATTGATTATTATTCCTCATTTGTGAAATTGTTGAAGGGTCTCATAGTCATAATTATAAAAACAATCAATGTCATTCATGATGAAATAGATAAAGAACATAAAGATTATGATAATTTAGGAAATACACATCTACACTATAATTTTTGTACAATAATGATTCTCAAACGTCATGTTTACCAAATGTTTAACCCTAATTTTGGATGTGGATATTATTGGGTAGATATGATTAAGAATATATAAATGACAAGGCACAAGGTTGAATTTTGGATCTACAATAGGTTAATTAAATGACAAACTTTAGATATAACATATAGTAAATTTAATAAAGTAAGATGAATTAGTAGTAGAGTGGACAATGATGCTAGATATAGAAATGACAAAGAAGTTATGTACATAGCTTATTCTGATGCTAATGTAGTGTTAGATATACAATGGGATAAAATTAGTTGAGAAGATAATTGTGAAACAATTATAATATTGTGTATCTAGTGTCTATAGCTCTTTGGATAATAATGTCAAACCTAGATAGTTGTATTGAGTCTAATGTCTATGTTTGAAGATAGTGTCATGTACTAAAATCTACTTAAATAGGAAGTAACCATTTGGATGATTATAAGATTGGCTTTGCCTTTACCTTAATGCATTTATATCTCGGTCATGGACTATTACTCCTTATGAAATGGTAAAACCCTAGATTTCCATCTCTATAGTGACCTTGGGTAAAAATGGGATTGTGAGAACCTGGTGTCGAGATAACCCCAATGACTCTATTATCAAAGGGCATTTCCTAAAAATATAATACTCTAGAAGAGAGCCTCATACTCATATATTTCTCTCGTACATGTTGGCTTTTGTGTAAATCATGTAATGTGTGTAAAGCAAGTATAATATTGACCTAGCTTGTGACTTTTAAAATTAAGCTCTTGGGATGATCATTTAGTATTTTAAACTTGTATATGTGTTTTACATGTGACTAGTATGTAAAAATAAAGATTTGATCAATTAAAGGATTGATATAGTGGTTCTGATAAGTGACTTGGTTTCTTTGGTGTTATTTTTAGGCTAGGAATGAATGAGGGTTGATAATTTATTTATATCAATCCCTTTGGAGTAATAATTTGTATTAAATCACCTAGCTTGATTAGTAGATATGTTTCATTTACAAATTGGATGACTTTATAGAACTGGACACTTACACTAGGTAAGGACAGTAACATCAATGCTACTATCTATCCAAAACATTAGTGTTTGGAGAGGATAATAGGTAAAGTATCAAAACTTGTAGAGTTATATTATAAGTACATTTTAAGTATTCTAGGAAAGATAAGATATTTATACCATCGGTATAAGACTAGTCGGGCTAAGAAATAGGCCAAGAGACATATGATAGAGCATTTGCAAGGCTTCTGTAATCAAGGAAAGTGTATACATAAGATGAAAAGCCAAGGTCTAGGTTTTCTAAGTATAAAATAATAAGGTGATACATAATCATAAAATATCATCTACATTTGGCCCCTCTTTTAATCTAGTAATGAAATTGCTAGTTTACAAGAAAGGAATATGTACGTGGGTGTGTATGTATAAATTATCTTTACTTTAGTTGAATATGAGTGATTTTATGGTGTCTAAAATGAAACTAAGATAATTTTATAGTTCTATATCATTACATATAATATGGTTTAAAATTACTTAAAATAGATTAAAATTTGAAAGAGTAAGGTTTAGGAGTATACCTATGTGTTGATGTAAATACCTTTCTTATTAGAAAGTCATTTGAAGAATAATGTATCAATTTAATGCTCTAAAATTTATATTAGGATAAATATAGATGAATATTTAATTCATATATATCCAAGGAGATAGAGAAAGAGAGAGATTGGAAGGTACATGTCCCCAACTTTTGAGCAAAAGTGAGTTACCAATTGGTAGTTGAGATTAGATCGACCATGTAACCCAATGATACTTATAACCTGGTGAGTTTGGATGACCAATTAAAACTTGAAAAAATGGAAAGATTTATTGATTTGATAACTTAAACCAAACCAAAATGTGAACCAACTACTATAGTAGAGTGGTTTGATAAAGTCTAATAAAGTCTAGTAGGTATCAGTATATGTTATGGTAATAGTCCATAGAAGAGCTTTGAAATCTGAAACACTATTAAGGTAATGTTTCATATAATATGCACCATATATATGACCCATGTTTAAATTTCATATAATTCTACCACAACTATGAATTTCAATCATATAATTGTGTGTTCTAGACAATTTAAACAAGTGTGAGTAACATGTTACCATAACCTTGACTCATGAGTAGATTCATTTAATGTTGTGATAATTCCTATTGTTAATATTATTCTCCTCTTATCCAAATCCTTCTAAAAAATAAAATAAAAACCTATGAATTTAGTATCAAGGTGAATGATATAAAAAATTAAGGAATATGTAGTATTTAGAAGCAATAGAGTTTTGAGATTAAAATGTTGACAACTTTTGCACATTTATTTTTCAAAATTTAAACTAATAGGCCATTGTAAACATGGAGAAACCAAATATATAGTGCATTAAATGGCATAAAAAATAGTATTATAGATCAAAATATATATCTTAATAACTAACATGAAGTCATGTGCAACAACATCAACATCTTAAGAATACACTAAAAGAGAAATCCATAAGAAAAATCATAATCAATAACCATCATATCTTATATTTTAAAAAACATAATGAAGACATTCTCAAAATGGTGTGTGTGTGTGTGTGTGTGTGTGTGTGTGTGTGTGTGTGTGTGTGTGTGTGTGTGTGTGTGTGTGTGTGTGTGTGTGTGTGTGTGTGTGTGTGTGTGTGTCTATATATATATATATAATCCCTCTGCATTTCCATTTTAGTACCTTTTGCTCTAAAGTTTCCTATGTGACAAATCTTTACATAAGGTCCACTTCACACCATCATATATTTTCATTTGAATATAAAATCACTATGAAAGTAATGGAATTGTATTCTATTAATATCATGATATTATGATAAAAAAATTGTAATTAATTTATACATCATTTGTCTTGTGAAAATAAGTTTTAAAATAGGTTTTAAAAATAAGTGTAGGAGTAAGGTTTCAACTTTGTGATTTTCCCACATGAGAATCAATTTTGTATGAATTTGTTGACCTTCACATTATTCTAACCTTCGAATATCCTAGTGAAAAAAATTAATGTGATTAGATCTCATTTAAGTATGTGAACTTCCTCTTGAAAAGTGCATTTTGGTTTGATTTGATCACTAGGAAGACACATAAATCAACACACATGTTAGTTTTCATGGTTGTGCACTTTGTATATTAGATGAAATTTCATGCTAATTCCTTCATTTTTTTATTATTCTTACATAATATTATGGTCTTGAAATAATTTATTAGAATTATAATTCATTTATTTTTGACAAGGTAATCTTGAAGAATGTGTATTGATAAATTTGGCAATTGAGAAGTTGTTGAAATCAACACATATGTTAGTTTTCATGGTTGTGTAATCTGCACATTGGAATCAATTGTGTGCATCTTACTTCACCATTTTATTTTCCTAATAGATGTCAATGTTATTGGAAAATTTCATCATAATTTAATAAATTTTTTCACTATAAAACTAGGTTTCATGTATGTCCACTGGATATATTTTACAACATAAGTGATAACAAATGACCATGTAAATTCAGTGCAAAAGCTAATTTTCAATGCTACACATTTTTTTATGTGGGACATTTTATCTAAAAAAATTACCAAAAAATTATATCGATATTTCAATATAATCATGAAAAAATTACTCAAAATTAGACTTGATATATCCCTACTAAATTAGGAATGAAGAATGTGCACTGGGTATATTTGACATCTGACAAAATGTAAAAATCAACATCAAAGGTAGTTTTGATTGATGCGTAATTTACACATGAGCAATATTTTCATGTTATATTATTTACCATTGCATTATAATGAATTTTAAATACTCTCATGAAAAAATATTTAATAATTTTTTCTATTTGGACCATGATAAATTCCTTATGAAAAGTGATTCTTAGTGAAATTTGAAAACTAGAAATGCAAAAAAAATGATCAAGTAAAAATTAGTTCAAATACCTCTTTTTATTGTTGTTCATTTAACAGTTAGGTTTAAATTTTTCATCACTTAATTTTATTCTTACATGAAACTCACATTTTTATATCAGAATATAAGTTTAAAAAAAAATATATGATTTGAATGTGATAAAGTATGTTTTAAACATGCACACTAGGTAGGTTCGCCAACTAGAAATATAGGAATAAGCATAGAAAATAGTTTTGATTGTTGCGCATTTAATGACTAGAAGATAATGTAATGAAACTTATTTTACCATTATATTCTAATAAATTTTTAATATGGTTATTTAAAATTGAGAGGAATTTGGATACAATTGAACACTACAAAAATAGGTTTTAAAGGTGAACACAAGACATATCTGGTAACTAGGAAGATGTAGAAAATGATTTTAAAATTCACATAAAACATAATTTTGATTTCAATGTATTTGTCATGTGGAAAATAATTTTATAATATTTTTTTCACCATCAAATTATTCCCATGTTTTTCTACCATATGATAAATTTTCATGATAAATGGATCTGTTTTAGCCATTCAAAATGTCTTCTAAAAAGTGATTTTTCGTAAAATTTAAAAACTAGAAAGACAAATCAAAATGAAAGCTAGTTTTTCTTGTTTTGCATTTGCAACATAGGAATTAATTTTACATGAATTTTTTTCCATTGAATTATAATGACATTTTACTATCATCATGAAAAATTATCATAGAAATTGACTTTGTTTAATGGTGTAAAACTATGTTTGAAAAAATGCCTAGTGGTAATAAATAGAAGTTACACTACACATCCAAAACACCTTAATATATTATATTTTAAGGTAAAAATAGGTTTTTACATATAAAAAAAGGTTGATTTATTTCATTTAAAAAATTAGTTTGTTTTGCAAGCAACAACATTTTTTACTCAACCTACAATATTAAAATAGTGTTCAGTGATTGAAAATCAACCACACTACTAAAAGGATCCAACTACTATAGATAGAAAAGGATCAAATGGTGATTTCTCATGAAATTTGTGATTTTTGGTAAAGTACCAGTGTTTCTTGGAAAATAAGTTTGAATAATTTTGAATATATTTTCTCATTATTTTGTGCACTTACATGACATAAGTACTTTTAGTGTGTCTCAAACTGATGTATCTATCAAAATGTAACCTATGCTCTGTAACTATGTATAATATCTAACAAAAATATTAAAAAATATGTAATAATTGGTGAAATTTATATAATGATTACCAAAGTGTATATCTAAATCATGTAAACCTTGATGAAATTGTATAAATTTTGAGAGTTGTATAAGTGTGGAGGTCATGTATCTATGGCATGCACCTACTAATATGCCCCCATTTTGAGGTGATGGAAATGAAATAACGTAGTTACCTTTCCTCAAAAGGATAGTATAACTATACAACCTATTTAGGAATTAGTTAACATGTAGGAGTAAGATATCTAAGTAGATATATCAATGAATCTTCTAGTATAATCATAACAAGCCCTAAGATGCATGATATGGATCATAGAAATGTATATAAAGTAACAATATAATATAAAATAATAATCAAGCACACACACAATATCATTCAATAACAAGCAAAAGGGGTCTAAGGATACCACAAAAAGGGGCATGTTTAAATGTCCAAATAGAAAGAAACATATATTGGCATGGGGCCCCATAAGAAAGGAACATATTCAAATGTTCTACAAGAAAGGCAATAGCAGACAATAATAATACATTTAAGTAAATGACAATGTGAACAAGTGTATTGTTATTAGCTAACATAAGTATGTCGTACTAGTCCCTACATATATGTGTTAGAAAAAATGTCATGTAACATAGCATATTAAGTACATTGTGAAAGATGTAAACATGAGTATATGAATATGTAAGCATTAATATATAATCTCAACATGATAATGTAAAAACTATCATATAGTAATATAATATGTTCTAATCATGATTAAGCAAGAAAATGCCCCAAATGTAGTGTATCATGTGTGAAAAGGAAAAATACAACATATGTATGTGCATGTATCATGTATTGGGTGTATGGCTATATCAAACTCAAGTATATATGAAACATATGTGTATCTAGAAAAGAAATGATAATGTTATATACTAACATAAATTAAATAACATAGATGTCAAGAAGCTAGTAAACATGTGTATACTGAATATTTTATTATTATTGAATTTATTTCAATGTTTTTATATTTTTTCTATTATTTGAAATTTTTGAATTTGTTGGAATGTTTATAGTTTTTTAATAATTTATCCAAATATTTCAATATGAGTATGAGAATATACAAATATTTGTAAATAAATAATATTTCTTGAACAAAATATGCCATATGCGTGCATAGCGTAATCAAAAAATGTATTATGTTATTCTAGTAAGTTTTTACTTGATATATAACTTTTTATTTTATTGGCATTTTATTTTACATCTTATGGTGATGAATTTAACATATATTTTCTAGGTCCTATAGGTTTTAATAGTTTATGTGGTAATTTATTAGGTAGATGAAAACAAAGTTTGTTTAACTATTAATCAAAGTATGTGTTACCATCTATATGAGTAGTGTTGGTAAAAGGGTCTTGATTTGAAAAAAGGCTTTTAATTTCACCCTTTGCAACTGTATTTGGAATGTTGGATTTTTCAAGTGTCTCTTTATTTTTGACCTATTTAGTTAAAAGTACCACTTTAAACATTTTATATACTCAGTAGTCTTTTTAAAACATTGCCTTTTGTAATGGTGCCCTTATATGTTTTTCATTTTGTAAATTTTATTTTTCATCTTGATATTTTTATAACATTGATTTCTCTAGATTTACCTTTTGAATTTGTTGTTGATATAATTATGCCTTTTGAATCTTTTCTTTCTCTAATTTTTGTATTATCAACTCTTTTTGCTCTAAATTATCCTTTTGTACCCATACTTTTTATTTTTTCACTTTTTATTTAGGACTGGATTTTTTTATTGAAGTATCTATTAATTAGATCACAACTATATTTGAAAATGTTTATTTTATTCTTCAATATATCAAAATACTCTATATGATGCCCATGCATTCTATGATATGTACAATGGTAGTTTGATCTCCTTGTAGGATGTATAGGATGTAGTTGAATTACATTGTTTCAAAACATTATTCTTATAATTTCACTTGGAATCTTACTAACCATTTATTCACTTTTTGAATCACTAGTTATATATGATTTCTCTTTTAACTTCTTATTTTGGTATAAAATCTTGTTAGGTATAGCATTTCTAGATGAAGATGCAAACACGTGAATTACACTAGCACATTTTGTATTCATTAGGTATGTAAGTTAATTTTCCAGTGATGTGATATTTGAATTGAAACTCTTTTGAAACTCTTCTCTTTACATGTTTTTAATAATGGTTTGATTTTAAATGACTTCATAGGTATGGGTTATAGTTATTTTGGATTGAATAATCATAAACAGACCACCTAAAGGACCTTGGGGATGCAGAGGGGTTTGGGGAAGGATATATTTATTACCTTTATTTAAAATAATAGGATGGGATACATTACCCCTTGTAGTAATGATATCATGGACTAGTTAGAGGGATGATATATATCACCCTCCTTAGGGTTATCTAGAGGAAGAGGTTATTTTTTATCCACTGTAAATATTCTAAAGATGGAGATGAGAACAAGGTAATAAAAACATACAAATTATATGTAAATATCTAACATGATATTAAACATCAAAAATGAATAATTACTACATTATAAAACCATACAAATCTAAAAACCCTAGGGAAACATAGGATTTGTATAAAGACACATAGAGATTGGATTCACTAAATGTTTAACCCTTTATAAATATATGTTTTTTTTTACGGTTAAAGGTTAGAATAGCCTATATATAAGGATGAATAAAAATATTATATGGTGTGTTAATTAATTGAAAACTTAGATAAATAAATATTATGAATTTAAATGTAGAGTTACGCTCAATATAAAAGTATAGTAAAAAGAGTGTTTTGACTAGATAAAAATGAAGAATAGATAATACTTAGCATATATATATATATATATATGAAAATATATATATATATATATATATGAAAATATATAGGAAAAGTTTAAAGGTGAAAACAAACATGTATAATATCAGGATCTAGTGATTAGATTCTATAAATATTATTTATGGAGGCCTAGACACTTGCATCATATTTGGGAGACTTGTGTCAATGCAGGTGTCTAATACAAAAAGAATTATATGGTAAATAATATTATTTGTATTTTAGAGTGACCACTTGGTGTTTTTTGGGTTCCTTGTCATATTTTAAATAATGTATTTTATTCATGTACATAGGCTTTCGATGATATTTTTTGACCAAATCTAGTATATTCACCTTAGATCTTTTTTAACTTGCCAAAAATGGGTTAGTGAACTCATGGTGTTGAGTTGACCTCAAATAACATTTTGTCAATGAGCACTACCTATATATCCAATACTCTAAAGAGGGCCTCATGTACATGTATTTCTCCCCTAGGTGTTGTCCTCTATGTTCACAAGGGTGTAATATACTATATGTAAGGGTATTGAATGATCTAGATTTTAATTTGAAAAATAATTCTCATGGGTTATTCTTTGAATTTTTAAGACCTATAGTATCATTAATCTAAAAATATGAAATAAGAAACAAATATAAAGTAGTTGTACAATTAAATTATTTATCTTGAATAGGTGCTTTCTTAGTATTTACTACATGAATAATTAGTAGTCTTAAATTTATATTTATACCACACTTTTTTATAATATATTATGATAGGTTTAAATAAAACAAATGGTCTGACCCATGTGATTCAAGAGATTTGAAAATTAGATGATTTTTGAGGATTGTACACTTAAAAATAATATGGACACTTTCATCGATGTAAGTGTCCCTATATGGGATGCAAGGGTTTGATAGAAAAATAAGATGTTGAGGATATAAAATTGATGGTGTAGGATATAAATCAAGTTTTAGTCTTTGTATATAGTGTAAGATATATGGGTCATAAAAAATTAATGGGTCAGACCATAATATAAGTAATTAGGAATACTGAGATTATGAATGCAAGCCTATAAATATAAGGGATGTATAGAACTAAAAAATAGATCCATAATTATTTTTCAAGTATACAAGACTGAGATTCTATATAAATCACATTTTAGTATCTAAAACTATCACTAGATCCACATCAAAGAAAATTATATTGCCAAGATAGTCTTTCAAACACGTGTTGGTTATTATGAATTTGTGGTCATGCCATTTGACCTCATAAATGCTCTATAAACCTTACATATCTTAATGAACAGGATATTATAACCATTTATAGCTAAACTAATCATATTTTTATTTAATGACATCCTTATTTATAGTAATACCTAAGATAAACATATGATACATTTATACCATACCTTCCAACTCTTTGTTGAGAAACATTTTTGCACCAAATGGTCCAAGTGTGCTTATTTTTAAAATAAAATTGGGTATATTGGACACATTGTATATGATTAAGGTATCAAAATGGATCCTAAAAAATTTATGGATCTAAAAAACTAGTCTAAACCCAAATCACTTAATATCCTTTACAAATTTTTGGGACACACTAGATATTATGAAATGTTTGTCTAGAGTTATGGTAAAATTACCACTCCAATAATGTAAATGTTTAAAAAAAAAATATGCCTTTTAGTGGTTTGGGATAGCATAAAAAACATTATAATTTCTCAATCATCGAGTATTCACTACACCTTTATGTCTATGCTTGATTTGTCCAAACTATTTTCATCAAAAGTACTACCTCAAGAATTGGCATTAGATCTATATTATTGTAAGAGGATATACCACTAACATTCACTAATAAATAAATTATGGGGGAAAACTTATTTCATTCCATATATGTAAAAAAACATGGTAGATATACTCCATGTCATCAACAAGGGGCACCCATACCTAATTGAGAAGCATTTATACATTAAAATGATTAGCATAGCCTCAAGTAATTTATAACAAAGAAAATCTTTACATAAATAATAAAAGTATGTAATAAAATTAATGGGATGTAAAAATTATATTAATTAAAAAAGGTTAAAGATAATGCTTTTTGTAGATGCATTATCTCATAAATATGAAGAGCAAACAACCTTATTTTCATTATCCTTTCCCATGCAATATTGGGGATATCAGGCACATCAATATTTATCATGACACACATATTCAAAAAATCATTTTATAATTTGACACTAAACCTACATTCAAACTAAATTAAACTTTGTATGGTTACTATTTAATGCACAAAGGATGTCTCATACTAGCAACAAAATCAACATTGAGACTATAAGAGCTTCATGCATCTCTATCATCATTCCACTCGGGTTTTTTGAAGGATCCACTAGGATTTTTAGTACAAAAGAATTAAATATGACATGAAATAGTTTATGGTATAATGATAAATGTGTTAGTTCAACAATGAGGAAGATATCACCACCAATAATTCTCCATCTTTTACCTATCCCTTTTTGTTTATGGTTAGAAATTTAAATTAACTTTGTTGGGGGACTGCCCAAGTTAGGTGGGAAATCATGATTCTCTTAATGGTGGATTATCTATCTAATTATTATTATTTTTCACCCTTGAAATCCTTTTAATCCTTCCACTAATTATCAAACCTTTCTCAATCATATTTTCCACCTTCATGGGCTACCTACCTCAATTGTGTGTGACTCAAGTTTCACTTTTAACCATGAGTTCAAGGAGGAAATTTTCCACCACTATGACACCCAACCTAAAATGATTTATGCCTACATACATGAATTTATCGTCAAATATAAATTGTAAATAAATGTTTGGAGATAATCATATGCTTATTTTACTTTTATCAATAAACTCAGTGGATCAAATGGATTCTACTTTATGAATGATGGTAAAAAACTACATAGCACACTACCACCAAGATTATCTCATATAAGGTCATTTAAGGTAAACCAACATATTTTTTTAGAAATACCTTCCACACAAATCAAAGGTATATAAATTTTATGCCACACTCTTATCAGATGTAATTATCCTCTAAATTATTAAGGATAAGCTCTAGTTATCACATAACTACATAAATTAATAGTTCAACATTGATTAAAACATGCTTTTGATGTTGGTTACATGGTTTTTCTCTAACACCAATATTAAATTTATGCCTCTCTAATGTTTAAATGACATAAAAAAATGCACCAAACCATCTTTATAAATTTATTTCTAATATTACGCACGTATCATACAAGTTAAATCTTCCCTCCTCCTCCAGTATCCATCCATTTTTACATGTATCATGTTTGATGAAGATCATTGAAAAGCTTATTTAGGACCCACAAAAACTCTTAGAGATTGGTATTAAAGTATCTATCCTAGTTGAACCTAATTAGATCCTCAATAGGTGATCCCATCAACTATGAAATCATACCATAATCAATATTTTTGTATAGTGTCATAACATGTAACTAGAAGATGTAACATGGGAACCCCTACTCTAATTACAATAACAGTTTCCTCATCTCAAGATTTGAGAATAAATTGTTATTAAATGGGATGGCATGTTAGGACCAATTTATCCTAACTCTTCTATTATTTTTTATTATTCATTATTAATAAAAATCATGATGCATATGGTTTTTAAGTCATCCCATTTTATGTTTGTAATTATCTCACATGTGTGGGAGCTAGTAGTTATCCTGTGTATAATATCTTATATAGAGGGATTATGTAATAGGAGAGATCATATATTGAATATTTTATATTTATTTATGCTAAAATGATGCTTCCCCATTAAATAAACCCATGATACTTTGTATTGATATTTCATATTTTTTAAATACAATATTTTTATTATCCTTGCATTAATCACTTATTGGTTATATTTCTTTTTCATATTAATTTATTTTCAAGAAATTTACTAAAAAAATGTAAATAAAACTTAATGTTCTCACCTCATAGCCATATTATTTTAGTAGGAATATATGTTTCTCATCAACCCCCAAGCCAAAGAGGCAACATGAACAAGACAAAACACATACATATGTTTGCAGATATAGAGATGAAGGTTAGGAAAATTCAAGGCTTAAATTTTGGCCAAGTAAATACGTAATATTAACCAGGTATAGTTACAATAATCATTAATTTAATTATTTATAGGGGAAAAAATATATCAAAGCATATGTCTAAAAATGTACCCATATACACAAAATAAGTAATTTATTCTTCTCCTAAGAAAGATACCCATATACTTGAATTAAATATCATAAATAGATAATGGAATTAGGAACCTCTTATCTTGAGTAGGATACCCATATGATAGTAAAAATATTTAATGAATGTATGAAAATAATATGCTAACATAATTTATTCACATTCACATGTAAAGATAATTACAGTCTACCTCATCTCTTGAATAGTCAGATCTCTATCCTATACCTTTTGTTTTCATACCACTTTTTCTCCAATATCTCAAGATGAATAATAATTACCTATTTTTATATTTGATGTATCTTTTTTAATTTATAAATTATAGCCTTTCCAAGTGATACAAATTTTAATGGTAAGTTTATAGATTAACTTCTCCCTAGAGCATGTTTATAGAGGTTAAATCCTTCGTTTGAACACTTTGATTTTATCTCAAAGGTTCCCATCTATATGATACCATATTTCATGCCAATATAAGGGTAAAATAATGAGTTTATAATTTTGGAAAATGTATGATTTAAAGGAACTCAAAAAAATACATGTTTTGAAAAGGGTTCCTTCAAGTCTTACATACTATGGAATAATCATGTAAAAACATTTAAATCAAGGTATATAGTTTGGGATACATTCCTAGACATACAAAATAAATGAGATTATTTTTAACATGAATCATAATGGAATTAAGGTGCACAAAAGTGATAAGTTATATACATGTTAATATGAAGCCTATTTGACAAGTTTAGAATATGTACAATATTTGGGTTAATTGTCAAAGTCTTATCCCACATTACACCCTTGAACACCTACTACCTAAATACTCATTGTACCCATAAAAACATTTACACAAGATAAAATATAATAAATAATCAACTTAATGGATCCATAATATTATCATAGTAATCAATTAGCCCTGCCATAGTGACATTATCCAAGAGATATGTGTCATAAATATTTAAATATATTACATATCATGTGAAATTAGTAAATAAAACTCAAAATAAGGAAACCCATCTTTTAGACCAAATTGTTTACTTTCCTTGTGACTCTAACATGATCTTCATTAAGTTATTCAAAAAAACATTATATAGGAAATAAAACCCATAGAGGGATACCAATCTATTAGAGGAAATATATATTTTTTATTTGTGACTCCAACATGGTCTTGAGAAATGTCTTTAACAAAATAAGAGGAAATAGGAAATAAAACCCAAAACAAGATATATATCTACTAAAGGAAAACATTTTTTTTTAATTACGAGTCTAACATATTATTCATAAAATGTAAGCAAGAAGTAAAACACATATCCGTATACCCATCTATTAGATGAAAATAAATGATAATTTCCTATGAAGAATACCCATTTGGTTAGATGAATGTTTAAGACATACCTCTTGGACAATGTCACTATGGTAGGGCTAATTGATTAGTATGATAATATTATGGATGCAGTGATTCAGTTATTTATTATATTTTATCTTGTGTAAATGTTTTTATAGGTGCAATGAGTGTATAGGTAGTATGTGTTCAAGGGTGGAATGCAAGATAAGACTTTGACAATTAACCCACATAGTGTACCTATTCTAGACTTGTTAAAGAGGCTTCCTATTAACATGTATGCAACTTATCACTTTTAATCACCCTAACTCCATTATTAATTTTATTCAAAATACATGTGAAATTAGTGAATACAACTCAAAATAAGGACACCCATCTATTAGACCAAATAATTTACTTTCTTTGTGACTCTAACTTGATCTTCATTGAGTTTAAAAAATAAAAAATAAAAAATAAAACCCATAGGGGGATAGCAATATATTAGAAGAAAAATATATTTTTTATTTGTCACTACAAAATGGTATTGAAAAATGTCTTTAACTAAATAATAATAAAAAGGATATAAAATCCAAAATAAGATATATATCTACTAGAGGAAAACATTTAATTTTTACTTGCGAGTCTAACATATTATTCATAAAATGTAAGCAGTAAGTAAAACATATATCTGTATACCCATATGTTAGATGAAAATATATGATCATTTCAAATAAGAGTACCCATTTAGTTATAGGAATGTTTAAGATAGAATTAGTGAAAATATTCATATTGATTTTAAAAAATATGGGATGAGAGTTAACGATGGCCCCATGACCACCTAATCTCCTTTGGATCTCCAGGATAACTAGCATAGATCCTATAACCCTTAATTATCCCAATAGACATAGTTGTATACATAATGTCAACATTAATAAATCTTGTGAGAGTAGTGACCAATAACACAAGTGGATGTGATAGCGTAATTTATATACACGGGTTAGGATGACCTAGAATTATCTTATTTTTTTAATAGACTAGATTCAAATAAGATCATAAAAATAGATATTTCATATACTTGGATAAATGGTTAATGAATTATAATAATCCTAAACCAATAAATAATAATATACACTTAAATATAAAGTGAGAAGAGATATAAAGCCTAATCGTATGACATGGGGTATTTCTAAGTGATTTAAAAGATGATTGTAAAGTAAATGAGTGTAAGGGTGCATATAAAATAAATAATTGGTAAGGTTTATGTAAGTTAAAGTATGGGTAAGTTTTTTTAAATAATGTAAGGTGTAATGGTTAACCAATTGAGGGTCTATGCAACCCAAGGTGATAAATGGGAATCTTAGGAAACCCTATATTTATACCTACTTATTCAGTATAATAAATATCATAATAAATTATAGACACATACATACACAAAGTAATAAACCAATTAATATATATTATTCTAACTAATTAAAGGAAAGAGTATAGAGATAAAGATACTTACCTTGGGTGGACCTGTTAATGTTTAAATCTCCTCCTTTGGTGTAAGTGGAACTTTGAAAGATATATTATATGTTGAAGACATAAAATGGTAAGATTAAGACATAAATATACTTATTTAGTAACTTCAAATACCTATCCTATTAATATAGAATGAAAATACAATATTAGACCTCTAAGGTAAGGTTCTAAACATCTAACTCTTCCAAATACTACTAAGGTTCAAAAATGCAAGCACAAACAAAGTGTGTGAATTTGATTTATCTATAGGAATTACATATAACATCCATATATAAATATCCAATACCCAAAACTAACCTTGAACTCTAAGAAAATAGTATAAACTAGACTAATATATTTGGAAGATGTCCCCTAACATAGTATGGTATCAGGTAGGTTGACATAATATAAATGACAAAAAATAAACTTATAACTATATTAGGATGGATAATATAGTATTGAGAAGACAAAGTATAGAATATATTATATCAACAAGTAAAATATAGTAGGATAAGTGAACTTAACAAATATTAATGGAAATTAGATATATTAGAGATAAGACTAATAATAATAATAGTATGCAAATATCTCACGTAAAGTACCATGAGTTAATCCCACCTAATTATTGGTGCACCTTGTAAAGTGTGCATTCAATGATATTGATGCACTGATAATCCCTTAAAAATACATATCTATTAAAGTGATGAAGTGAAAAATATTAGGTTCTGACATATTCCCCATTCAAATGTTATTGGTTGTCAAAATAGTGTAACATAGGATGGTACTTTTAGATATAAACATAGTAACATGAAAGATATTAGTTTAAAAATAAATGTTAAAATAACTATTTATAAATTAACAACTTAAATTAAAATATACATAACTCTACATAAAGTTTCACTAAATGACTACCTTCAAGTACCATAGTATTGATTATGTAAGGCACAATAACTACATTTGAGAAACCTTGAGGATACAAGGTTAAAATGAAAAAAAATTGTTTATGTATGTAAGATGGTCAATCAATTCATGTAAAATACAATATATCAAAAAACACTAAAAATATTTAATTTTTATTAATACATCGATCATAATAGGTTAAAACCAAAAGATCCAACAAAGCATAAAAATGAAAGAAAATCGGTAAGCCAAAATACCAATAGTAGTTATGATCAAAGATAAAAAAATTGTAGTTTAAGTAAGAGAAGTGAAAATCCAAATCAAATAAATGATATAAATATTTATCACATGATAATAATTTAACATTTATGTAATTTAAGTAATAAACCAAATTCAAATAAAGATGTGAAAAAGGTTTAAATGAGACTAAATGGTATTTAAAAAGATGAAATAAGGAAGTATGAAAGGAAAAAATGAGACAAAATGGCTTAAAAAAAGAACTCAAGGTCCCAAACATAAATAAGAGAAATCATATAAATATAATTTTGTGACAAAGATATCATCTCACAACAATTCAAAGATGCAACTTCTACTTTAAGGATGGAAATTATTGAGCCGCCATAATACTACCATGTCTAAAACAGATTGAGAATAGGATGTAAGTAAGATTGGAAAGATTTATAAAGAAAATAATCTTATTAGTAAGAAATAAATAAAAGGAGGGAAAATAAGGTATCACTATGGAAAAAGCATGTCCATTAATGAAAATAAAACACTCAAATAAGTTTGGCTAGACTAAGAGTTTCCAACATCAATGGTCCTAGATAACCATACGTAACAAACATACTCTTGGGTGGTGAAGTATAAATATCATCTAATGAATACTAACATTCATCAAAAAATTAAAGGATTGTACCTTACCATAATATTTTTTATGTATCCCTTATAGATTCATTAGTCTACTATGATGATATGCTACCTGTATTACAAGTTAAGTGATACTAAAATGTAAAAAGATATAAAGTGATGTAATGAGACCTCCTACCCTAGCCTATAGTCCTACCACATCCAAGTGGACATTGTATATATTGTGAGGTCAATTGTTATGTTTTATATCTAACTATAATAGATGTGCTAAAAAAATCACATCTTTGTATATGATATAATTTTTAAGATTTTGTTATTGTTTGAGCATTATCTTTTATTAAGATATGGCTTGTAACTCATTTATTTTTCTATTTTACTCCTCCATAATTTTTTTTGAAAACCAACAATTGGTGAAAAATATGACTATCACAAGAGATATTACACTTAGCCACTAAATATGATAACCTAAAGACCATGTTGAACTACTATACTTTCACCTTATAAAAGAGTGATATAGAAACCAACCATAGTGAGATCAAAATTAAATGTAAAATATGTAATATCATGGAAATGATCATATAATCATTGAGTTTACCTAATCATAAAACTTATATAAATGAATATGGTCTAGTAACAACTAGGTATGAATCATAATCATAAAAGAAGGTAAAATGTGGATGAGAACATGAATATAGACTATTTTACCTTAAGAGAATGTTAGGAAATTTAAGTAAGGAAAACACTACTCTCAACCATTAACTTATCCTTTTAATAAGAAAGTTAACTAAGATTGGAATCAAAAGAAATATATGTAACAAAATGATGGGAATTCATGAGGAGGGTCTAGTTTACTCCTTATGTCTTACTAGGAAACTAAAAAAATGAAAATCCAAGACACATAAGTTAGATTACATTGTGAATTATGATAAATCTATGAAACATAGATAAAATAACAAAGATCCAAAGGGTGTATATATTATAAAAGATACCAAATAGTCATGAAAGAAACAATGGTTGATAAAAGAAGATAAATGACTATATAAATAATGATAAATTAGATGGGAATTTGTTAAGAGTGTCTTTTTAATTCCCAATATCTTACCATGAAAATCAAAAAACCAAAAACTAAGAGGTGTAAAATGATAAAATACCTAAGGACCAAGTATAGTTACTAGGGCTAATGTGAAATACAACTAGAGGTATGTAGATAAAGTAAGGCTAAAATTCAATATGAGATAATCAAGATAAAAAATACAATAAATGATAGCTCAACATATTATAAACTAACTATAATCAAGCAATTATTAAGTACAATAAATGGAAAAGCATAAATAGAAGGAAACTATGGAAAAAATATGTCAACATAAATACTTCTTCAATAACTAAGTGTTGGTAAAATACTTCAATATATGTCCTTCATTTGTTTGTAATCTATATGTGATAGGTCCAAATATTTCATTTATTAAGGACCCCACCAATTTTTTTTTACTTTTCCTTTTTGGCAGGGGTGTAATGCAATTTCATCACTAGGTTTACGATATCAAAAGTACAAATTTTTTATTTATTTTTATGTTTCTTTAGGAATATATTAGGTTTCAATAATAAAAGCATACTTAATGAATATATTCATCAATAACGATGCCATGAAGATAAATGTACAAATATGACAACTCTAATGTTAGTGGTAATATGATGTTGGAGATGTAAACTAGTGATAATAGAGATGTCATGTTGATAGCACGAATAATAGTATGGTAAGAACAAAGTGTGGGGTAAATCTAAAAAATTATAGTTTGACTGATAATCCATAATAGTATATTGTTATATATTTTTAAAGTTTTGTTGATGGCTTCTATTTTGCCATTGAATTGAGGGTGATAAAGTGTATAAAATTTGTGCATATTTTTTAAATTCACATAGTTGATTCATGTTTCTAATTTTTTTAATTCCAACCATTGTCAAATATTATGGTGTGACATATGCTTTGGTTAATAATTAATTTGGATATATTGATGCCAATAAAATTAACAAGGGGAATAAATTATACCTAGTTGGTAAAGTAATCATCAACGGTAATAATGAAAACATGAATATCTTGTGATAAAGATAAATTTCCAATGAGATATAATCCCCACATGGAGAATTATCATGTATATTTAATGGTCTAAAGATCATCCAAATGATAATTAATAATATCATCTTGGATATAGAAAGTATTACATGTCTTTTCAAAGGTGATGGCATCATTTTCAACATTATGCCAATAGTATCTGAAAAATATGCATTGATAGGATGTAGAATGTTTTCTAGAATGACCACTTCACATTCCCCATGTCTTTGATCAATAAGAGAATGAGCATATTCTTGAATAACATAGTAGATTTGGGTGCCTTTTATACTATGATAGTGAAATATATTATGTCTAATAATGAATTTAAATATTTTATTTTGTATTCTATTATTTTCATGGGAATCAGTCTCAGGAGGATACATATGAGGTTTATTAAATTGGATGATGTATTTATACTATAAACTTTGTTGATTTTTGATAATTTCAATGTGTAAAATAATAAAATCATTCTTAGGTACTAGCATAGATTTATATTTCTTCATGTGGATGAAAAACTATAAGTCATGTAGTGCATGATGAGTATGAAAGAGAGAATTTATCGAAGAAATAGAGTTTCCTCTAGAATTTTTCTCTTATTGAATTGCAGCCTCAATGGTGAAATACTTAAAACATTTCAAAATATTAGTAGCAATTTGATGATATGCTATAATTTTCTCACTTTGTACATGATAATAACCATTTATTTTGTGACATATAAGTTATGAATCACCTAAAACATGTAAGTAGGAAAAAATTAAATTGATGGTTGTTATAGGTACCTAAATATGCCTACATGCACTAAACAATGTTAATTATTGATATATCTTCAACCTCTTATATTACACTCAAATATATGAATTTTATTGATAATTTTTTCTAGCCATTTTTTAGGCCTACATACAAATCTTAGAAAAACTAAACAATGTTCCTGATTGAGAGAAAGACCTAATGACAAAAGAGGGAGATCATATTACTTGCAATGATTTAAAAATGCTTTAAGGAAGTTTAATGTGTAATTCTATTGATCTTAGAGAAATAGGTCTATAGAGTAAATATAGTATCTAGATAATTTTGCATAGGCAATCTTGTAGTTCTAGTCATAGATAAGTTTTATTATGCCTTAAGAAATCATTTGAGATTTCAAAGATTAAGTAAAAGATCAAAATAAAAAGTTTAGGGAGCCATACCATCATCAATATGTAACTTAGAAATAGACTAGTTAGCTTATTTTCACATTTGATAAGTATGCTCAGAAAGCCTTGCAAGCCCTCAAGTCACGTGGACATATTGCTCTCAGTACCTAGATCATTCCCTGCAAGTTTCATGCTTTCACACTTTTTACACTTAAAGATCTAAGCCTTCAATGTTGACCTAATAGATGAAGATGTTCACGTGAAAGTCAAGTTTAAACTCAAGAAAAAATTCATCAGTTCTTAAATTTGATGACCTATAAGATGTCAAATATGGTCTGTGGGATGTCATTGATGATCATGTGAATGTCAAAATAAATCTTAGGAAAAAACTACGTGATCTTAAATTTTATGGTCTATGGGATGTCATATACATCTACGTGGATGTCAAATGACATTCATGAAAATGCCAATTTCAAAATATCATAAAGAGCTATTGGATTTAAAAATGCAAGCAAATCTAATGGTTAACATTTAAATGTACAACTAGATCCAATGAAATGAGGTAGCTTGATAGTCTTAGTGGGTTCCCAGAAGATCACTGACATGAATCTAATCATACATCAAGATCAACAGAGTGAGATATGTCAAAAGGGTTAGAGGATATTGATGATGAATACAAACAGGACAAGTGTCAAAAGTCAATTGGTCTTGGCAAAAGATCAATGGCTTACATGCATTCATACAAGGAAGATCATTGGTGTATGGAAAGTTTGAAAGAGTCAAATAAGCCATGTCAATATTGATATCCAATAAACTAGGGTAAGCTCAAGAATATTTCAATGAAAGTTGACAGAGTAGTTTTTCAACACATGTAGGAAAATACATAGAGAGCTGAATCCAGATATGATCCAAGTAAATATAGAATTATTATTTCATGTTTGAAGGGTGTCATTAAGATTTAATTTTAATTTCTAGTTCAAAGATCTAGAACATATAGACTATGTTCATTATTATATAAAGGAGGTCATCATGTGCAGTGAGTTCTTGGCTTCTAGTATGTATAGAGGTAGATTGGGTTTAAACCTAATATAGTTTAGAACAAGACTATGTATCCTATAAACTTTCTATAAAAAGAAAAACTATAGGAAAACTAATAATATGATTGTTTTGAAAATATAAAGAGATTTATGCTCAAATATTATGATACAAATAAGTACATCCAACCACTCAAAATAGACCAAGCATATTTCTTAGTTTTGAGGCATGAAGAGTTAGTTATTGCCAGTAGTAAGATGAAAATGGCATAGAATCCTGAAATGAAGACCTAGTGATTGAATAAGGATCATGGAGAATTAAATTATTTTACAAATCTTTTAAAATTATTCCTTCTTGATAAGATCATGAGTAAACATTCTCAAGAATGCTAATCCATCAAGAGTAGTTGGACCTTATTCAATGTTTTCCATCTGCTTAGTTCCTTCTCTCTCTCATCCCTTTTTTCAATAAATATGGTCTTCTAAGCCTTGAAAATAGCTTGGTAATCCCTCTCTTGGGCATGACTAGACTCTACCCAGATTTGATCTTTGTAATCTCTTGAGATAAATAAAGGAATCTATTTAGATTTAATTATTATGGTATAGTGTTTCAATGTCAGATCAATTTGCATATGTAATAGAAATGCTTATGTTGTTAAATCCTAAATATCACCTAGATACTAGTTTATCTTGTTGTGTAGGTCATGTTTGATGTTTAATTTCATTTTATCAAATTTAAAAAGTGGATATATTTGAATGGTTAGTGTCTTCAATCAGGCCTCTCAATTACTTCCCTCATGCTTTTGATCATTTGGTGAACCTCTACATGAAATACTAATGTATAAACAACCATTTAGAGTTGTAGATCTTATCTTATCAATGCTTTTTAAAAGTTTAGATAGAGTTTATGAATAATCAAATTACTAGTGCATCACCTCCTTTACATGTTTTTATTCATTGTAACCCATTTTTCTCTCCCTTTTCCTAGTCAAATTCTAGTTTAGGTGATAGATCCAAAAGGAAGTTGGCCTTCTCTAGAGGTTTGATCCTATGATAGGCGACCCGTAGCCTAGGGTCAATCTCATGCTGGACTAGATTTAAATAGAGGAGCTTAACAATCCCCTTCTTAGCTAAGGTGCAATCTAGAACACCAATAATTTTTCCATGCCTGGTGGGACCTATTATAGATGGTCTTGGTGGAATTACAATTGTAGAAATGTTCTTCATGAATAATTTGGTAATTCCAAACTTAAGAAATTAATTCTAACACTTCATGCAGTTTCCAAGTAAGTGTAATTTCATTTTTCACTATCCTGATATTATTTTCATGGATATGTATGAAGAAAATCCCTATTCTAAACCTCCTTATCAACCCTATGATGGGTCATACCAGCCTTGTCATGATCCATATAAGCCTTGTTATGATCCCAATTAGTGTTACCAAAAAATTTATCAAATCCATGATGAGATTTATCAAGTTTCCCATGATCCTTATTATTAAGAGCATGAATCTTACCTTCCTTATGAACCATATTAGTCTCAAGACTAGATTTCACCTTTCTTATGTGGCTATGATGTTGCATATGAGCAGTCTTATTGAGAAGAAAATATCGATGAGATAGATATCAAACTTCTAGCATATGAAATAAAAGTATGTTCAAATTTATAGTATGAAGAAGTAAATGAATGGTTTCAAAATGTGTCTAATGATCTAGAAGAGAGGCATGGGTTTTGTACCTTTATATTAGAGAAGATGAAGGATTTGGAAAGGCATCAAATTAAGTTGGATTAGTTTTCTTAAGAACCATCTTATATTTATTACCAGTCTTCTTGTGTTATTTACTCTCACAAAGTTCTCGACCAAGCCAAGTGTGGACCAATGGAGATTCTTAGTTAGAGTCAAGAACATATTTGATAAACTATTCATATGGAAATTCAAGAGCTTATTAAAGAAGCTAAAACTTATTATAATCCCATTTATTCAACATTTACCCTTCAATCTCAAGTTTTCCATGAAAACAAAAATGTTTCAAACTTTGATGAGGTGATGTCCAAATGAAAGGAGAAAAATGTAGAGGTTTCCAAAAAAATTATTTCCTTCCTCTTCAGGATTCCCTAAATGATTCCATTTCTCTCAAGATCTAAAAAGTGGATCATGATCGACCTTCCATGCTTCATACTCCCTCTCAATCAAATGAAGTTCATCACCCTCCCACCATCTCCCTTCTTTAAGAGGAACCTGTTCTATGGGAAATAGAAAAATAGGTTTTAGATGCAAGTCAAGTTCTTGGAGAATGTGAAGAAGATGATTCAAGTGCATATGACAAAGAGTTTCTCATTGATTCCGCACTTGAGGTTGCAATTGGGAATGAGATTGCATTTGAGGATGAAAATTCTAGTCTTGTTATGGAAGAAATCCATAAGGAGTTGAAACATGCTGAAGTCATAAATAAGATTGAGATGTCTCTACTTGAGGAAGATCAAGATACCATTTAGGTTAAACCTATTCAAGTTGGTCAAAGTGATTAAAAAAGAATGATTGGTAAATATATCTTGAATTTCTACAAGAGATTAAAGATATTTATAGTGATATGTTGCCCATTCTAGACTATATTATTGAGAATTTTGATCAAGAATCACCAATTTAGGATCATGATATGGCTTCGGTTGACTATCCAGAGCTCTTTGAAGATATTTATGAACTTGAAACAATTGATAAGAAGGATGATGTTATTCAAGGACAATGCATAGATGAAATATCACTTGACAAGGTTGTAGTTGACAAGGAGCATGAAAAAGATCCTCAAGTGAAAGATGAGTTTATATTTACTAGTGACTAGTTTACTATCAAGAACTCATTTCAAGAGATGTTAATAGAAATAGTTGTCAATAATACTTCCTCTTTAAATGTCATGTTTAATAAACACCTTGCTTTACAACTTGTACCTTCTCTTAGAATGAGAAAATTCATAAATTTCCCTGTTGATCTAGGTGGATCATGTTTTGTCATGGTTCATTAGGTAAGTTTGTTTATATTTTATCCTAGATAAGTGATTTATTTACACATTTTCTTTATAGGATAATTTTCCCTACTTTATTTTGTTTCCTTCCTTGTTTTGGTGTGATTTGTTGTCTTTACAAATCAAGTGGTTACTTACAGTCATGGAACATATGTGCTATATGTTATGAGTTAAAAATCATGTATATGGTCTGAATTAGAGCATAATAGGTAGGATACCCAGCTAAGTTGCAAAAGATATTGGCCATTTTTATGCCTGCATACAAAGCTTAGAAGGACTAAGTGATGTTCCTCATTTGGAGAAGGACCCAATGATAAAAGAGGGAGATCACATTAATTACAATGATTTTAAAATGCTTTAAGAAAGCTAAAAGTGTAATTTTATTGATCTTAGAGAAATGAGTCTACATATTAAATGGAGGATCTAGATATGTTTACATAGACATTCTTATAATTTGGGTCATGGACAAGTTTGCTTATGCCTTAATAAATCATTCAATATTCCAAAGATCAAGTAAAAGATCAAAAAAACAAGTCTATGGAGACATAACATCGTGAGGATGTCACTTAGAAATGGATTGGTCAACCTTTTTTCACATTTGACAAGTATGTCAATAAATCCCTTCAACCCCTCAAGTCACATAGACATGTTGCTCTTAGTACCTAGATCATCTCCTACAAGTTTCATGCCTTCACACTTATCCTACTTCAAGATCTAAGCCTTCAAATTTGACCCAATAGATGAATAATTTTGTGTAAAAATAAATTTTAAACTCAGGCAAAAATTCATTAGTTCTTAAATTTGAAGGTCTATGTGACATAAAATATAGTTTGAAGGAGATCATTGATGGTCACACAAATGTCAAAACAAATCTTAGGTAAAAATATTGTGATCTTAAATTTGACATTCTATGAGATGTCAAATACGTCTCCATGGACATCAAAAGATGTTTGTGTAGATGTCAATTTTAAAACATGGTAAAGAGATATTGTATTTCAAAAGGCAAGTAGATCTAACAATCAATGTTCAAACTTACAACCAGATCTAACAAAGTGAGACAACCTGATAGTGTCCATGGGTCCCTAAAAGATCAATGGCATGTATTTAATCATACATAAAGATAGAATAAGTGAGATAAATTAAAAGGGTCAAAGGATTTTGAAGATAAATGCAAAGAGGACAAGTTTCAAATGTTAGTGGGTCTTGATAGGAGATCGATTGATCATGGGCATTCAAAAGGAAGATCAATGGTGTATAGAAAGGTGGAAGGAGTAAAAAATGACATGTCAATATCAATAGCCAATGAATGAGGGAAAGCTTAATAAAATTTTAACAAAAGTTAAGAGAGAAATTTTTCAACATAGGTAGGTAAATACATAGAGAGTTAAGTCCAAATATGATCTAGGCAAAGGTAAAATCATTATTTTATGTTTTAAGGGTGTCATTAAGATTCAGTTTGAACCTTTGGTTCAAATATCTATAAAATATGGACTATGCTCATTATTATTTAAAGGAGATCATCATGTGAAGTGAGTTCTTGGCTTTCAGTATGCACAAAGTTAGATTAGGTTTAAACCTAATATAGTTCAGAACAAGACTATATAACCTATGAATTTTTTATAAATAGGTCAACTATATGAAAACCAATACTATGATTGGTTTTAAATATATAAAAATAATTTTTCTCTAATATTTTGATATAAATAGGTAAATCCATCCACTCAAAATAAATGAAGCATCTATGTCAGTTTTAAGGCATGAAGAGTTGGTCCTCACCAGTAGATCAGTTGAAAATGGCATGTAATCTTGAGATGAAACCCTGACGATTGAATAAGGATTGTGGAACATTAAACCATTTTTTAAAGAAATTAAATTTGTTCCTTATTAATAAGATCATGAGTTAGCATCCTCAAGAATTATAATCCATCAAGAGTAGTTAGACCTTGTTCAATGTTTTCTATCTACTCAGTTCTTTCTCTCTTTCATACCTTTTTTCAATAAATACAGGGTTCTAAACCTTGAAAATAACTTGGTAATCTGTATCTTGGGCATGACTAGACTCTGCCCATATTTGATATTTATAACCTCTTGACATAAATAAAGGACACTTTTTATATTTAATTCTTGGTATACTATGACAATGTCAAATCGATTTGCATATGTGGTAGAAATTTCTCCCTTGTCAAATCCTAAATCTCACCTAGCTACTAGTTTATCTTATTATGAAGGTCATGTTTACTATTTAATATCATTTGATTTAATTTAACAAGTGGATACATTTGAATGGTTAATGCCTTGAATCAGGCCTCTTGATCACTTCCTTTAAGTTTTTGATCATTTGGTGAACCTCCACATGAAATACTAAGGAATCAACAACCATTTGGAGTTATAAATCTAATCTCATTAATGTGTTTTATAAGTTTAGATATGGTGGATGATTAATCACATTACTGGTGCATCACCTCCTTTACATGTTTTCACATGTTGTTACCCATTTCTCTCTCCCTTTTCCCAGTAAAATTTTATTTTAGGTGATAGATCCAAAAGGAATTTGGCATCCTCTAGAGGTCTGACCCTATGATAAGTGACCCATGGCCTAGGTTCAGTCTCATGTTGGACTAGATTTGAGCAGAAGACCTGAACAATCCCCTTCTTAGCTAGGGTGCAATCTATAACACCAATAATTCTTATAGACATTTATTTATATGTGGGTTTGACCCCACTATTTTCCATCATCACTACACAATAAATCCCAAGTCATTGAATTAACTATGTTATATCACTCTTAGACTACTCTTGGCCTCATGCTAGTTGTTCCTAATTTTATGTGACAATTCCACATCTTGAAAATGGGTATGATCCCATAGACCTTTGAAATTAGTGTGACCTTTTACCCACTCCATTTAATTGATAGTTTGTAAAATTAAAAATATCCATAAGTTTCATCCTGTACAATTTTCAACTTGGCAAAGGGAAATTACGCAAAAGGGTTACTATTTAAACACATCAAGGCCTCATTTGAAACAAAATTGATATATATCTATAATCTATTTTTTACACTACTAAACTTCGATAAAATTTTCCCTATTCTTTAAAAATTCCATATTAATCACTATAATTAGTCACAAATCAATTATGAATCATCTTAATCCACTATATAATACTTTATACATATTTTGTTCTTCCACATACCTAACAAGTATATTATAAGTGCATAGAATTTTTATTTTTAGCCAAGTTTTACCTTTCATCCATAAGAAGCATTTAGCCATTTACATTTATAGTGCACCAATAATTGGTTAGCCTCAAAAAATTAGTCTCAATATACCTTATATATGGGATAGTGTATCTATAGAATGGTGGAATCCTCCATAGCCAATTCCCCTTTTAGCCTTGTTCACTATTTATGATCGAGATCAATATATTCTAAGAGCTTACAAATCAAACATGCCCTACCCAATTACATTCATTTTCCTATTAGTTTTATTCCTTGATTATATTATATTTGAATCAAAATGGATATTTTTTTCAAACACTCTAGATTTTTTACTAGTTGTATTTATTTTATGCAAAACCTATATTTATTCAACAAAATACTACACAAATTTTCTATCATTTGTAATTTATTATTTTTAGTAAATACATCCTAGATTATGAACAACATTCTTATTTTTAGATTAATTTATAGGTTTTCTTTATTTTGTAAATTTTATCAAAACCTATTTTTTATTTAAAAAATGCCCAACATATCTCTTTTAGTGATTTGTTATTTATTTCACCCTTGTCAGGGCAATCCCTCCATGCTTGTTTACTTTTTTTGATTAGGCCTTACATACATTGTAATATTTTATTTAATTGTGAGTAAAATTATAAATGGAGAACCAATAATAAGACCCTATCCAATAGTTGACCATGGATTCTTTTATATTTCTTGTAACCTTTTCTCAAGTTACTAATAGATACATTCCCTCTGAGGAGTTCCATTTTGTCACTATCCCAAAATATAAGGTGATCCCTCCTATATTAAACAATAGAGTCCATATGAATGATCACCCTCATCCCCTTCCACTTCACAAAAAAAATATTGATGGTGTTTGTATGCATATTCAATCAAAATTACCTACAAATTATGTTCCTAAAGCCATTCAAGTTCAAACATTAATTATGATAACATTCATAGAAGAGTTGAAAAATCAAAATAATATTTTAGTTTAAGGATCAAACCACTTAAAAATAATATCACATATACAAATAATCTAGATCATGCCACTATTAATTATATATCTACACCTCCATCCATATATTTGGCACCACAAAATAATTCATCTCAAGATTGGAAGCTAAAGATAGATATATCTACAACTACCAATCAAATAATGTATGTAAGGAAAATAAGAGTTCAAGTGAGATTATAGGATAAATACTTTGAAATAGGATAATAACATTACTTTCTATGAATACTCTAATTATATCAAAATACCATTATGTATATCATATAATGCATGGGCATTATATGTAAAATTGTTTGGATTTGAATAAAAATACAAAGTATAATTTATAATGGTGATCATGTACTACATAATTCAAATCAAGTAACCCACTCACACATTTATTGCATCTCCTAAAGAACAATTGAAAAAGAACAAATAGAAAAAATGGAATAATAAATATTATAAAATACAAAATTAGAGAAAGAATAGCTGCAAAATGGGGGGGGGGGGGTGACTTATAAAGGTAATAATTGAATAATTTATTTTACATATTCAAAAATTAGAGAAAGAAAGGTTTAAAAATGAATTTTTTTATAAATAAGGGTTGAAAAAGGAACAAGACTAAAAATAAATGCTACATAAAGAAAGATTACAAAGGGAATTTTTTTTAAAGGATAAGTTACTAAAATATCAATCATTAAAAGATGAGTTTAAAAAACAAACTAAAGATATGAAATAAGACATCCATAAGAAATAGTTTCTCATGAAATAAAATAAAAATAAAGACATTTTGAAAAAGGATAATGTCACAAATACAGTTCCAAAGGAAGAAACTAATTTTTTTAATTCATATCTATATCCTTTAATACTTAGTCTTAACATCAGTGGAAATTAATGCACTCATATTTAGATTGCATATTTTCATGAAACCAATACATGTAGTATAATATTTAACTAATATCTTTGGTATGATAGTCAAGACTTCGGTAATATTACCATGTCTTAGTATGACATTGAATATATTATGTTTCCAATAACATTTATTATCAAAACATGTTCTATTATATTTCATGTTGACCCTACCTTGGATCAATACAATAAAAAAGTAGGAAGATTGTGGCTAAGAGTAATGGCGGAAACATTTGAGAATGATTATGCAATGGTTAAAATTTCAAGAGAGGATGGATATGTGGTGATATATATATATATATATATATATATATATATATATATATCTAATATTCAATAAAAACATCTAATATAACTATAGTAGAGGTGCATGATAAAGTACATATTCGATCGAAAATAAATAAAGAAATTAAATACCACACTATGGTGTAGTTGGTTTTACAAATATAGAAGTGAAAGATGGTAAGAGTAGCACATAATAATTTTATGACCAAGAGGATTATTATTATTATGTATAATTGTACTACCACTTAGGATCACATCTCAATTGGTATCTTATCAAATAATCAGTAGATGATTACATAAGTTATGTGATAACTCTATGACAATGCCATATTACTCTAAAAATTGGTTATACTTAATATTTTTTAATTGTATATAACTTCCTCATGTCTATTTAATTTTCATCCTCTTTATTCTCCTATATTGGCACACATGTATTCAATGTGCTTACATAGACATTTATTCTATCCCTTAGATTTGTTTTATTTATCCATAATGTCTTGATAGTTTACCCTAATCCAAAAATATGCCACATTTTTCTTATAATAATTCTAATGCACATTGATTTCAGCATTTGACTTGTTCATTCTAGAATATTTACTATTTAAACATGTTTTGGCTTCTATTTGAGATTACATGGCTGGATAATATTGAATATCAATATTACATGATCACATCTTCATTATTTACCAATGGAGGCATAATTATCCTTATATACACATTTTATATTGAAATATATTGTTTCAATTCGCCTATATAGTAGGACAATATTTTTTACTTTCACTATCTCCACATATCCATGTTTTGACATATCATGCACACTATGCATTGACATATTTTGTAGATTATCTTGATTTATGTCCTTTTTATGCATCCCTTGGTCTTATGTGTGATATTGCATGACATTGTGTGTTATAATTATTGTGATTATTTTTCTTGATTAATGGTGTCATCATCCATATCATGTACTTTTACTATGGAGTCTTATTAATATATGGTTACATTATTGTGTTTATCATTTATTTATTTATCTAGACATGAAACTCATATGCCATGAGTTATATATGTTACATATATGCCTTCATGACATACAATATACTATGATAACATACTCTTCACATATTGAAATTATTATACCTGATTAAATATTTATCACATGATAATTAAATATTATTTTGTGATGAATGAATTGAAATATAAATACCTCATCTAAAAATGGAGAATTATAGTTGGATTTTATTAGAGATTTAAGCCTCCATGAGTAGAAAAAATTGTATTTTATAATAAATTACACGTTTCATAGATTTAAAGTAAATCATAATTTAGATGCATGACATAGATTTTAACATTATTACATATTTATGGGGGTGTATGCCATATGAATTCACTCAATTTACAAATCCATGAATACGTATTAATACACACTTGGATGGATAGCATGGGCATATGAAAAATAGTTAGAAGAACAAAAATTACAAGTTTAACATATAGGCACATTTGAACATGTAGATTCTTTTCATTCTATATCATTTAGAACGTATTCAAGGGGCATGATTTTGGTTCATCAACATATATCCTATTTTTTAAATTAAATATCCATGGCATTAGTTCATGTACATGTATTTAGTTTTCATATTCAAAAGGCATGATATTAGTTCATGAGTATACAAACTATAATATAGTTTATATATTCAATATAGGTTATAATGGGGTAACAAATATTCTTCATTATATTTTGATCATACAAATGCAGTTTAGAGGTGTCTGTAGTGGTGTGATTTTTTCTATTATAGGTCATGTATGTTTGAGTCTAGAGACACTCATCTTATTGGAATTACATCAGTTGACCCATTATGTGGTTCCACATTTTTTTAAGAGTGATTTACATTCGATTATAGTGACACTCAACATTTTTGTTGTCACTTATCATTAACCCATCATGGTTTCACTTTCATTTGAGTTAGTACATTTCATATTTATCCCCATCCTTGAGATTTTTAACATGTATCTTTTCAACTCAAGTGATTGATTAGTTATTAAAATTTTGGATTTGATCACTCTCAATTCATCAATTTTTCAACATGAGGAGCCATATTTAAAAGTGTTCTGATAAAGAGACACATTTTTCTAGTGCTTACATAGGGAAGCATCATATTTTATAAGTTATAAGGAAATATTATTTCATCTCCCTATAAATTTAGTCCTTCCTTTCTCTAAATATAATTTAAAATTTCATATTTTTGAATTATAAATATGGGCATTAACCACCTCATGTGTTATTATAGGGTTTGATAAAATTGACTTCTTTGTGCAATTAGAGTTTCACATCAAAAGATAAAGCATGTTGTGCACACTCAAGTATATCTTTCTCCTTTACTCTAGTAATTTCATTGCGTATTCACAACACTAATTATTGTTAAATATTAAATATATTAACATACACTCAAATATATTAATATTATTCATTATTCCTCTATTCTTTTATCTATATGTAGGTTCAACCTTAGTATTTTCTATCACCACTACTTTATATCACTCTGAGACTACCATCATCCTCACTATAATTATTCAAGTTTTTGTAGGATAGGTTCATGATATGCCAGCATATACTCTACCACAGACTTATCAACTTAGTGTGACCTTGTCCTTTACATTTAATGGCTATTTTTAAAAAATTAAAATATCCATAGGGGGTCATTCTATACATTTTAAAAGTTAGCTAAAGGAAAATTTTCAAAAGGATCATTGTATAAAAAATTCAAGGCCTCATTTGAAAGTGAATTGATATCTATCTATAATTTATCTATTACACCACTACACATCCAAAAAATATTCCTTATTCTAGTAAACTTAAATATCAATCACTACAAACAGTCAAAAATCAATTATAAATCATTCTAAATCAATTCAAGAGCTAACATTGCCATGTATCAAAATTGTGCACATGTAGAGAAGGAGAATTGTTTCACAAACACACTAGCTAGGAGAACTACATGTGGCTTGATTCCCTCATTAGATCATCTAGATACATAGGAAATGTTCAATCATAAATGTGAATTATTGGAGTCAATTTAGACAATTACACTTCCTTTTCATTTTTTAAAAGTTTGTATCTATCACAAGTATAAGTATTAAATTCAAGGCAAGGAGACATAAAATAAAGGTTTATGAATGGAATGTACTTGTTGACTTCAAGGTAAGGAGAAAGAAAACAAAGGTTTATACATGGAATTAGTAGAATTAAAATATCTTATCCTTCTCAATATACATAGACGTAAGTAGTAGAATAATTATAGTTTTATCTCTTTCACATTGGAAAAACCTAAAGACAATGGATATGATCACATTTATACATGTTTAGGGAGAGCAGACTTGTATAGATAAAATTAAAGGATCCACTTCCATATCTAAGTTGTCATAGGTTTGTATTCTCCTATTTTACAATATAAGACACATGTTAAATTCAACCAAAAATTATAAAATCAAAGTATGTTACTATTGGTTTATCATATGCCACTTGTAAAAATAATTTCTATTAATTCAACTTTTACATGAAGATTTGTATTTCAATACCATATGTTATAATCTGAATAATATTTAATGATTTTATACCTATAAAATATAGTTAATTTAAAAAATAGGGTATAAAACTACTTGTATCTAAAGGATGAGAGCATCATATTAAGTCATGTTGTTATTAACATTAAAAGTTAATAAAAAAATATAAATGAATGATACTTCCTTCGGGATTAGTGAGGACACATCCTATCATTACTCCCTGAAGGTACATGGCTCTATCAAAAAAGAGTGTACAAATACCCTCATTAAAATCAATGGTGAACTTAGGTAATTCTTATAAGATGTCATTAATATATGGTTTAAACTTAAATAATACTTTTTCAAGATCTTCAAGGGCCTAAGAATCAATATCGATAATGAAAATGTGGAAGTAATGTTTAAGGCAAACATATTGATCAGTTCCTTTGATCAATAGGACATCTTGATCTATAAGACTATTATGAAGGTTTCATTGAGCTAGTATAGGTGTGATAAAAATTTGATCTACAATATTTTGACATTTGAATTATTTTTAAATAATAATCTTAATGTCAAATTCCATTAAGAGCAATATCCACTTTCTGATTTGATCTCAAAGCAAAAAATACTTGGAGAATAAATGATGAAGGGGGTTGGAATGGTTGATAAAGGATGTAGTACCCAAGATTTTTAGTGCTAAAATAGATTATGACATAGTTTAGATCTAATTTTTTTCACATGTATCATAATGTAAAAAGGAAAATTAATGTATTAGATAATATATTCTTTTTCAAAGTCATCTTGGTGTGTAAGTATTTCCCCCACTAATATAGGGGTAGACAATGTTTACAATATGAGATGGAGATTTATATAAGTCTATTTTAAATTAGGAATATGAATAAAATATTTTTTCATGTTATCAATGGATTGTTAACAAGAACCTATCAAGTTAGGGTTAACAACTTTATTAACAAGATAACTTACTGAACATTTATAATAAGCTATTTTGGGAAAAAATATTGAAATTTCCTAAAGTTTCCAAGTATAATAAAATATTTAACGAATTAATTAAGGTATGTGCATGCTGAAAATAACATTGATATTATAATTATCATTTCCATTCCCTTGTAGTGACACCAAATCTTAGAATTTTTCTAGAGGTAACATTGAAAACACAATTATGGGAATTAAGTTTATCTTTATATATAATAAGCTGATCAAATATGAAAATAGGTAATGAATATTATTTTCATGATGTTTTGATTTATATATAAGGTCATCCACATAGGTTTAACATATTTTTTGGATGATATAATGATGCTTTGATTTATATATAAGGTCATTATATGTTGATAAGTTTTACCAACATTTTTATTGCAAAAATCATCTTAACTTAAAAATATGTTCCCCATGCCATAATAAATGTTTTATTATGTTGATATTTTAGGGAAATTTGAATTTTTTTGAACCAAAAAAAATTGTCCATGAGGTATAATATCTCGTAACCACATGTGGATTCAATAATGACATCTAATGAAGGTAGAGGAAAATTATTCTTAAGCTATGCTAAGTTAAGATTATAAAGGTAAATATAAATGATAATGACCATTGAGACATTATTATGAGCATTTATTATGGCAGAGACCAATTCAAAGTAATCTACATATTGAATAAGCATTGCATCTAGGAGTTTAATTACTTATTCATGACATAAAAAATGAACCTAATAGTAGAACTTCCATTGATTTTGGTGAATGAGTTTCACATATAGATAAGTCACTATGTTATGAAAAATCAATACTAGGGTCTATATTTATTATATTAACATGAAAATACTTCAATATATTTTTTCAATAAATGGGCTATATATATCATTATATTTAGGGTAGATCACCCTAGACATAAGGATACATTTGGGATTTGTTTCTCTACCAAAATTTACTACTTGAATTTATGTGATAATCATTGAATTTACATCCTATAAATATTATGGTATAAAATGAATATTATAAATAGGGTTAGGACTAGGATAACCACTGGTAATTTAATTTCTAAAGTAACATTTTTTTCCTCAAAGTGGCCAAGCTTGTGATGTTGACATGGAAGTTGAGGCTCTCTTGTATGAATTAATTAAAGAATGGATATTTCACTAATAAGCATAGGTAACGGGATATAATATCCAACATCTATGGATAGATAAATAATATTATTACCTCTGGTATTAAATTCTATGTGAATTTATAGTATACCAATGGCTTAGGCATCTATGTTATTTTCAATATCTTGAGCAGAGGTGGATAAATGTTTTTGTACAATATCATCATGGATGATTTATTATAATATAAGAGAACAAGGTTTAAATATATCATAATGTTTTCTATAGCTGACAAAGGTAGTAGGGGCATTGATTGTATCTATTTAACTAACATAGTTTGAATAATCTATGGATGTTAATAGAACTGCATATTCACTTCATAAATAATCATGCTTTGTGAAATTATGAGATAAATTTTAAATTATATCGGTACATTTTGAATAATAATGGTCAGTATATTTGTAAAATTGGGTAATAATATGAACTATATCAGGCTATCTAATATAGCTAGTAATGATGGGAAATTCTGGAAGTGTATTGGGGTGATCAATGAAATAAGGGTTTTTGGGAAGGAAAAAAAGTTATTGGACAACCCATGGATTATTTTATAATGGTAGGTTACTTAGAGGAACATAATCATAAGTTTATAGTTCATTATCATTGTCATTATATTGGAATAATTATGAATGAAATAAGGAAATACATCCAAGTTCCATGATTGGGATTGGGAAACTATGTCATTATTATCATATGATGGGCATATATTAAAAACATGTGTAATTTTTTGATAATTATCATTGGAAGTATCCTTAGTGATACATGAATTTTATTAAATGTTTAATGGCAGAATGATACAAGATTTTATAAAAGATTAGCCACCTGAAGGCCATTACATATAAAATCATCTTTTATGCACAAAGCTTCATGATCATTATAAGGATTTGGGATTAAAGTCTCATCATCAAGCAATGAAACTATAATATCTTATGGTAAGAGAGATGGAGGAAACCATTATGATATAGAATGAGGTAATCTAGTAGAATTATAAATGTTGTATATTTCATTATGTTCATCATCATCAAAATCAACAAGAGTGACTTGTAAAATTAGGATGAATGCTGATAAACTCAAGAATATAACAATTTTTGATGTGAGTAATAATTTCTATGTGATATTGTGCTTTAGTATTACATAATTTGAGACCCCATATGTTTATATTTTCTTCATGTTTATAATGCTTACCATTATTATTTAACTTAAATGCATTGGCTACTAGAAGAGGTGATATATTTCATGCTATGAGTCCAAGTATGGTCTAAAATTATATTAGAGGATAATAGTCTTGTTTAATACTATTTTGGTCCCAATAGTAATTGGATGTCAAATGCAAACAATAGGATTTTGGTTAGTTATGTAAAATCCACAACATGTGATTCTAGTTTATTTGACATCATCTTTGAAATATCTGATTTGTAGGATTATTCGAAAGGAAGTGACATTAATTACCAAAAAATAATCCACATAAACTTTCTTTATTAGAGTATGATAATAATATTAATAAATAAAGGTGTGTCATTGGCTTGAAAAAGGACGTAATTATTAATCAAATTTTATTTTGGAAACTCTATGGAATGTTTCTTACAAGAGGTAGGATGACTAATGATTTCAATAGGATGGACTTTTCTGGGTATGATATCTTTGTAATGTTATGAAGTTGGATCAATTTCATTATATGTTGATTATTCTATATATTTTAATTATTTCATGATGATCTTTTAATAATATGTCAATGTTCTCATGATTTCCCTTAATTGAATCTTGTAAGGCATGTATCTAAGCTCATCTAGGAAGTTCCATTATGATTTTGGTTTATAACCTTAATGATATTTAACTTTAATTTTAATAGAGATATAAAGGGGTAAGATAGTATAAGAATTAGATGTGCTAGGTTGAGTCTCCAATGGTGGATAAAGCTCATCACTAGGTGGAAAATCAATAGCAGATGTAGCAGTGCTAGTAGTATCCTTGTGAAGAAATTCACTGATGGAAGGCTTCTTAGGTTTACTGATAGGAAAATTGTGAGTATGTTTACCATGGTATTTTACCTTTTCCTGATTTATAAATTATGATTTAGTTTAATATCGATCATAGTCAGCATCAAAAAAACCATGAATTAATTGGGAGGATGTGTATTTGGATCAAACATTTGATATGACTTATAATATTTTTGTTTTTTATATTTAGGATGATAAGATTTGTTTTCATAATATTATTTATTATTTATGTTGTTCATTGGTGATAAATATGATTAAATTTTCATTTCAATATGGTATTTGTTAAGGTGTGGAGCTAAAAGCTTCACCAAATGAGCAAGTTGCAAGTTGCAGGATTCACACAGTCAGCGAAAATGGTCAGGAAAAGACCAGAGGCTACTGGTGTTAGTAGTAGATCAGCTGACATCGATCACAAGCAGACTGGCAAGGACCAACGTCAGTCACCTGTGCGTCCAGAATGCTATTTTTGTGGATAGAACAAAATGTTTGCATGTAAAGTTGAACTGTTGGTATTGAGTCTGAGTTTCTATTTTAAGTAGGACTGATTTGAGCCCTTGATTAGGAGGTGCATCTAGTGGTTGATATTATATGCTCATGAGTCTCTAAAGTTATATATTAGGGATGGATCTTCATAGCTTATAGAGAGACACAACTGTTACTATAGAACAATACAAGATATTTGTATAATATATGTGTATCAATCCAGGTTGTTGGAATTGATTGTAATTGAGAGAGAGAACTCTTGAGGGAAAGAGATCTAGGAAGAGATCTGTACATCTGAGATAGGTGTGGAAGAAAATAAGTTTTTTCAATTGTAATTCTTTCTGTAAAGAGTTTAACACAAGTTTTAAGGGTGGTTTCTTGTATCTCTTGTTCTTTGCTACTTCTGATTCTAGTTACTTATTATTCTAGTTTAATTCCACATTTAATTGCTTTCATACTGTAATCAACTTTGTTGGTTGATCCCCACCAAGTGGTATCAGAACTCAGGTTGACTAATAGGTGTTTCAGATCTAGTTAGTGTGTATTGATTACAGGTTACTCACAGGGATTTCTGTTTGAGTGGGAGAAGTAATGGCAGAAAAAAGTAAAATGAGAATGGAGAAGTTCAATGGCAAGAATTACCAATTATGGAGAATGCAGATAGAAGATTATCTGTATCAAAAAGATCTATACTTACCGTTAGGTGGGATTTTAAAGAAGCCCACAGACATGGAAGATGAAGAATGGGAAGTTCTTGATAGAAAGGCTCTTGGATCTATAAGATTGAGTTTAACATCTACTGTGATATCTAATTTATCATAGGCAAAGTCTACGATAGAGTTAATGACTACTTTAAAAAATTTATATGAAAAACCCTCAGCTTCAAATAACGTGTATCTTATGAAGCATTTATTTCATTTGCAAATGCAAGAAGGTGGATCTGTATCTAATAATCTAAATGATTTCCATGGAATTGTAAATCAATTAAATTCAGTCAAAATAGTGTTTGATGATGAAATTAAAGCTCTATTAATCTTATGCTCTTTACCTGAGAGCTAGCATAGCTTGGTAATGGCAATTAGTAATACTGCATCTGCTTCAAATATTTTAAAGGTAGATGATGATGTTAGTGTAATCTTGAATGAAGAAATTCGCAGGAAAAGCACAGAGAAAACATCAGGGAACGCTTTAAGTTTTGAGAGCAGGGGAAGGCAAAAAAAGAAGAGTAAGAAAGGGAGATCAAGGTCTAAGTCAAAGATGAGAGGTAGATCTAAATCCAAAAATGGCAGGAGGATAACCTGCTAGAATTGTGGAAAGATAGGGCACATAAGCAAAGATTGCTGGTCAAAACCAAAAGAAGATAATCAGCATGAAGGTAAAGAAGAAACAAAAGTTGTAGGTATTGTTGCACAAGATGCTCTTATATTCTCTTTGCATAATAATATAAAATCTTGGGTTTTAGATTCTAGTGCTTCTTTCCATGCAACCCCTAATAGAGAATATTTTAGTGACTATGTCCATGGAGATTTTGGAATAGTTTATCTAGGGGATGATGAGCCTTGAAAAATAGTTGGCAAAGAAAAAGTGTAGCTGAAAATGTAGAATGACAACACATGGGTGTTGAGAGATGTCATGCATGTTCCCAGCCTAAAGAGGAATTTGCTTTCTACAGGAAAGTTAGGGGATGAGGGTTGTACAATAACTCTCACAGGTGAATCTTGGAAGGTTTCCAAGGGTGCACTTGTATTGGCCAGAGGTAAGAGAGTAGGTACTCTCTATTTATGTAATTGTATTACTAATAATTCTCCTTTTGTATTATCTACTTCAGATGTAGATGTAAAGTTGTGGCATTAGAGGCTTGGCCACATGAGTGAGAAGGGAATGACTTTCTTAAGTCAAAAGGTAAGCTTTCAGATTTGAAAAGCATAGATCTAGAATTTTGTGAGCACTATATTTTTGGGAAACAAAAGAGAGTGAGTTTTCTCAAGACTGGGTCAACAAAGAAGAAGCATAAATTTGAGCTTGTTCACACAGACGTGTGGGGACCACCTCAAGTTGCTTCTATTGGAGGATCACAGTACTATGTTTCTTTCATAGATGATGCTACAAGAAAGGTATGGGTCTATTGTATAAAGAAGAAATCTAATGTTTTTGACACTTTTAAGATTTAGAAAGCTATGGTTGAGAATGAATTAGGTAGGAGATTGAGGTGCCTAAGATTTGACAATGGTGGTGAGTTCTGCAGCTACAAGTTCAACTGGTATTGTTATATGCATGGAATACGCAGGCAAAGAACGGTTCCAAGGACACCTCAGCAAAATGGAGTTGCTGAAAGGATGAATAGAATAATAATGGAGTGTGCAAGGTGTATGAGATTGCATGCTAGTTTGCCCTTAGAGTTTTGGGTAGAAGCTATGGATACTGCAGTTTACCTGATTAATAGAGGACCCTCTATAGCTCTAGATGGTGGAATTCTAGAAGAGGCATGGATAGGTAAAAAGGTAGATATCTCATTTCTCAAAGTTTTTGGTTGTGAAGCCTTTGTGTACGTTGATAAGGAAAATAGAAAGAAGCTAGATGCTAAGTCTATGAGGTGCACATTTATAGGCTATGGCTCTGATGATTTTAGATTCAGGTTTTGGAATCTAGGAACTAATAAAATAATTAGGAGCCATGATGTTGTTTTCAATGAAAAAATGATGTATAGTGATCAGCTCAAGAAGCCGAATCAATTTAGGCAGAGCAATCGAGAATTAGATGAGGTGACGGTCCAAAATGAGCTTGCGGGCAGAAAAAATCACAGATAGGAAAACACAGAGACCGATGTTGGCCAGGTAGGAATCGATGTCGACAATATAGGAACTAATGCCGGTTAGGCAAGAACCAATGTCGGTCATGAGGAATCGATGATAGTCAGTTATAGGCCTACAGGTGACCAAGGTCGATCACTATCAGAGAATTTGGGTGGATATCATGTTGTGAATGAGTCTCAAACACCCATCAAGAGGTCAGAAAGGGTAAGTAAACCTCCAATTCAATATTCTCCTTCATTATTATATTTATTGCTTACTGATGGTGGAGAACCAGAGATTTTTGATGAAGCAATACAGGTGGAATCCAAGAATCAGTGGGAGCTAGGCATGAATGAGGAAATTGATTCCTTGAGAGAGAACCAAACGTGGGATTTGGTTGAGTTGCCAGCGGGAAAGAAGACACTGAAGAACAGATGGATCTATAGATTGAAGGAAGGTGAGAATGGAAAGATGAGATATAAGGCCAGGTTGGTAGTGAAAGGATTTGCACAAAAACCAGGTATTGATTTTGGTGAGATTTTTTCTCCTGTTGTTAAAATGACTTCTATACGGACTATACTGTCTTTAGTTGCTATTGAGGATTTGCATCTTGAACAGCTTGATGTTAAGACATCATTTCTTCATGGAGATTTGGATGAAGAAATATATATGGATCAGCCGGAAGGATTTGAGGTCAAAGGTAAGGAGAAGCTAGTGTGCAGATTGAAGAAAAGCTTGTATGGCCTCAAGCAAGCTCCAAGACAATGGTATCTAAGATTTGACAGGTTTATGACTAAGCATGGCTACAGTAGATGTCAATCTGACCATTGTGTGTATTTCAAGAGATTAGATAATGGTAGATATATTATTCTATTGTTGTATGTAGATGATATGCTGGTTGCAGGATCACACATGCATGATATCTTTGAGCTTAAGGTGAAATTAGCTCACACATTTGCCATGAAGGATTTGAGAGCAGCAAAGAAAAACCTTGGCATGAATATTAAGAGAGACAGGAAAAATCACAAGTTGATTTTATCGCAAGAGGATTATGTGAACAAGGTGTTGAAATGGTTTAATATGCAGGATGCAAAAATGGTAAGCACACCTATGGCTGGACATTTTAAGTTGAGTAAAGAATAATGTCCCAATTCACATGATGAGGTAGAGTACATGAGGAAAGTTTCATATGCTTCCGCAGTTGGAAGCTTAATGTATGCAATGGTTTGTACTAGACCGGATATTGCCTAAGCAGTGGGAGTTGTAAGTAAGTATATGGCCAATCCAGGGAAGGAACACTGGAAAATAGTTTAGTGGATCCTCAGATATCTGAGAGGGACCAATAGTAGGCATTTGTGCTATGGTGGGTCTAACACTTCTCTACATGGTTATGTAGATTCAGATATGGCAGGTGATTTGGATGGCAGAAGAAGCACCATAGGATATGTTTTCACTATTGGTGGAATGACGGTTAGCTGGATATCAAAGTTGCAGAAGGTTGTTGCCTTATCAACTACAGAAGCAGAATATATTACAGTCACAGAGGCTAGCAAAGAGATGATATGGATGTCACGGTTCATGGAAGAGCTAGGAAAGGAGCAAGAGAGTTGTAGACTATACAGTGATAGTCAAAGTGCAATTCATTTGGCTAAGAATTCAGCCTTTCATTCAAGAACCAAGCATATACAGCTAAGGTACCACTTCATTAGATAGGTATTGGCAGATGGTGAGTTGAAGCTGGAGAAGATCCATACAGATAAGAACCCTACTGATATGTTAACCAAGCTGGTAACAAAGGAGAAGTTAAATCTTCATTCAACTTATGTTGGTCTTCATGATTAAGTTTGAAGATGGAGGAGCTAGAAGATGTTGTTGTACAGGTACTGGTGCAGCTGTTTATCTCCAAGTGGGAGATTGTTAAGGTGTGGAGCTAAAAGCTTCACCAAATGAGCAAGTTGCAAGTTGCAAGATTCACACAGTCACTGATGATGGTCAGGAACAGACCAGAGGCTGTCGGCATTGGTAGTAGATCGGCTGACATCGGTCACAAGCAGATTGGCAGGGAATGACGTCGGTCACCTATGCGTCCAGAATGCTATTTTTGTGGACAGAATAGAATGTTTGCATGTAAAGTTGAACTATTGATATTGACTCCGAGTTTCTATTTTAAGTAGGACTGATTTGAGCCCTTGATTAGGAGGTGCATCTAGTGGTTGATATTGTATGCTCATGAGTCTCTAAAGTTATATATTAGGGATGGATCTTCATAGCTTATAGAGAGAGACACAATAGTTATTATAGAATAGTACAAGATATTTGTATAGTATATGTGTATCAATCCAGGTTGTTGGAATTGATTGTAATTGAGAAAGAGAACTCTTGAGGGAAAGAGATCTAGGAAGAGATCTATACATCTGAGAGAGGTGTGGAAGAAAAGAAGTTTCTTCAATTGTAATTCCTTCTGTAAAGAGTTTAATACAAGTTTTCAGGGTGGTTTCTTGTATCTCTTGTTCTTTGCTACTTTTGATTCTATTTACTTATTATTCTAGTTTAATTCCGCATTTAATTGCTTTCATATTATAATCAACTTTGTTGGTTGATCCCCAATAGTATTTACTTCAAGATTTTGAAGGGTATGACATGTCTGAAGAAAGTGACCAATATCAATGTCGAAACTAATTTTTTTTAATAAATGATACAATGGTTGGGGGTGGAGAGAGAATATACATATGGTTTAGATTGAGAAAATAAATTCCTAATTTGTTTCATAGTAAAGGGTGATCAAGAAGAAAGTTGATTATCTAAATGGGATACTCCTAATTTAAATTTAGGAGTCTTATTTTGAAAAAAAAATAGTATTGAATGCATTGGTTAAGGTTTTAAAATATACATTTTTGATGTTTATAGATGGTTCATAGTGGGTCAGAAAGAAATCTTATATTTTTGTTTGGTCGAATGCATATTATAAAGTATGATTATAGAAGATCCTAACTTTTTATTGAAGAGGATCCTTAATAAATGCAATAAAGAGTTTGAAGGGATTGTAATCAATCATGTTATTATCTACTTTATGCGTTAATGATTTTCATAAGTTGATGAAATCATAAGAAATGTTTTTCAGAAACTACTTATAATTAATGAAATTACTAAGGTTATTCTTGGGAAGTTAATTTTGTTGAAATTCCTTAGATAGAGGATTGACTAAATTAAGTTTAGTCAAGTGATGGAATGTCTTGGAAGTTGGTTATACTATTATAATGCATCTTAGATAAATGTTTTGTCTTAAAGGTTAGTAGTAAAATAAGTACTATTTTTATCCCATTTTCTTATAAATATTTTGAAGATATTTAATATTTAAGCTAAGATCAATAGTTGCATAATATGTCATGGTTTTAGATATTATTCCAATATCCATATACACAATAAAAGGAGATAAAGTTTATTTTGAAGTTTTTGAAGCATCTTATTATGAATTAGTGGCTGAGGAATAAGGTTTCCATTGGAATCTCTAAAAGGAGGATAGATATAAATTTAGTTTGGTTGATTAATGATAATTTGGAGAGCTTGATTAGAAATTTGTATGATTTAGTTTTTCACTTGAAGGATTTTATTTCTACTATAATATTGTATAATAAACATTTTTTGAAGCATTTATTAAAGGAATTTTGAATAATATAGTTGAGGATTAGAAGTGGGATTAGGATTCTAATTGGATTGGGTAGATGATTATAAATAAGTGGAAATTTCCCAACATTGTTCTTGGGAAGAAGATTCCAAACATTATTTTTGGTTACCTATTGGCGTGAAAATGTTTTAGGAGGAATAATTGATGACTTTGCATCAAAAACATGGGGAACAATGTCCCTCTCCTATTAGCGGGTAGATCTAGCTTTATTGAAAGCCAAAATGGGAAAATAAGAAATATTTACAAACAAAAAAATGTAAATAATGTGGGTAATACTTATAACCTGAAAGTTTGAAAATGAGATTTTATAAAGAAATGTGTATAGAGGGAGAGTGAGAGAAAGGAGAAGTTTTAGGCAAAAAAATTTCCAAGTTAGAAACTGATAATAGACTAAAGAGTTGAAATAAATTTTGACTTTAAAAGGGATACAATTTTTCTCATTCATTGGGTTGAATAAAAATAATCATATCCTTGGTGATATGAAACATACAATAGAAAACTATTTAACTCTAATAATAGAAATGAATAGCCCTCTATATTTTCTATTAGAAACAATAAAGATATTGACTCTATTCCCATTGATATTTTCACATGTGTTGTAAATATAAAATACAACTCTAGGTAAAAATTTTATAATTTAATTTCTTATTATAATAGTTCAAAATTGGTAGCAATAGTGATGAAAATAAAATATGTTGAATTAAGTAAAACACATAAATCAAAAAATAGCATTAACACAAAGTTTAGGAAAACCTCTTTGTATTGATTTCTAAAGATTACAATGTTTATTCTCCATTTACAAATCATTACCAAAAATATATCTATTTTGAATCTTCAATATGAAGACCTAAATTGTATTTATATAATAAAATGGGTGTTTGTGGTGCAAAACCACCTATTTGAATTTTTTTTTGAGCATTTAACACCACTTGAGAAAAACATTTGGAGTTTTTGCACTACTTGTAAAAGCACATTATCACTTTTCATAGCTTGAAAAAATAAGTTGAAAAAATTACAAAGACAATTTATAGATTGAAAATATACATTTATAATAGGAAATAAATCTCAACAATAAAAATTAGGTCCAAAGAAACATGAGAATAAAATAAAAAACACTAAAAAATAATTCTTCATTCTTCTTGCTACTATGTTGATAGTTATTTCCCTTTTATAAGTTCATCAAACCTTTGGATAATTGCCCTAATCAAATATTCATCCAGTCCATGTATTTACCTATATGCAATGTCCATTGAGTAGTCTAAGTCTTTCATTTCCTAAATCATACTTTGGAAACCATTTATCTTCATGTTCAGATTATCCACATTCACTTAGAATTTGGCTAACAATGAAGTTCTTCATTAAAAAAGGAGATATAGGATTGACAATGTCTTCAATTCAATCTTTGAATTATCCAATCACGGTTTAAATTAAAACTAGATTACAATTTTAACCTTTGTCATTAACAAAAGGATAATTCAAGTTCTTGATCTCAATGTGGACTTACATCATTGCATCACTTCCAAGTGACCTTGCATTTTTGAAATTTTAAATCCACTCTTGAAGATATTGGATCCTAAATTTAGTATCCCAAAGAAACTCAATCAAATAGACAATTTCTTCCTTCCTAGTAAATCCTTTTTTAATAAGGTCAACATAAGGAAACTTTGATAATTTAACCAACTTAGGTGTGAATTATTCCAACTTTTTTTCTTTTTTGCATATGTACCTTTATTTGCAATTAGTTTTTCACATTATGACTGTATTTTAGAAAAAAATATTATTGTAGTGATAATTACTGAGGTTCCTTGATTAGTGACATTTTTAATCCAATATTTCATTGCATTTCCCATTTGAGTTGCATCTCTTACATTCTCCAATGTCTCAGCATGAAGGCTAGATGAAGTAATAGTTAGTTTAATTATCTTGACCAAGCTATGTATCACTAAATTCAACTATTCTACTTTTTATTTAATTCATCCTTTATTTATTTGTCTTTATCCATTTTTTCAAAAATGGTACCAATCACCAATTATGCATCTCCTTTCATACCAATTATGGACTCAAGGCAATGGCTTTATTGCAATGTTTTATTTTTCAAATATGGGGTCTAATGTGACCTCATCATCCACCAACTATTTTAGTACTTTCATTATGCCAAATTTTACAAAATATATCATGATAAACCATGAATAGGCCTTGATCCTTACTTATTTCTTATCTTCACAATCCATACAATAATATTCAAAATGTAGGATATATTGATATAAAGGTGCATTGTGTTCAATAAAGCCTCTATTATCAAATGCAATCATAGTCTCAAAAGTCCTTAGGTTATTATGATACATGTATTGTTCAACTTTCCTATAATTTGTCAATGATGGACAAGTATATCTAGAAATGGAGGTTAGAAATTTGACTTTTATTTTATATCATCTTGTTAGGAACTTGTGTATTTCAATAAGTTATCTTGATAATTCCATCAATTCCCACATATCACTGACATATAGTGGAAGCATATACAATGTAACATCACAACCATAGATTCTTAAATAACTAACAACTAGGAACTGTATGAAATAAGTTCCACTTCTTTCTATATCTATGGTAGCCACAACTGATATTCTCATGTTAGAGATCTCCTTTTCAAAAAATTGAATTATGAAATGAAAAAATCAATCGTTTACCCTATTCAAGTGAAGACTGCTTTCCTTCAAGTCCAACTAGGGATAGAATTCATACCCCATTACTTAGTAAAATTCATCCATTGTATGCAATCCATAAAAATATCTTTGACTTGTTATGGTGTAAAACATATATAGTCATATAGAATATTGACGTAACTTTTACTATCATGATCTCCTTATGAATTATATCTCTGATTAAATGTCTCTAATTAATATAATGCTTATTTCTAAGGATTATCCAAATTAATTTTTACATCCATGTCTAATTTTTTTTCTATATGACTTCCCACTATACTGTGAGATAATGTTATGAGGTCATTAATTTTATTTTTGAAATTGGACCTTGTAATATTTTTTGGAAGTCATGTGAAGAAATGTTTTGGCTTAGTCAACCATGTATTGATGACTTGATTATCGCACACCAAATTATTTTCATCCTAAATTTTTTGAGAGGACTCAAGAGTCATATACACAAAGGATTCATGATATGAAAGGCAAAAAATATTATCAATTTACCTAGGGATAAAAATCACTACAGATTCCCTAAATCTCTCACTTCCCTCATCTTTGAGTTATATTTGTTTGTAATTACCAAGACTATCTCAGGGGACTGTAATGAAATTAAGAATATTTTTTCCTATGCCAACCCACTATCAAAAATACTTTGACTTAAATCCATCTTATTCATCGTGTTCATTATTTTCAAAAATTTGTCTAAATCAATGTGACCTAGATTAGTGTCAGTGATATTTCAAAAATTAGACTATAGTGGTGAAAGAGGTGTCACGTCTTGAAATTGATACTTCATATTTTATTTATCTTTAATCAAAATCACCTTTTCTAGAGTAAGGGACAAAGACATCAACTTTTACAATAGAACTGACAATTGGGAAATATTTTCAAAAAATCTTCTCATTTAAGAAAAATGATGAAATCAAATAACTTAAAGACAAAATAAGTTATTCAATTACAACGGGATTCTATACTCACAACTTGTTTGTAAAAATTACTCTAGTGTGTTTTAACACTACTTATATGAAATTTAACTTTCTTCTAACCAATTTTCATGCTTGTAACTATTCATATTTAGTTTCTTTGTGTTTTTATTTAACAAACCTACCTAATAAATAGAAATGAATTGAAAATAAATTTTGAAAATTTCATTCTTATTTTTTAAATATTTTTTCCTATTTTTGATTTAGCCAAAATATTAAAAATCAATTACCAATTGATTTTTGCTAAAAATTCAAATCTTTGAGGTTGTTAAAAGAAATATTAATTTTTGAGTTTACTAACTCTTAGATTTTTTTCTAGGAAATGTAATCTTTCAAAATTATAGTCTTCTCTTATCAAGGGCATCATGTGGCCATGCAACTTTCCATTTGCAAAAAAAATAATCAAAATCTATTCTTTCAAAATTTATACCACTTTTTAACAAGTTTGTATAATTCATATTTTTCCCATCTGAAATCAAAAAAATATGTCAACCTTTTTAATATCTCCCTCCACCAATTATTTGGCCATACAATTCAATTTATAATTCATGTTTTCTTGAATACAAATATGTCACTTTTTTATTTTCCACAAACTCACCAAGGTCATACAACTAGTATTTGACCAATTCGAAAGTTCAAAAATATTTTTTTTGATTTTTACCATCTCTCCTTAGTCATTTGATTTGGGCATGAGTAAATGATTTTTTTTTAATTTTTTTTTTTTTGCTTCCTGCTTTGCTATAGTTACCTCTCTTGGGTATATGGTGATCATACAACTCAAAAATTTGATAGAAGAAGCCAAAATCAATTTTGAAACTATCAAAAACCATCCTCAACCAAGTCATACAATAGTGTTTAGAGAGGAAATATAAAAAGAAAGTCAAAATTTTGATAAAAATATAGATTTTACCTTCTTTCTTGAGTAGGGCATATAGATTATGACTGGTAATAAAACAAGTATCTATTTTTTTAGCTTTTTAAAATGTGACTTCTTATTTCATGTCGATCCACCTACTTGGATTAAAATAATTAAAAATATTCTATTATTTGATTATTATTTTGAAAGGTGAATCCATGGGCTTGAACAGGCAGGAGAAGCAAGTAAAAACATTAGGTAATGAGTTTTCTTCCCAGAGTATAATAGCTATAGACTAGAGCTTGCCTGGGGGATCCCGGATCATGAAGATTAATGGTTGCCTGGAGCGGTGCAAGGAGCGACCCAAACTGGTAATACCTTTTGATATGATTTTTGAAGATGTGGAATATTATTCTAAGCACTCATTGTATTGCAAGTTTTTGGGTTTGAGAGTCTCCCTCCAATTTTTAGAGAGTTGGGCCAGAAGAGTGTGGGAACCAGAGGGAGAAATAGAGATCACATTATTGGCAAATAACTACTTCATGGTGATGTTTCTATGCTTGGCTGAATGTAATAGGGTTTTTGAGGGAGGACCTTATTTTTACAATCAGGTTGGACTTTTTATCAAACCTTGGCATGTAGGGTTTAATCCCTATAAATAACTACCAAATTAAGTTCTGGTATAGGTTAGCCTACCCAGATTTCCTATAGAATGTTGTCGAAAGGATGTTCTTCAGATGCTAGCTTTGACACTTGGAAGGCCGGTGGGGTCTTCAACACAGACTTTAGGTAAGAAAGTTATGACTTTTGCTTGAATTTGTGTGGAAATTGATTTGAGAAAACCATTGCCTGATGTGGTGGAGATGAGTGTGGGTTCATATTCCTAGGTGCAATAACTGGACTATGAGACCCTTCCCTTCAGGTGTCACCTATGCCATGAATATGGACACTTAGTGCATAGATGCTTGAAGGCTAAGTCATTGGAGCAGCAACCTCAACCGCCCCTAGCAGCACTCTAAGTGCTGATAAAGGGAAGAAGTCTGGGGTCGGTGAGGGCAAGGATGCTAAAGGTTTTGTGTAGGTGAAAACTCAAAGCCACAATAGAGGCTAGAAGAGGACCCTTAGGGAGCAGTAGGATGAAGACTCCTTCAATAGGTTTGAAATCTTGGATGAATTGGGCTAGCAAGATGTAAACCTAGGATTAATGAGTGTGGAGCAGCTTGTGGGAGGATCAAGATCAGAGATTAATTTAGCCAATCTTCCTTTGGTTCTTCAAGAGGAGTTGGTCTTACCCATGGTTTTGGAGGGGCAGACAAGGGAAAAGATGGTGGTGGAAACAAATGGTGACCTAGAATAGAACATATAGGATGTGGACCTTCTAGCAAGGATTGCAGTGGCAGAAGTAGATAAGAGGTGTAAATCTTCTCCTCACTTAGGCATTCTTCAAAAGGAGGGGAAGAAGGGGATGTCAAAAAAAAGTGTTAAATTGGGGTACAAGAAGGACACAGAGAGAATTAAGCTGATTGGGGAGACCTTGGTGGAGTAATGTGTGGTTAAGACCTTAGACTCTCACTTCTTAACTCCTCTGAAATAATCATTATTTCATGGAATGTAAGGGGCCTAAACAACAGCCCTAGACAAAAGGCTGTTAGGGAATTAGTTAGATGTCAAGTACCTAATGTTGTTTTTCTTTAAGAGATGAAAGTTTCTATAGATGATATGAGGAATATCGCACCTAAGTTATGGAGGCATGGTTCATGTCAGTGCATTGGAGCTCAGGGGTCTTTGGGGGGGGTGGCATGTTTCTAGAATCCACAAAAGATCCAACCTGTGTCCTAGATTTCCTTTAAGTCCTCTTTATCTATGGTTACATCATGTATTGAGTCAGGTAAATCAGTCTTTTTTTCCAATATCTATGCTCCTAAAAACTTCTAAGGTAAACTTCTTGTTTGGAAAAATATCCACTTTGTGCATCGATTATTTCCTTACTTGCCTTGGATTGTTACTAGAGACTTTAATGCTATTCTTGATTTAACAGAGAAAAGAGGAGGTAATGCAAGGCTAGAACCATCTTCTCTGCTACTCTGGGATAATATTTTAGCACTCAATTTAGTGGATATCAAGATTGGTAATGGATGATTTACCTAGAACAATAGAAGGGTGGGGGACAGGTGCATTACTGAGCGTATAGATTAATTCATCACCTCCTATTATTGGGTGGGGGGATTGTGGTCTTCTAGCTTGGAGATACTTGATTGGAGGGGTTCAGACCACTGGCTGATAAAATTGGTAATCTCTTTAGCTCGTATGCCTCAGAAGCTGCCATTCAAGTTTTAGCTCATGTGGTTCAAGGACCTGGACCTATTTAGATGAATGGCAGAATGGTGGAGGATGGGTAGGCCAACTGTTGGAACAACAATGAATACTTTTGTTAAGCTTCTCTAATTCGTCAAGTACTAGCTTAAAAGGTGGAACTGAAAATTTTTTGGGAACATCTTCCAAAGGAAAAATGAGGCTCAAATGGAGTTGAACGACATTACCAGATTCATTAGGGAGGAGGGGATGACTGAGTCTTTGTTGAGGGAAGAAGCCAGGGCTTTAAAAGCATTAGAGGAATGGGAACTAAGGGAGGAAATATTTTGAAAACAAAAGGCCCGAATTGAATGGCTTCAAGAGGGGGATAAAAACACAGCCTTCTTCTTCAATTTGGTCTGAGACAAATAACATGGCAATGGGATAACTTCTTTGGTGATGGATAGCGGGGAGACTATTTCTTCTACATAGGGTATCATTAATGAAGCAGTGCAGTATTTTGCTTCATTATTTAAGGAGGAAGTACAAGGGGACTTAGTTGAAGAGGTTTAGATCCTTTCTTGCATTCCTTCTTTGGTGACCATGGATATGAAAGCGCATCTAATGAGGGATATATCCTTGGAGGAGTTAAAAAGGATTGTTTTTATGATGCAAAAAGGAAAGGTGCCTGGTCCAGATGGCTTCTTGATTGAGTTCTTCCAGGAATTTTGGGAAATTATCAAATTAGACCTACTTGCAGTTGTTCAAGAATCTCAGAGGAACAAGCAAATGCTTCAGGGTCTGAACTCTACCTTCCTGGCTCTCATTCCCAAAGGAGAAGGGGCTGATCGGTTGAGTCTTTTTCATCCTATTTCCCTCTGCAATGTCACTTATAAAATTATATCTAAGTTGATTGCTGAGAGGTTAAAAAAGTGGCTGCCAGCACTTATTTTTTAGGAGTAAGGTGGCTTTGTGGATGGCCAATAGATTTTGGACGGGATGGTGATGGCTACAGAGACTATACATTCCATGACCCAGTCTAATGATAAGGCGATGTTTATCAAGCTAGACATGTCAAAGGCCTATGATAGAGTTCAGTGGTCCTTCCTCCAGAAGGTCTTGGGCACCTTTGGTTTTGAAGAGGATTGGATACACTGGGTTATGAGTTGTGTGAACTCGACCTCCTTTTCAGTTCTGATTAATGATGAGTACTCTAATCTCTTTGGGGCTTCTCACAAACTATGTCAAGGCAACCCTCTCTCTCCCTACTTGTTTCTTCTGATGGTAGAAGGCTTGGGTCGGCTGATCAAAAGGAATGTGGATGATGGTGCCATTTAGGGCTGGTAGTGGGGAGGGGGACTCCCTGTACAATCTCACCTCCAGTTTGTAGACGATGTGGCTTTGATGGGCATGGATACTATTAGGGAGGCATCTAACATTTGAAAAAGCTTGGATGTTTACCTTGCTGCCTCAAGATAGGTAATTAATGAGGGCAAGTCATCTATTTTTTTCTTTAACACTCCACCTTCCATACAATGAAGAGTGGCTCATATCCTCAGGTTCCAAATTGGGAGTCTCCCATTGCTATATCTCAGGATTCCTATCTCTGCTAGCTGGTAGTCTAAGGAGTCATGGTTGGTGATCTTGGACAAATTTTGTGACAAGGTGAATCAATGGACCCATCACTAGTTATCCTTTGCTGGTCAGGTTCAACTAATTCAATCAGTGGTATAGGCTCTTCCTATCTATAGGTGTATGATCCAAGTGTCACTGATGAGCTTTGTTAAGGACTTGGATTCCTTAACAAGATAGTTTTTATGGGCTAGGAATTTATCTTCAACCAAGTGGAGCCTTATTAAGTGGTAGGCAGTTTGTAGCCCAAAGAGGTTTGGAGGGCTAAGATTACGACAATCTGTGTTATCTGGTACTACTTTGGCAACCAAACTATATTGGTGTTGGTGTGTGGAACAAGATTGGTTGTGGGCCAAAGTGTTATCCCACAAGTACTTTTTTGGGATCCCCTGGAGGGATATTCCATGGTATGACTTGGTAGGCAAATGCTTGGCATTTTGGACTACTCTCAAGAAGGGAGCAACATTGATTAAGAGGGGTCTATTCTAGATTTGCAAGAGTGGGGTGGAGTTACAATTTTGGCATGACTCTTGAGACAGTTACCCTCCCATAATTAGCCAATATCCTCAGTTGAGTATTCTACCCCAGAGGTTTTGTGAAGCTAGTTAGATAAGGGTGTGTGACTTTAAATCCCTCTCCCTTCAGGGGCAGGTGATGGTCGCTAGATGGAAGACCCCAGAGGAGTGGTTGATTCTTGGTTTGGAGGCAGAGTGCATAGAGCTACAGTATATTCTATCCTATCATAGTTGTAATGCACTTATGGATAGGGATGTGTTAGCCTAGTCCCCTAATCCCAAGGGGAAGTATACTATGTCCTATGGTTATCAAGAGCTGATTTCTCAGAAATATGAGGACAGGGATGAAGTTCAATGGTGGAAAAAAGTCTATAATGTATTCTCTTGGCTAAAGTGTAATTGATTTACATGGACTTTAGTGTAGAACAAATGCTTAACATGGGACAATATTCAAAAGCAAGGCTTTGCTAGCCCTTCAAGGTGTGTTCTTTGCAATAGCGAGGAGGAAGACTCCTCTCACCTATTCTTTCATTATTCCTTCACTCTTAAATTATGGCGTTTATGGTGGGATGTGTGGAGGTGCCAATGCATTCACGTAGTTTTTTTGGTAGATTTCTAGTCAAGAGTGGGCCATCCCCCCTCTTTGACTCCCTTCTTGTAGGATGTGTGGTACGTTGGCCCTATTTTTTTACTCTGGAAAGTATGGCTAGAAAGGAATCATAGGATTTTTAGGGAGGAAAAATGGTGACTTAATGGGTCTGGAGTAGAATTAAAGGAATGATCCAAGAATCTATTGAAGCAAAGAGTGAGGTTACTTTGCCGCTAAAGAAAGGGGACGTTGAGTTGTTGGATAGATTTGGCATAAGGGAGTTATCTCTAGTTTCAACGTGTGTCAGGAGAGGTACACAAGGGAAGCAGAAAGTTCAACAGTTTGGGAAATGGATGCCCCCACCCGCTTGGCTTTTGAAAATTAATATAGATGGATCATCCAGGGGCAATCCAAGGGTGGCTAGGATTGGTGGAATTGCTAGATATTTTTTAGGATTTATGGTTTTTATTTTCTCGACATATCAGGGAGTGTAGACTATTAATAAGATGGAAGGTTTGGCTATCCTATATGCTTTGAGGAGAGCTTATGCTTTTGGGTGGAGAAGGGTGATTTGTGAAGCTGATTCTCAAGTCCTGATTAACTTGCTCTTGGAGAGGAAAATTTTAGATGTGAGCTGGCAACTAGCCACGATAGTGCAACGTATATTGCAAGTGAGCTCCTTAATGGATTCCATATCTTATGCCCACATTCCATGGGAATGGAATAGGGCAGCTGATTGCTTGGCAAAATGGGCATCAAAAGGTGGAGATGGCTGTAAGGTGGATGAATAGGAGCAGATGCTTGATGATTTACGTCAGGTATTGGAACCCATTCTTGTTGAAGATGTTGGTGGAGTTGAGGCGTGAGGTTGTTGTTAATGGCTTTCTTGTCTTTGGATTGTTTTGGTGTTTTTGTAATTTATTGTTATAAGTTTTAATAAAGTTTTTACCCCCTTTTTATTTAAAAAAATATTATTTTGAAAATATCTATGGATTTATACAACTACTTGGCTGTTGGAATTATAAAATATCCTTTCTTTCTTTTCCTTGGCACTCTTGTACAACTCTTTTCAGGCTCAAGAAGAAATTAAAACAACTTCTTTTTCATTCACTCACTTCCCTTATGAGAGCCTAAGGGCATTTCTTCTAGAATATGATGGCTAAAACACAAATGGAAATTAAATTTTTATTTAGATAACATTATCAGAGTTGAGTATGCAATTTGAAAACATTTTTTATAAGGGAAGATAATCTTAGTTTAAGACAACCCAAAAAAATAACTGATTTTTTATGATTAGCATAAAATTTAAATAAGATTGCATGAAATTTAAAAATGAGAGTTTAATTTGTAATGACAATTTTCACCATTGAAAAATACAATTGCAATGTAGAGCTTCACATTTACATGTCTTGGAGAAGTGTAATTTGCATTTGCATGATTTGCAGAAGTGTGATTTACATTTACATGACTTGTGAAGATATAATTTGGATTTTCACAGAAAGGGGGGACTAAAAATAAATTTAAAATTGCATGAAACACAAAATTTATTTTGCTATTTACACCAAGTGAAAAAAGGAAATTACATTTGTCACAAATTTTGGAAAAGTAACATGTGTTTGCTCAACTTATAAAAAGTTAATCAGATTTTTAAAATTACAAGAAATATTAATGACTTTTTGCATGGGAGGCTCAAATGCATTTTAAAACCATTCAAGGTAAAAAGAAATTTAGTCATGAATTTTTAACTTATCAATTAAATTTTATAATTAATTAAAAAAATTAAATTTCTTAAAATTTTGGTGGTTTTAAGCTCAATTCAAATTTTATTCATTAGTAAAAATCAAATTTCCACTTATTTTTATCTATTTTCAAAAACTATGACAACAATTGGCTCTAATTGGAATTTCAAATTGTAAGGAATGAAAAGAACTTGAATTCTCTAGTTTCACAGGGTGATATTTTATCCACTAGGTAATGGAGTTTTCAACAATAAATTTGATAGATTTGAAAAATCTTTGATCTTCAACAAAAGGGATGGGTCTTCAATCCATCGAAGAGATATCCCATGTCAAAAGATAATGTATTCTAGGGTTAGGTATTCATCATAATAAGTGATATCAAATGTCAAAATATAGTGTATGTGAGTATTAAGTACATAAAATGATAGGTATTATCACATATCCAAAAAGATAGTGTCTGTGAGGGCAATTTAGTTGTATTTTTACACAAATTAAAATTTAAAGAGAGAAGTGTATTTTATATTGTTTATGATTATCTCTTGAATACTGAATTAAAAAAGGATGAGGCTAAGTGATTATGACATTCTCATTTATGTAAGGTGAACCATAATATTAAATGAGATAAGTTTGGAGGCAACTAGGAATATCTATGTAGCAATAACTCATCTGGCTATGAAGATATTGACTAGTTTGATTAGGCAAAATTATATGGATTATTTAAGATAGAAACCCTCGATATAATAAATCAATAAGGAGGGGAAAAACATGAAAATAAAGAACACAAAAAAACAATCCAAAAATAAATACCATGAAAGAAACATGACCAAAAATGTATTTATATATGTATAAAAGAGGACTACTTGGTTCTTGTTGGAAATAATAATTAATATATTTTCCACTGAAGGGAAATTGTTTATGAGTTCCATCATGATATGCTTGGTAGAATGTATTATTATCATAGAAGTATCTAATATTAAATGGCCCCATCCAAATTGAATCAAATTTATCACGAATCCCTTTTAGTTCTCTAAAACTATCCTAGAGTAGAAACAAATCTACTACTTAGAATTCCCCTTTCTTTGCCTTCTTGTAAAAGAGAAATTTGGCATGAACTTGATGTTTTATTATTATTTAAACCATATGAATCCTTTCTTATTTTAGTTATTGTAGGCAAAACATTCTTTTATCTAGTGGTCTTTCAAAATTTGGATTGTCAACTACTCTAGATAATTACAGGGTAAGTAACTTGAGAGTTATTGCAATCACAACATCTATTCCATATAGAAACTAGAATGTAAACATATCAATATAATTTTTTGAGTTATACAATCTAGACAAATATCATTTTATACCTTTCTATGCCAAATTTTATGATTCTCATCTACTACCATGCACATGATTATGAATAGATTTTTTGTTGTTTGACATAACCTGACCATTACCTTATGAATTATAGTTTGATGAATAAGACAAAGAAATGTTATATCTATAACAAAATATAATAATCTATAAATAATAAAAGTTAGAGGCATTATCTATAACAATTTTCTTTGGGATTCCATATCGTACCAAGATATTTTTCTTGATGATGTTACAAATGACTTCTGAACTTGTCTATATAATAGGAATCACCTCTACCCACTTAGTGAATTAGTTTGTTACTATTAGAATATGAATGTGTCTTGTGCTCAAATGAGGGTTCAATGTTCTAATGAAATCTAGTCCCCATTACTGAAAAGGTTCTTTAACTATCACACGTTGGAAAAGAAGTGATGCTAACCTAAGTTTACCTACTAATTGATGACATGCCTCACACATATTTACCCATTCATATGAATCCTTGAAAATATTTAGATAATAATAATGGTATCTAGGAATTTTATATGTTGTTACCCTGGTAGAAAAGTGTCCTCCATAGACTTGATTGTGAAAATATTGCAATAATGTTTTCTATTTTTCTTTATCAACACACCTTAATAAAATCACAACAATGCTTTTGTTGAAAAGAGTGCCATCCCATATGACATAATTATTAGCTATTAATTTGACCATTATGTGTTTCTTAGAATTCAATTATTAAGGACATTATCCATATGCCAAGAAGAAAACATTGGTAGAATCAACACACAGGACTAGATGAAGCTCTTCATCGTCTTGTTCATCTGAAACTAGAAAAGATCTTGAATGAATATTTCCCTATTTTGTCTTGAGTTGACATAGTCCTTTTCCTTGAACTAGTTTTATAGGTTTTATTTTTAAATCATATTCTTTGACTTTAGTAATCCAATTCCCTCATTTAGAACTAGGTTCCTATTGGGTCAAAATAGATTTAAATTTTGTACTTTGTACCATAACCAAAAAATGTAAATACAATATGTAGTATCTGAATTACTTGACTAATTTCACTACTTCGTAGGCATGTTTCTCTTCAGGAGATTATTTCAACTCATAATTTTTGAAATTAAAATTCATGAAGGCAATTAGGGATTTGATACCCTCATTTTTTTTAAATGAATATTGCTAAGAGTGTATGCTTAGAAGCATAGCAATAAAATAATTAATTCTTTCTTAAAATTAGGACAAACTAATGTTGATGCATGAAAAATAATAGTCTTTATCCTTTTAAATGATTTTTTCCATTGTTTCACTTGAAACAAAGTTATCCTTTCATCATGTTTGAAATATGTTTAGTGAGTTTAGCAAAATTAGGAACAAAACTTCTCAAAAAGTTTACTTTCCCAAATAAGGAATGCACTCCTAGTTTATTGGTTAGAAAAGAAAGGTTTTGAATCTACTAAACCCTTTGTAGATCAATTCTTATTCATTCTTCCAAAATAGTATGACCTAAGATTTTACCTTTTATCACTTCAAATATGGATTTCTTATGGTTAAGAGAAATTCCATGTAAATGACACTTTCAAAAAATATTTCCCTGTGTATAGTGATCTCTTCAATTTTTTGAGAAAACTATCAGGTCATTGAGATACACTACACTAATTTCATCTTTCAATTCTTTGAATTCTATGTCCATTGTTGTTTAAAATGTATCTCTTACATTGATTAATAGAAATGGCATTCACTTGCATGTCAAAGTACCGCAAGGTGTTCTAAAATCTATTTTATGTTGATCTTCCTTATTAACCTCAATTTGCTTGTATCCTAAAAAATCATTAATCATTTGAAATCATGTCAACACCTATTACTATTGGGATAACTTGATCCATAACTGGTAGTGGAAAACTATCTTTGAGGGATGCTTGATTGAGGTTCTTGAAATCAACATAGATTTTGATCTCACTATTATTATTATAAAATAGTACTATATTAGTTGCCTATGTTGAATGGTGGATAGGAAAAATAATGTGAGCATAAAACATCTTTTGCACTTCAGCAATAATTAATACTATTATTTTAGGATTATATTGTCTCAATTTTTTTTGAAATATTTTGCATTAGGTTTTAGAGGAACTATATGTTACATATCTCTAAGATGAAAATACTTAAGGTCTCCATATGAATACATGAGTATATCAATATAATTATGGAGAAGGCTAACAATATTCTTTTTTTCTTTAAGCGAGTGATATTTTCCAATGTTGACAAACTTAGGGTGTTCCTTGGAACCAATGTTTACTTTTTCATAATTGGTAGAATCAAGACTTCCTTTCTATATTTTACTCTTTAAAATTTTATCATCATTATCAAAATATTCTTCTAAATAGACTAGGCTTTTAGGAATTTTACTTCCTTTAAAATTCATAGCACCTTCTTCATCCCATTAATAGAGATTTCCTCTTTTGACATATGAATTGAAAATTCTATGTATGAAGAATCAGTACCTTCAAAGAACATATTTTTGAAGATGTCTGCTTTCTCAAGGAATGAGATAATTTTTTCATTGTCATTAAAAAGTTTTCAATTATTTGGGACAATCAATATGTATATTATTTCAATTGTATATTTATCTATACCAATATGTACATGGGGAATCATCAAAGAAGCTAATAATACCAAGGTGTCATCTTTAGAGTTATGTTCTCTAAGGATTTTAATAATGTAAAAGCATCAAAGATCTTAGTGTTATCATATAAGTTATTCTTATAATGCCTTGGATGATAATTCTTCACTTGGTATTGACATTTTATCTATTTTACAACAAGTTCAACATGACCCAAAACTTCTAAATTCTTGATTCCCATCTCTTCTACTTCTTACAATCACTACAAAATTGCTTCATATTCATTTGTATTGTTGGTATAGTCAAACTTCAAATTTTAAGAAAAATAAATATTTGGTTAGACAAATATATCAAGATTACTCTTGCACTTGAACCTATTGATGAACAACTACCATCAAACTACATAGTCTAAAAATCATTCAGATTTGATTGCATGATTTATGATAACTCTATACCATTCTCTATCATCAGACGATAATTACCAATTATTGTATCTTGATACAATTTTTTTTAGGATCATCAACCTTTTGCACTATGTAATTTATTTTCAATTTAGACTCTTGACATTATTTGACTCCTTTGACCATAATCATAGCATGTGATAAATTTAGATGGATTTCACCTCCAAATTATTTATAAAAAATTATATCCAAAAGAATTTCATAAGATGTTAGAATGTATACAACCAAAATATTGATTTTGATTCACTTTTGGGATAAATATGCCAAAGCCACATATGTTTCCTTAATCTATCCAATAAGTATAACTTATTTCACATGTATAGAATAATAGTACCCAAAGGTACTAGTATAGGTTAGGCCAAGAGCATGAAAATTTTTGGAAGGCATGACATTATTTGAGGCTCATGTGTTGATGATACAATTACTGACTTTACAACCCTTCAAAAATAAGAAAATGTAGAATGATTCAACTTTATTGGATTTGGAAGTAGCTTCATCCATGGAGTTTATTTGATTATAAACAACATGGTTAATTAGGTTTCCATTGAAATTGTCATTTTTAGCATCTGGATTTTTACCTTTGATGAAATCAACTAACCTATCCAACTACTTTACATATGTTCTCAAATACTCAACTTATGACATTTGAATCTTGGTTTTGTTGACATGATAAATTAAGTCAAAAGCTAGCAAATATCAAGGAGTATCAACACATTGAGAAGCATTAACAATAGATGAATTACCTATTAGTGGTTGATTTCCTTTTATTTGCAATGGTGGGGTAGTTCTCATGGGTAGATAGCATTTGGAGTTTCCTCCTGTGAAACATTGAGATACTTATTTTTAAATTTTGATCTCTAGTGAAAACTATGAAGTATTAACTATTCATATCACCAACACTCTCTTTATAGACATCTTTGTTTGAATTATATTCTAGCAACATATTTATGGAGTTACCATTAGGTACTTAAATTTCACATTCTTTAATTTCTATATTTTTTGATTCATTTTCTACTTCAACCTCTTCGTATCCAAATATTTCTTCAATTTCCAAGACTATTTCACAAGTACAATAGTGTTTTGCTGAGGAGGGGTCTCAAGTGCAAATTTAGGTTAAGGAACTTTTAATATTGGGTGATATCTTTGAGAAGGAATGTATTTAATCCTTATAATATCTTTGTATGGAGTGGTAATGTTTTTTGGATGTATTTTCTTTTTTATGGACATTATATCATTAGACATTTTCTACAAGAGTTCTTTTGTTGAAGATTGCCCTGAATTCTAAGCTTTATTCTTTGAAGGTTCTTTTCTAAGTTTTATACACACTATCATGTCATATTCAACACTAACATCCAATTATTGGGTTCCTTCCAACTATGCTACCCTATCCCTCCTTAATTGATAAATAACTTTCGCTAGCTAAGAGTTGATAAATAAGCATTTTTTTTCATTTATTAATTGTGCAGTGGCTAGTATCTTATTTAAAAACCTATTGAATTTGGAAATAAACTCTATCATAGGTTCATAAACCTCCTTTTTTTCTTTAATTTATGTTGAGCAAGCAAACGATGGGCATCTTTGACTAACTTAAATCTATTTTCAAATTTAGTTTGCATAGTATTCTAGTTAGTGATAGATATGGTAATGAGTTTTTAAAACCCATCTATTTCCCCATCATGTGTAATTTTATGAATATAATGGCAATAAAATCTTCATTCTCAAACCCAAAATACCACATGCAACATTGAATGCTGTAAGGTGTTCATATGGATGTTATTTTCAATTACCATATAAATTTACAAAGTTTTTTCTTAAGCCCTTTATAAGGTCATGCAATTATCACAGAGACAATGGACCAATAACATTTCACCATGGTAATTCCATAGCTTGAAAATTTACTTGTAGGGGAATAATAGTTCCTAATAAGATAAGATTCTGGCTTGTCAAAGTTCCTTCTTTAAGTTGTTTGTTTTTATTAGAGATTGAGGGAAGACTAGTTGTTCTTTTGACTTTTATCTAATGTTGATGGCTAAAATTGAAGATAAAATGTTCTTATAACTGATAAAAAGGGTTAAATTTACCTTTTTACTTAATCTCTCTAGTGAACCTCATTTTTACTAGTTTAGAAGAAAGTTACTAGTGTTGAGGTGAAGATTGAAGTTAAAGAGCTCTTTGAGCTGGCCTTCTTTGTTGTACTCTTCATGGAGCTAATGATTATGAATTTTATGCTATAACTACCTAATATTCTTATTCTTATAAGATTTCAACTACTCTATGAAAATTTGTCAAACATATCATATTATCCCAAGTAAAAGTTCATAAATCTAGTGAAATATCCTATTGATTTTATGTTATCCAGTCGATATTAGATTGAATAACTAGAAATTGATGTGTCTAAATTACCATGAGATAAAACTATGGTTATATAAAGTCTTTAATTAGCTATACAAATTTCTCTTTGTGTCTGTCTCCTCACTTATCTTTTTGGAGTAATTTAAAAATCTCTCGAAAATGGCAACACATGTTTCTTCTATATCTAGTTCTTCCCTAACATTATTAAATTGAGCATTATTTATTTTATTATAAAAAGTGAACAATTAAAATATTAAAATTAGGTATTCTTCTAAATCTTCATCCCAATTCAAATGAGTTTGACAATTTGGTTTTTGAAGGCATAAAATGGTCATGTGTGAATTTATGAGTTTTGAACTACTAAACAAACTCTGCGGGCCTTTTTACATGCATGGTTTATTTTTATCTTTCAATACGTTATAATTCTTGATTTATAATGGCTATGATAACTTGAAACTAAGCTATTAAGATTTCATCAAAATCTTAAACTATTTATTTGAAGTTTAGCATAATATCTAATTGAGTATATTATTCCAAGTCTAACTCAAAATGTTGGATTGTTCCTTGGGCTTATTCTAGATTCATATTGAGTAGTTTAATATGTGTAGCACAAAATCTATGAAAGAGTGACCTACGATGGGTACCAAAAATTATTGGTGTGAAAATTTATTAGGAGTAAAAATTGATGACTTTATATCAACAATATAGCGAATAAATTCCCTCTCCTATTGAAAGGTGAAATTAACTTTATTGAAAGCCAAAATGGTAAAGTAATAAATATTTACAAATAAAGAAGTGTAAATCATGTGGGTATTAGTTTTAACTTGAAATTATGAAAATGATTTCTTATAAAGGAATGTGTAGATATGTTGAGAGAGAGATAAGGGATATATTTTAGGCAAAAAATTCACCAAGTTAGAAAGTAATACTGGATGAAAGTATTGAGAGAAAATTTAAATTTCAAAGAGAGAAAATATCTCTCATTCAATGGGTTGCATAGACATAATCATATCCTTATGGATATGAAACATGCACCTAAAAACTATTTACATCTGACAATAGAAATGAAAATACTTATATATTTTCTAACATAAACAACAAAGATATTGACTCTATTCCCATCAATATATTTACGTGTTGGAAATATAATTTACAAATCTAGATTGAAATTTTTTAATTTAATTTCTTATTCTTAATAGTTTGAAATTGGTATAAATACTAATGAAAATCAAATATGCTAAGTAAAAGACATAATTCAAAAAATATTACTAACCCAAAGATTAGTAACACCTTTTTATATTGATTTCCAAAGAGTAGAATATCTGATCTACCTTTACAAAGCTTTGATAATAATATATCTATTTTGAACCCTAAATATGAAGCCCTATCTTGTATTTATATGCTAATATGGGTTTTTATGGTGCAAAACCACCTAGTTTTCCTTTTTAAAGTGCTACAAAAATACCAGCAAGAAATTACAACTTTAAATGGTGCAAAATCATTATTCATAATTTAGCACCACTTGGGAAAAATATTTATAATTTTTGCATTACTTGGAAAAACACATTATCAATATCTAAAACCTGAAAAAGTAAGTTGGAAAAATTACAAAGACAATTTGTATAATGACATTATACATTTACAAGGGGAAATAGAGTGCAATAATACAAATTAAGTGCAAAAAAATATGAGAAGAAAATGAAGAAACACTAAACATAATTATTCATTATTCTTGTTGATGTGTTGATAGTTATTTCCCATTCAAAAAGTCACCAAAGTTTTGGAGAAATGAACTGATGAAATATTCATCTGTTCTATCTGTGTAACTATAGGCAATGCCTACTAAGTAGTCTGATTCTTTAATTTCTTGAAACCTACTTTGGAGAATATTTATCTTCATATTTAGATTATTTGCATTCACTTGGGATTAAGCTAACTAGTTAAGTTATTCATGACTAGACACACATGTAGAATTAACAATGTCTTCAATTCACTATTTGAATTTTCCAATCATAGTTTCAGTTAAAATTAAATTCCCATTTAAATTATAACTCTAGAGAGAAATTTTGTAATTTAATTTCTTATTCTTAATAGTTTTAAGTTTATACCAATACTAACAAAAATCAAATATACTAAATTAAGTAAAATACATGATTCAAAATATATTATTAACACAAAGTTTAGTAACACCTCTTTGTATTGATTTATGAACAACAAAATGTCTGATCTCACTTCACAAAGCTTTAAAAATAATCTATCTATTTTAAAATTTGAATATGAAGCCCTCACTTGTATTTATATGCTAAAATAGATTTTTATGGTTCAAAACTACATATTTTTCTTTATTACAGAGTTTCAAAAATACCAACAAGAAATTACAACTTTAAATGGTACAAAACCATTTTGAGAATTTAGCATCGCTTGAGAAAAACATTTACAATTTTTACACAGCAAGCAAAATCACATTATCAATTTTCACAACTTGAAAAGCAAGTTGTAAAAATTATAAAAGCAATTTATAGAATGACTATATACATTTACAATGGGAAATAGACTTCAATAGTACAAATTAAGTGCAAAAAAACATGAGAAGAAAATGAAGAAACACTAAAAAAATTCTTCATTTATCTTGCTTCTGTGTTAATAGTTATTTCCCTTTCAAAAGCCATCAAAGTCTTGGAGAAATGACCTGATAAAATACTCATCTGGTCCATCTATGTACTTGTAGGCAATGTTTTCTAAGTAGTTTAATTATTTAATTTATTGAAGCTTGCTTTGGAGACTATTTATCTTCATGTTTAGATTATGTGCATTCACTTGGCATTTGGCTAACTGGTCAAGTTATTCATGACCAAATGTAGATGTAGGATTGATAATGTATTCAATTCTCTCTTTGAATTATCGAATCATAGTTTTAATTAAAATTAGATTCCGATTTTGATCTTTATCACTGACAAAAGGACAATTCAATTTCTTGACTTCAATGTCAATTTCCATCACTGCTTCACTTCCAAGTGACCTTGTATTATTGAATTTTTGAAAACACTCTTGAAGAGATTAGATCCAAAATTTAGTATCCCAATGAAATTAAACTTTATAGATGATTTATTCCTTATTGATAAATCCTTTTTCAATAAGGTTAACAGAAGGAAAATTTGAGAATTTGACTAACCTAGAAATAAATTCTTCCCAATTTTATATCTCTTCTTCATGTTTACTTTCCTTTGTCATTAGTTGTTTACATTACAACTAGATTTTAGAGAACATTATTATCACAATGATAATTGTTGAGGTTCCTGGATAATTAACCTTTTCAATCAAATATTTCATTATGTTGCCCATTTGACCTACCTCTCTTACTTTCTTTAATGTCTCAGGATGAAGACTTGATGAATTAATTGTTGGTTGCATTAGCCTAAACAATCTCTTTTTCATTGAATTCAATTATAGTACTTTTTATTTTAGTCTATTCTTTAATACTTTATCTATATTCAATTTTTTTCTAAAATGGTACCAATTGCCAAATTTATCTCTTTTCATCCCTTCTTTGGTTGACTTTCCCAAAATAACGTTGGATACCTATTAGTCTTAAATTCCAATTTCTAACTTATCTTTTCAATCATAGGAATTGCCACTTTGACATACTTCTCTCTCTTTTTATCTGTTATCATTCATGAAACTGTTGTCACTATACTTGGCCTCTTTGAGAAAGGAATTGTTAAAGTTCTAAAATCTATCACCTCAAGTTCAATAATTTTTCTTGTTTTATTCACCACCATATACAACCAGTGTAAAGTTGTTTTACTTTAGGAAAAAGGTGGGATAAAATTTGAGATTGGTGGAATAAGCCTGGCAAGAGTTGAATAAGGTGTTTTCTTAGTAGGGGCACCTTTGAAACATGTTTCTACTTATTCTTATTTATTTATTGTATCAATAAGAGTTCTTGGAGAAGAGACAAAGGCAATTTAGGACTGAAGGGAGAAGATAAAGTGATGTGAGTAACCTTTTGCATTGGGAAAGTAAATGACATAGAGAACATTGTATCATTTGAAGCCAAAAATTATTGAGTCATATTCTCTATCAGTTATTGATAAAATGAGAAACTATCAACAAAGAATCTCTTGACAAATTGAAATAATAGGAGAATAAGAGACATGTTCACCTAGGCTCTTAATTTTTAGATTGATAGTCTTATATGCTTGAACATCTTGTTAAATAGATTCAAGTTCATGAACCTCTTCAATTATTGGCAGTTTCCACTTGGTCCTAATTCATTTATTTTTTTGGGTTCATCATGTTGGTTTTAGAAGCTATGAAATTCAGATTTTCCAAGAGGTGAAGTGAAATAAACATTCAGAACATCCACTCCTTTACTCTTAAACCACCTAAGAGTTCTATCAGGTACTACTTTTATTCAACTTTTGAGAGATGTAGATTCCCTTTTATCTTAATGGACTATAAGAAATGGATTAGTTGTGATGTTTTATTATTCAAATATGGGTTCCAATGTGACCTCATCATCCACCAACCATTAGGGTACTTTTATTACTCCAAATTTGTGTCTTTAATTCATGATAAAATATGATTAGTCCTTATCCCTACTACTTTTTCATTATTGCAATCCATCCAATAATCTTCAAATGTAAGATATGTTGATATGAAGGTATAATATTATGCTCAATCAGGCCTCTATTGTGAAATGCAAAATTTATTTCAAAATTTCTAACATTATTATGAAAAATGTATTTTTAAAATGTCTTATCTTTTATCAATGATGGATAAGTATAAGATTGGAATTTTGACTCCTATTATATATCTATTTGTTAGGAATTTTTGTGTTTAAACAAGTTGTATCACCAATTCCATCAACACCCACTTATCACTGATATATCATCAGAGCATTTAAGAAGCAACCTTGTAACCATTGATTTTCAAAAAATTAAAATTGTAGAGTTGTATGCACCAAATTACCCATCTTTCTATCTTTATTATGGTCACAACTGATATTCTTGTGTTGAAAGCTCCTTTTCAAACAAGTGAATAATGAAATGAATAAATCAATCATTTACCCTTTTGAAGTGATGAGAAATTTCATTCAATTCCATTAGGGTATAGAAGTCGTACACCATTACTTTCCCAAAATCACCCACTATATGAAATCCATCAAAATGTCTTTGACTCACTATATTGGAAATGAGATATAAAGTCATATATAACTTTGACGTGACTTTAACCTTTATGAGTTGCTTGTGAAATGTATTACTGATTAATTGTCCTAAATCGATATATTGATTATTTTTTAGGATGATCCAAATGAATCTATACATATATGTATGAAATGTTTTCACTATTTGACTTCACACTATCCTCTGAAACAATTTTATCATGTCATTTATTTCATTTTTTAAATTAGAACTTGCAAGATTTTTTGAAGCCTTTTGGAATATTTTTTTGGCCTAATCAACCATGAATTGTTGATTTGTTTAGCATATTCCATACTATTTTCATCCCAAAATATTTGAGAGGACTTAGGAGTTAGATACACAAAGGATTCATGATTTAGAAGGAAAAAAATAGTGTCAATTTACTCAGGAACAAAATTCACTACAAGTTCCCCCTTTGAGTCTCTCACTTCCCTTGTTTTTGAGTTAGAATTATTTACCATGACTAAGACTAGCTCAGGGACTATATTTACATTGGAAATGTTAGTTCTTATTCCAACCCACTATCAAAAATACTTTGACCAAAATCCATCCTATACACTATGTTTATTCTTTCTCAAATCTCATATAAGTAAATGTGACCTATATTTATATTAATTATATTTCTAGTAGTGGACACTAGTGGTGAAATAGATGTCACACCCTAAAATTGATATTTTATGGTTTTTTTAATCTTTACTTAGAAACACCTTTTTTAGAATAGGGGATGAAGAAATCAACATTTACAAGAAAATTGACAATTGGGAAATATTTTTGAAAGGCTTCTTATTTGTAAAAAATGATGAAACTAAATAAATTAAATTTAAATAAAGCTATTTAATTTCAATGGGAGTCTATGCTCATAAGTTTTCCATGAAAATTGCTTTAGCATGTTTTAACACTATGTGTATGAAATTCAAATTTTCTCTAACCAATTTCCCTGCTCAATTTTAATTTGTGTTGTTATTTAAAAAACTTCCTTAGCCAACAAAAATGAATTAAAAAAAAATTAAAAATTTCCTTCTTAATTTTAAAATATTTTCGCTTGTTCTCAATTCAGCCAAGCTATTAAAAATCAGTTACCAATTAATTTTTGCCAAAAAATGCAAATATATGATCTTGCCAAAGGAAATATAGTTTTTTCAATTTTCAAATAAATAATTTAAAAATTGATATTTAATTTCCACAAATTAAAGCTTTGTCAAAAATACATTTTTGTTTTTACTGACTCATCTTTTTTTCTAGGATATATATATATATATATATATTAAAGATTGATTACTAATATATGCATCAAAGATGCAAAAAATATAAAAAGTATCTAGTAGAGATAAAAAGTAGCTATGGGGCATCCCCCATCAATAGACATAATAATCAATGGTTCAATAGAAAAATAGCTCCAAACAAGCAGCCTAGAAAATAAATACAAATAATATCAGTAGAAATAGCTCCAAACAGGTAGCCAAGGAAATAAAAACCAAATGTATCAATAAGAAATACCAACCATAAAACCTAGGCCACCGTAAAGGTGGAGAGATTAAAACATACAGTTCCAGTGCCCTGCTAGAAGAAATACCTTCACCATCACATCCACCATTTGAGTCAATTTATTTAGGTCCTTCCAAAGAGATTTCATCACTAATAGGTCCTAACCAATTTTATCTTGATGCTATCTTAGTAAGGTAGTGGTTGATTCTATCCAAAAGTCCTTTCATGTTATTGTACTTCACATAGTTAAGGACATATTCAATGTCTTTCAAGCCTCCACCTTTGATTATCCTCTCCAACTTATGAGATAAACTGTTGATGTTATCATGTATCTACTTCCATACCTCCTCTTGCACACCATGGGTACGCGTATCTAGATTAGGTCTCTAAGATGAAGTCCCTACTAATGGATTCTCATCCCCCACTTCAAGAAAGAAATTCAAGTCAAATGGAGTAAAAGTTTATTTGGCTTCCCTAATATTACAACTACCATGCTCTTCATTTTAGAAATATTGTAACACACTCTCATATGATGCCAACCAATCACCAAATCCATTATGAATAGATTCAAATGGGGTTATCTATTCCTACACTAGATTATCAGTTTGATCAAAATACACATCTTTAATATAGTCCCATTTAAACTCAAAAACTTTAAATTCTACTATCATTGGGTGAGACACAACCAATTCAAAATGTGGGCTCACTTTGGGGTATCCTCCTAAATCAAGTAAGTAGTCTAATGTAACCTTAAGGAGACCTATCCTAAGCAACTTCTACAACTAGTGTTATGGAATTTTTAACTAGAGGAATATCTGTAGGGACAAAAAATGAAGGATGACTTCAATTGTGAAGTCAGTAAGCATTCTAGATTTTCCATAGAACACCTCCAAGTTACTTTGCTTCCACAAAAATCATAGAATTTTAGTAGAGAAAACAAGCCAAAATTTGTTAAAAAAAGGTGGATTCTAAACTTAGGACAAGCATAGCCAAACACAATGTTTAACCAGCCAATCTCACAATTAAAGACAACATTCCAAGGTTTAAGGTAATAGTGATATAGCTTAGGAACATAAGGATAGGAAAAGAAAACATGCTCAATAGATTCAACATCAGTGTAAAAAGAGAAAAGAGGATTATCAAGGCAATTTTTTTTTAAATAACACCAATAACTAGCTTCTTATACATTAGTAACCAATGAAAACAAGACATCTTGGGTTTAAAACAAGAGGCTCAAATCACATCAAACCTCAAAGACCAAGCATGAAAAGGATCAAGCACAAAACCAATACAATTGAGGGTGAGGTAGGGTCATTGGATAAGGAAAGTTCATTATAAATGATTTGAGATGTATAATCAAGTAGAGGCAAGCCTTTCTTCCACTTTACACTGTCCCAAAACTAACCCTCATCTTTCATGAACACCACATTATTTTTCCCCTTAAGAGTTGTTTGGAGCAAGGTGAATGCTCTTTACTGAGAATATATGAACCTACATCTATGTTTTAGTGCTATCCGAAAATCCCATCATGCATGGGAGTATAGATCCTTAAAGCTCCTCAACCCCTTAATGTACTAGTAAAAGGTAGAGCAACTCATGGTGAGAGTCATTAGAGTCATGTTGACACTCAAATTCCACCATAGCAAACTATATACCTAACACAAAGTCCAAAACCAATTGAATACCTATTTAGTAACAATGAAGGGCTTGGCAGCATCCCAGGAAGACCAAATAGATGCAAATATAGGTGAGCCAATAGATTTGACTATGAATGGCCCTATGAATAGATCAATAATGTTTAACCCTATCTAGTTTAGATTTCTTTTGGGAAAACCTCTCAAATATTATTCCTAACTAGGAATTTTTGTGGCTCATTACCAATGGAGGCTCTGATAATCCACTTAACCACCAAAGTTATTCCCTGTAGCCAAAGGTCTTTTAGTCCCAGTCCACCAATATTTTTGGGTTTTAAGTAAAATTACCACAAGACTGCATGCCTTTTCTTCCCCCCTTTCCCATCCAACCAAAGTAAATATATTATAATCATGTGTAGAATGTTGATTTGTGTTTTACCAAAGAGCTAGTAGGAGGCATAGTATATATGTTATGATGAGAGGACTTTATAGAAAACTCAAATCCTTCTTGGTAAAGATAAAAGATGACCTTACCATTTTATAATTTTATTATTGATTTTATCAAAAATCCATTCCCACATACTTTTTAAGGAGGGTGTTAATGCAAAAGTATACCCAAGTATCTAACCATATCATCTGGTCTTTTCCAATTCCAACCAAATGATGCTAGCCAGTTAGGCAGTTGTTCATGCCACCCTCAAATATGGGATTTATGCATTGCAACTTTAGATCTAGAGGTAAACAAATAGATATCTATCCCCTTCACAACTTGAGCCAAGTTATTTTGTTCCAAGGTGATAAAAAATGATGTATCATCAACAAATAGGACATCAATTAAGTACTCATTATTTGGGAGTGAGATACCTTTGATTGAAGGTCCAATATTAGAGAACCTAAGAAGATAATACAATACATCCACCACCAAAACAAAGAGCAATAGGGTAAGTGGATATATTTTCCTAATGGAGCATTGAAGCATAAGAGAATCTGTTAGCGCACCATTGACTTTAATTATGGTTGAAGCATCTTTGAAGAGAACATTTACCATTCTATAGAATTTATCCTGAAATCTAAAGGCATGCAATATTATCTCAATGAAAGGCAACTAAATTCTATCATAGGATTTTTCAAAGTCAAGAAATATAATTCCAATAGCCTCATTCAAATCTCTTACCCATTACATTCCTTTTGAGTTGATGATTAGATTATCCAAAATGTATGTTCCTTCAACAAAGCTAGTTTGAGTCTTTGATATAATAGAGGTCAGAAATGAAGACAATCTCCTCACAATAACCTTCATGAGAATATTTTATGAGAAGTTGAGGAGGGTAATCAATCTCTAATTATTAACTAATGATTTAGTACCATCCTTTAGGATAAGCTTAATCACCCCTCTATTAATGTCTAGGCCAAGTGTGCCAATATCAATGGCCTTATTGAATAAGTCTAAATAGTCCTTGGCAATCCAATCCTTTTTGAATTTTTAGAATTTAGTAGAGAATCCATCCACCCCAAGTACCTTATCTTCTTTTAATGAGTCAATATTATTTCTAACTTCATCTAGTGAGATGGAAACCTCTAGGAAAGATGTCTGAGTTTACAACACCTTCTTAGGAATGCATGCCTCACATAAGGCCTTGTTATGTTCAATACACTCACTAGACCCATCAGATCTAAAAAGGTTATAGTAGAACTCAAAAAAATCTCCTTTTATGATGGCAAAATATTAAAAATTATGCCCATTTACTTCGATACCTTTGATCTTGCTTCTTATGTGATTAGCTTTTAAAAATATGAAGAAGAATTTAGATCCTCTATCTCTAAGCTTTATCTAAGTTAGTTTATAATAGACATACACTCCTATAGCAATGTACCATTATGACTGATGAGCTTGGTGCTTTAAGAGGTTAAGATCTTCAAGAATAGCCCTCTAAACATTTCTTGTCATCCACGTGTAACACATTGTATTTATAAATCCCTTTAAACTCTAGGGAATCTTTATTCTCCTCATAGACCAATGAAAATGTCATTTCAATGGGGTGGTGATTAGACATAGTAAAGGGTAGAACTATCACCACATTATGATCCTTGATAGTATCCATAACAAGTGTCTCTAAATTCAAATAAAATATGTCAAGCCTTGAGTATTGCTTTCTGCTATTGCTTTGATTTTTATACCAAGTATACCAAATTCCTCTACTAATGTTTTTACCCTTCAAAAGAGGATATCTGATTCTATGCATTCTTTTGAACTTAGACTAGAAGAAAAGCTCATTTCCTTTCCATTCTAGGTGATCACCCCTATTTTATCCTCTTTATCTTCCACCATGTTGAAATCTCCTCTAAATTCCCAAGGGACAATTTTAAGATTTATGGCTGGCCAATTCCAAAGGTTAGCTCACTCCCTATAGTCATTGGCCTGTATATGTTACAAATGCCAAATGTCTAGGTTTGGCATTTTATTAGTACCTATACCTCTCTATTACAGGGAAATATACCATGATCAATAATGCAATCTTTCCACCTAGGGTTAACTAAAATAGAGGCCCCACCTTTCCCTCCTTGATGATTAGTGTATAATTGAGGAGCATTACGCTAGGTAATGTTTTGGAATAAGGATAAATAGGTACTAATAGCCTTCACTTCTTGTAAGAAGAGAAAAACTAGATTATCTCTTGATAGTTTGAATTATCTTACAACTATTTTTTTGTCTAGGGATTTCAACCCTCTCACATTCTAACTGATAATCAATATATATAACCAAGGGGGTAATCAAAGGTTAATTAGATTAACCATGGGGCCTAGCCCCACTATTGTTCAACCTAGTAAATTAATCTAATTCTTTATTTTCCTTGTTATTTTTTTAGCAAGTGTCCTAAACATTATGGAGCATCACTTTAGCTAACTTTTTTCTCCTTAAGTGTAGTCTGTTCAACTAGATTAGGGTTTGAGTCTATTTTAAGCCTTTTACCTCCTTATTTGGACATTCAATTATTGACTCTTACAAATTTATTTAATGCTAAAGGATCTTCATCTGATAAACCCATCTCACTAGTAAGTAGATCAAAATCCTTTCTCTAGGGAGATAGCCATCAAGAAGGATTCACTAGAAGGCCTACGAGGCTTGCACATAGGTGAGAAATTAGATGACAAGTTGTGCTGAATAAGGGACTTAGTAAGGACAACCACATATTATTCAGAGGGAGGGACCTCAAGAGATTTTTTATCCAAAAAATATTTATCTAGGTTGTCAAAGAGGTAGTTTAACAAGTCTAACATGAGATTATCAACATCAAGCTATAGTGGATAATGCATCAAGAGTTAAGGAGGGGCCCTACAACCCATAATCACCTTAAGTTTTAGGTCTATGTGTGTTAATAGCCTCAATACTGGAAGCACTAACTTTTAGTGGTACATTATTAAACAAAGGATTCTCATACATCTGCAAATTATCAAAAATAATCTCATCTTTTGGGGTGTCTTCAATTTTGAATGTTAAGGATATTAATTTTATTAGCCAACATTAGATAATTTTTCCTAATATGGCCATCGTTTTTACAAAATAAACATGCATTTAATCCACCCAAACGTCTAAAAACAAGTATGAGATTTTCCCTTAATGTTAAAGTTGATTGATTTCAAGAAAATATCCAAGGGATATAAAGAGATTAAAACCATAGCATTCATGTGGGCAAGGGATCTTATGTTATCCTTTATTTTCAATACTTATCTGAGGGATTTTAGTGCCTACAAAAGGAATTTCCATAACTGAATTGACACTCCCTTAATATCTACCCATCTGGGAGAAGTTTTAAAAATGAGATCATTGCAATCAATTTTTGGGTTCCAAGGGACTACTTTAAAAATCAACTAGCTAACATTCCATAAGGACTTACTAATTTCCCTACATTGTATATTATATTTTTTAAACAAAATCATAAAAGAAACTATCTACATCACCTCATAAAAACTAATATACAAACCCAATATTTTGTCCTAAATAGAATTTAACCAATTATCAATGAAATTCCTAGAGGGGAGTGCATTCTTGTTTAAGAAAAGAAAGAAAATCCCTACATTTTTAATCCTAGTTTCCTCCAATTACAAGTTACATTCTATGGAAATATTTAGAATGATTATCAGGGTCTTAGAAGGGCTAGAGAGCTTATCGATTTGGTCTTCCATATATTATTGCTTACCATAATATTCCTTGCATAGTCTTTCAAGTGTTATAGTACTTCTTCCTACTATAAAATCTTGTTGAATAGTATTTTTGGAGCTTTAGTCTCTTCAACTTCTACCTGAGTTGACTCAGTGTAAATGATATTATTATTTTAGCCATTATCACCATGCACATCATCACTTGATTCATTAAAATCACCATGCTTCCCCTTATTTGCATGATCAAACCTATCAAATCTAAGGGTTTTCATAAATAGCCTCAATTAATACATTCCCTTTTGAGCAATCCAAATTTAGTGGGAATGATGACCTCAAAAGGACAAGTGTAGTAGTTGTGTGCCCAAGCTCAGACAATAGAGATACCAATGAAACAAACACAAACACAAACACAAAGAAAACCAAAAAACACATAAAAAAATGTGAATGCAAAAATTAAAGACAACCTCTAACATAAAATAAGATAGAAGCAATAGGAACCAAGGATGAAAAGGTGACCAAGGCAAGCTGCAAGGAGGAATATTGAAACACTGTTAATGGAGGATGACTCTTCGTCTACCCACTATAGAGCTCAAAGATTTTCCTCTTCTATCAAAAATCGATTCTTCACAATCTACTACCCATTTTTAAAAATCTGATATAATTTAGATTTTGCCCATATGAATTCAAAATAAATCTATGAAATTTTTTAATATCTTCTTCCACTAATTATTTGGCCCTACCATTCAATTTTGCTTGGAAACTAATTTATCACTTTTTGTTATTTTCCCCAAACCCACCAAGGTTGTACAACTAGTATATGACCAATTCAAAACTTTAAACAAAAAAATTTCTATTTTTACTAACTCTCCTTAGTTGTATGAGTTGAGCATGAGCAAATATTTACCTCCCTTGGGTATACGATGGCCATATAACTCATAAATTTGATGAAAAAGCCAAAATGAGTTTATTAACTATCAAAAATCATCCTCAACTAGGTCATATGATGGTGCTTAGAAATTCAATAGAAAAGAATGTTAAAAATTCTATAAAACTATAGATTTTACCTTCTTTCTTGAGTAGGGCATACGACCTATGGCTGGTAATAAAACAAGAATATGATTTTTAGATTATCAATTCTAATTTTGTATTGTTCCACCTATTTAGTTTAAGATAATTAAAAATATTTTACTCTTTACTTATTATTTTGAAAACATCTATTTATTTGTATGGTTATTATGTTGTTGGAATTCTAAAATCTCCTTTCTTTTTTTTCCTTGGCCATTCTTTCATGGATTTTTTTTGGCTGAAGAAGAAATTAAAATAACTTCTTTTCCATTCATTTCTTCCCTTCTGAGAGCCTAAGTGCATTTATTCTGGTATACGACGTATAAAACACATATAAATTCAATTTTTTAATTTCATAAAATTGCCAAAGTCGAGCATGCAAGTTCAAAATATTTTTTTAGAAGGGAAGACAATATTCATTTAATATGACCTAATAAAATAATTGAATTTTCATGATTAACAGAAAATTTAAACAAGATTGCATACAAGTTAGAAAAGGAGAGTTTAATTTACAACTACAATTTGCACCATTTAAAAATGTAATTGAAATGTGGAGGTTTACATTTAGATGGATTGGGAAAGTGTAATTTGCATTTACACAATTTGGGGAAGTATGATTTTCATTTACATGACTTGCAAAAATAAAATTTTAAATTGCACAAAAAGGAGAAAATCAAAACAAATTTACAACTTACATGAAATCTCAAAGCAATTTCATAATTTGAATGAAAATTGAAATCAATTTTACAATTTGCACATAAACTCAAATCAAATTTGTAATTTGAATGAAATGGGAAAATGATTTTGGAAATTGTACGAAAACTCAAAACAAATTTTTAAATTGCACAATG